>VDFB02075321.1:450513194-450826026 GCA_007258455.2 Sequoia sempervirens
AAAAGGCAATGAATTTTTTATGAAACCTGGTTACAGCAGCAAATTGAAAGAAGGCTTGAAATGGTACGGCTTCACTGTAAGCTTGTTCTTCCTCTGTGTGATGCTCCGGAATTGATCCAGGTGTTTAGGCGCCCAAGTGGAAAGAATCAAACATCTCCAATAGAAGGCGATTTGACCAATAATGGAGAGTACGGCCTGGTTAAATAGTACGGACCTGCTGTAGATGGTACGGCTGCAGCAGCAGCAATAAATGCAAAGTACGGCTATTCTCTGGATCTCCAGATCTTCCTGAAATATGCGCCTTAAAGCAATAACTCCTCTGTATTGAATTATTAACTGAAACTCTGAATGCAAATAACCTCTGAATGCTCTGTAATTCTTTTCCCGATGAAGAAATCCTCTCGCTCGCAATAAATCTGGATGATATTTCACACCTCACCACACTTCATCAGAGATGGTTTGCTCCTCGTAATGCTGACCGAAACCCTAAAAGCCATGTCACCAAGACTTGATCACTTCAGTCTTCACAATCAATGGCTCAATTCCAACGCAAAGCCTATATTCTCAAAAGTGCTAATTCTTTAAAATAGGGAATTTAAATAATTCGACTCTACATTTTAATTAATAGTCTCCATTAAATTTTAATAATTAAATATAATCGCTAACTGCCCTTTCTGATGATGGGCGACCCCCTTCACTGAAATCACTTAAGTTATAATAAAATATTATAACTTTATATTATAATCTCCATTTAATTAATATTTAATTAATTCAATTAAATATCAATATCTCTCTCATTATTCATCCGATGCACGAGCTGTCTGAAGCTGATGAACACTGAAGTGATTCCAAACGCTAACAATCCATACTGCTAAAAATAGCAGGGGTCCCACGCTGACTGCCAATAACTGCTAAAAATAGCAACTTCTGCAAGAAGTGCCCGAATGAGCCCGAACGAAAGCCAACTGATCAAATACTGACAATCTGAAGCTGAGCCAAGCTCCAATAAGACCCTCAATCCATCCCATCAGCCTACGAGGGTCGCATACTAGGCTAATTCTTACGAACTCTGATGCTCGCAAAATTGGGGGCATTACAGGGAGGATCATATGGAAGTTTTGATATGATTTTGGAATTATTTTTCCAAGATTGTGCTGCCAAGATGCAAACCCTAGCAAACATCAAAGTTGAGACGAAACCCCTGACCTTATCCTACCAAATTTTCTTTCCATAATTGCATTTTCTGATTGTAGAGTTTTCTTTGTTAGCCTAGCTGAGGATCTGGTTTGTGTTGATCACCATTGCTAGGATCTTACTTGCCCTAAAAGCTAAGAGCAGAGAGATTTCTATCAATATTCAAGAGCATTTACTGGAGCTGCGCCTAGGGTCTGACGGTTTGGGTGCTATTTCTGGAGCAGCACCTAGGATTCTTCAGGTTTCATCACCTTGGGAATATTATATAATTATACACTAACAGATATCAAGGGTTTACTACTGTTTGGTTCACCAATCTGCACCTTGGAGCCAGTCACAACTCTCCCTTGTGAGGTGAATTCCATCATTGACATATAGGTTGATACTCTAAGGGGGTGAGTTGGCAGATCTGAATGTTTTGGGCAGCTTTGGTGGTTGTTACCTATCATTCTGGGCTGTAGCCTGCATCATTACAGCACCCTGGAGAAAGTGCTGCATACCAATGACCATCCACCACCTCTATGACCACATTTCCTTGCTGGTTGCTGTCATTGCAGGACTGATCACCCTCGTTTACATCTGTTTCTGCTGAGTGGCCTCATTGTAAGGCGCCACACTACATTATTTTTGCATCATCTGAGTGAATTCTCATCACTGTAGGTTCTGAATATCATGCTGCAGCCCTGAAATCTGCAATGTAATTGATGTCACAAATATTAATAGCAGATCTCAGTTTGTTTGGTGGTGTTCAGCAGTATTCTCAATTTATATTAGCTAATTTCTATTACTTGGAGGATTCATTTTGGCTGCAAATTGATTTAGAGGATTTAATACAAATTTTTACAGTCATCTACTGCTCATTATCAACTTGTATGTAGTTTGTAGTGCTGTCTTTCCTTTTAGCCTTTTGTTCAAAATTCCACAAAATTACAAAAATAGTCAGAAATGCAAAAATCCTATATTTGGGATATTACATCCAAAGATCAATTTCATTTGCAGGAGGCTTGGTGCTGGATAAGACCTTATTAAACCTTTGGTCTTGGTGTTTACTGGTGCCCAACAAGAATTCTTGGTACTCAATATAGATTCCCTGGTCTCGCTTACTTCCCAATATTCTTCAAGATGTTCAACCAGTTTTGATGGATGCTTGATACAATATGGACAATAATCATTTAAGGGGGTCCTTAATCTTAATAATGAATGTGGTTGTATATGGCCAATTTGTTTTCATCATTTGATTACTTAGCCCAATTCTCAAAGGAATGCCAATGATGAGCTTCAAAAATGCCTATATATGGTATGTTCAGTGATTGCCATACTCCAATCCTCACCTAGAGGATTTGGTAAACATGCTTATATTTTTGGTCACTTATATTGGCCTATATGCAAGTGTGCATGCTAATTGGCTTTCCAGCATCTATAGTTGCACACACAAGGAATATGGTCTATGTTAGGCCCATACACAGTTTAGAAGAATGGGTCATATCATGACCTCATAACAAGTTAAGAGCATGTCCTCATCTTCAAATAACTTGCAACTATTGCAAATCATCGCCAAGACTACACAAAGTTTTTTGGAAACCCATGCATACTTTATAAAAAGATAATAAAAACTAGATCATTAATGAATTAAAAAATAATTGCTAATCATCAAGAAATGGAAGAATCTTTAATAACTAATGTTTGTTAACAATGATATTAAAAGAGATAATGGAAGGATCTTCATAAGAAGTGTTAAAAGATTGTACAAGCTGAGGACCTTCATTAGTGTTAAGAGATTGTACAAGCTGAGGATCTTAATTAAAAGAACACATGATCTTAGATAAAGAAAAAAAAAACTTCAGTAGCTTCTGTTTGTTGGCAATGCATATGCTTTTTAGCTTTGAAATAGATATTTTAGCCCATAGTAAATTAAAAAACCATAAAATGCTTGTAAATCTTGTGAGTCAAGTGCATTTTACTGAAGAAAGAAAATGAAAATGATTATGATAATCCTCTACTGGTAATACTAAAAGAAATGAAGATGCACCTTTGCCTTGCGATATTCATATAGCATTGTGGCATACTTTTCTCTCAAAGGTGATTCTAACGGGTTGATGATATGAGCACATGTAAGATCGACTTTATATTGACTAGCAAGTTCATTTATCTTCTCAGGATCTCCCAAAAGGGTAAGATTACATAGCTTATTCTTCAACAGAGTTCCTGCTGCTTGAATGGTTCTAGATTCCTCACCCTGAACAATGAAAACTAATTTTTAGTTTCTAGCACAAGCATCACAAGATTGCATTTAAGGTCAAAATAAATAGAAGCAGAATGACTAAAGAAATAGTGCAAGCATGACTTGCATACTTGTTTGGAATTAGCAATTCATGACAATGATAATAACAACAAATTGAATTCACCTTTGCTTGCATGCATAAAACGTCAAGACCATATGACATCTATAAAAATGATCCTTCAGATCCCACTGTAGAATGAGTCCAGACCACATACTAATAGCAGCATAGATCATGTTATTATTGGATTCATAAAATATTCGATCTTTTCCTTTCATCATACAACTTGGCAATAACCACTTGTGGTTTTTGGGTTTACCTCCTCTAGTTGTATCTGCATTGCTTTAGGAGATTGTTGAATTGTTCACAACATAAGGTTCTTCTCTCCATAAGGTTCTTCTCTCCTAGCACATTTTGAATGCAACTGAATATATTTTTGAGGCCCCAAAATATATAACTCATCTGTCTCTCTCTCTCTCTCTCTCTCTCTCTCTCACACACACACACACACACACGGGTTTGGACTTTTAGTGCCCATGAATCAGTGAATGAAATGGAAGGTTGTCTTTATTAAATATAAAACTCTCTTCCTCCATTCTAGATGTGTAAATATTTGGACTTTAGTGCCCAAGACACAATGTATGAAATAGAAGTTTACCTCTCTCTCTCTCTCTCTCATACCTTCTTTGTTTAAATAGTTTATGCATTGAACTTGAACATTTATGAATTCATCCACTCATTTACCACATTTGATGACTCTTGAGATAATATAGGATATATCTTCACTGGAGGAAATCATATTCTCTAATTTTCTAGCTTGATATATAAAACCCATGTAATAATTTCTACAATAAATAATACTGCAACTGAAATTGTATTGTCTCCAAAAACATCAATATAATTAATTCTAAGACTCTATGAATAATTACAAAACACCTCAGGAAGGACAATGTGCTGCCTCTCTTGCTTTGCCTTTGCGAAAAGACTGTATTGAAATATCTTTGGGTTCATGTGTTTGGATTGAACCTGCGGACAATCCAAGTTAGCAAAGTTTTTAGAAGATAAGAACGAGTCTTTAATGTTTGGACTGAATATATCTCATACAGAAACCATGATTAAAGAAATATAAGAATCATTGCATGCAAATATGAAATATTGAAAAATAAAATAAAAAAAGTGGAATCCAATCACCTCAAACAAAGTAGAATTGAAGTAAATTATATTAACATTAGAAAGTTCCCATATATCGACATGCATATCAATGTACTTCTAAGCATCACGTGCATACATAAAAATGGATTATATTGGGCCAAGAAAAAACTGCTTACCTGCTTTAGCGATTTTTCAAGCATGTTTGAATCAATGCTGTCAGACAACAAAGTCTGCAAAAGATCATTTAAAAATGATATTTCAAATTTTCCATTGTTAAGGAATCTCATATTGAAATTTAGAACAAGAAAAGAGAGGTTGACAATAAAAATAAATATGTAATCAAGGAGGACAGTTTTGAATAGAACATACCATTCCATACAGTGAGACACAATTTAACACCTAATGGAATTTTTCTCTGGGTACCAACAGAGTCTTTGGTGACAAGAGAAAATAGAGTAGAATATAGAGAGCTATGAAGAACATTACTTCTTTGTAAATACCAAACAATGAGATTGAGAGGAAATAGAATGCATTCTTAGGTTGAGAGCATTGCATTATATTATTCATCATATGCTAAAAATAGAAAGTAGTTACATACTAAAAATAGACTAAAGTTGGAACAAAATAATTACAGCTACATTTTTATAGATAAGACTAAACACACAATTTATTATAATATTAAACTAATATTCTAATACCCTCACCCTTGATGACTAAACTGAAAGGGTTGATGAAACACACACTTATACTGAGAGGGGGGGTGAATCAATATAGATCAAAACTTTACTTCTTCTCACCTTAAGCAAGCATAGCAATATTACTTCAAACCTTAATTATCCATAGCAATACCATATATGCAAGATCTAGCAATTAAAAACACATATAAGAGACACAATTTTACGTGGAAACCCTTAGAGGAGAAAACCACGGCAAAATATTACTTATATAAATCTTCTTACAAAATTCGTAGGCACCAACCCACTAGAGACTACAATCCCCACCACTGAGCACCAACTCATCAAGGGACACCAACCCCTTCTAATTAGAGGCACTAACTCTCCAAAGTTTGCTCCAATTCTGCCTTAATCTTTGCTCCAAATCTGCCTTATATCTCTGCTCAAGTTCAAGCTTATTGTTGTAACCCAAAATTAAAAATTTTGTTACACTTAGACATTTTGAAAAAATGAGTAAAAGTCTTGTTAAATCAGTCAAAAAGGTCAAAATTTGGGTGTGCATGTCTTGCATGAGGGACTAAAACGTAAAATTTTCAAAATCTGACGATCTGGTTCTGCTCAGAGCAGCTTAATCTAAAAAACCTAGATCTCAGTTTTTCATCCCTACTTTTTAGGAAAACCGCTATTTTTATAAATTTCCTAAGAATAGTAACTTTTTCTAGGTTTTTCTGGGTTTCTTTTGAAATGAATACTGGCAAAACTTTCTAAAAATAGAAAGTTGATCCGTTCGGGTTCAAACTGATTTTGATTGGCTCAAAATACGTCCATATCAGGCTGGTGCAGTCAGAATCTCAAAATAATCAGTTTTGCCCTAGTGGGTCTATTCTGCTTTTTCAGAAGCATATGAGGAGCTCTGAGGTCATCAATGGAGGTCAATCAGCTGCCAAGCATCAGATTCAACATTCAGGCGTTCAACAAAAGGCAAGTTGGTGAGCAAGCACGAAGAACGAAGGAGAAGGTTAAAATTGTGAAAATTTTCGAACACTGGTGACTTGGGCGCCCCAGGTGAGAATAGGCGCCCATCTTTTTAGGGCACTAAAAGTTGAAATTAGGGTTTGAGCCTCCAACCAAAGTTACTCAGTTCTCTTCCAGCTCCGCAACGAATTCAACGGTGCAGTCATCATATTATCGAGTCGTCCGGGATTTAGGCTGAACAAGAGATCCAAACTAAATCAGAATGAAGAAAGAAAGATTATCAAAATTGACTTAACTCTGGTAAGTTTGGGCACCCCTGGTGAAGAAGGGCGCCCAACTTTTTGAAGCACCTAACTCAGCAGTTAGGGTTTGAGAATATGCTCAATCTCTTCAGTATTCAGTCAGCTTCGCAACGCCTGTCTCCGTCAGATCATCCGACTGTTCAATCTCCAACAGATTCAGATCAAAGAGGAACATACTAAATGAAGGTCTCAAACTTGAAGATGAAAATCAAATGAAAATGGCTAAGTCTGGAGGTTTTGGGCACCCCAGGAGAGAAGAGGTGCCCAAGTTTTCAAGGGCCTAAACAGATGAATTTGCAAATATAGCTCTAACGTGATTTCTTCATAGTTGATCCAGCTCTCCAACAAGATATTTAGCGCGTCAATTGGAGTTTGCAGTCGCCAGATATGAGAAGCTGAACAGAGGGTTTGGAGAGAGCTAAGAATTGAAATTCAAAAGCAAACGTGAGAAAATGAAAAATAATGGTGAGTTTGGGCGCCCTAGCTTGCCAGGGGCGCCCAAGCTTTTGAAGGCTCAAAACTCATTGTTTGATGAAGTTTCTCCTAGGAGACCCCTCTTAAGATCTCCTCAGCTTTGCAATGAGCATAACCTAAGTTACCGGTTCGGTTTTGGGTTCGGGTTCGGGTTCGAGAACCCGGTTCGCCGGTTCGGGAAATTTTTTTTTTGAGGTTGGGTCTGTTTTGGGTCATCCATACAAAAAGTATAGTACATCACAGAATAATACATATTCTCAGCAGTAACTTAAGCAATATTCACCTAATTATTTAAAATAACTATGCAAAAATAATATTAACCTCGCTTACATTTAAAATATTAAGTGATTCGAAATCATGATATGTTCAATTTAAATTCAAAATAGTCTCAATGCGACAATCGCCATATGACATTGACAGTCTGAAAATGTGAGACATTTTTTGGTGGAGGCAAAAATGAAAAAGTTTACAAATTAAGTATTTACATTGTGAAAACCAAACCTTTTTTCCAATAGTTCAAGAATCTGAGAAAAGAGGGGTGGCATTCCTTAAGTTTGGAACGTTCGTAATCTTTTGATGCATTGTGATGTGAATCTGGCATGGTTCATTCTTCTCATCTCAGGACTATCATGCATGATCCGAATTTTCAATCCGTTAACTTTATAGTCTGACAAAGGTATGGAGTAGTGTTCCTGCTAAATCTAAAAAGGCCACAGAAATGAAGTCCTGCTGATTCTCCAGTGGTGAAGATGGATCATTGAACTTCAGCCCAGTCTCTCAAGTGCATGAGTTGTCCTTGTTCAGTTCGAACCCTTTTTTCATGAGTGTGGGCTCCTGGATTTTCCAATGATTTCTTCTTCCACCTGAAGAATTTCAGGAGCTTCTTATCAAGATTGTTATAAAATCAAAGCTTGCAGCTGACTTTTTATAATGTCCTTCAATTCAAGTGCTTTTCAATTTCAAGTAATTCCCCAACATATCATGAAGGTTTCCTGGAAAATGTTCATTTTAGAAAGAAGGAATTTGGTTTCAATGCACTCAAACCTCTCCATGTAACATAACCATTGATGCACTTCCAGTCTTGTCCTGGCTGACATTCAAGGGCTCAACTTCATGAGCCATATAAGGTGAAGAACCTAGGAGAGGAGGAACAGATCATTGCAAAATCTACGGCCTCAAATGTTCGAGCAATCCATCTTGATTAGTCGGATAGATAGGTACAAACATACAAAAATTCTGTAAAAGGATTGGAATAGCATGCATGTGAATTGAATTTACTGGATGTCATAAGTAGTTTATCCTTTCATTTATTGAGCAAAAGACATGTTCAATTCACTGATGTATGTCATATAATTATAAATTAGTATAGTGCTTTTGTGAATCATCTTGCTATCTCCTGAAGTGCGTCTGAGGAATTTAATCTTCTGCTGAGGATAGCAAATATAAGGCCTAGTGCGTAGGAAGGCAATAAGTCCATAAGCCTCGAGTATGCAAGAACTGGATAATCTGCATGATTGGGCCATGTTTGATTCCACACACAAAAATTTTCAACTTTTTAACTCTGGTCAGGTGCATTAACCTGATCAACCCCAGTCAAGGTCCGTGACCAGTTGAACCCACAGTCAAAAAATCGACCCGGGCGTGAGCTCCCATCCCACCCAATTCGCCCCGGCCGAACCCCTGGATACTGGGCTTCCAGCCAATAACCCCAAACATAGAGCTAACCCGTGTCAATCCGTCTCTTGGATCACCAGATTCGCAAGATCATCTGTGTCCATCATTAATGAAGACTGTGAAGGCAACAAATGGCTAACCTGTCATGATGTAGCCATGGAGGAGAAAGGCTCCCGCCTTTCAAAGGCTCATGAAGATTCAGCCAGATAGGATACAAGAAATCTTCTGTGAACGGACTGGCCGACAATCTTCATTCAGTCTTGATTGAGATTATATGGCGCCACAATCCTTGTTGAACTAGGGGGCAAATCATGGAAGATGAAAATATCAAAAAACTGACTTACCCTGCTTGAAGTGGGCGCCCCCTAGCCAAGAAGGGCACTCAACTTCTCATGCCTTAGTTCAAGTTGCAAAATTTTCAAGAAATTGCAAAATTGCAAAGAGGAAGAAGGTGTCCAAGTTCAATGATTAGAGATTTTTAGGGTTTTGAAAATAAAAGCAAAAGAAAGCAAACCTAATTCAAGCCTCGAGTCTATTTAACACCTCTCTTCAATGTAATTTTCATTATTTTTGCAGGTAGCATCCAAAGGAGAAAATTGGAGCAGCAAGTTTGAAGAAATTTTTCAAGATTCAAGAGCTCAGTTTGCTGGTTATTCATCAAATTTTTCAGATCAGCAACATAAACCCTTGCTTTTTCATGCTTTTTCATCCAGAAGATCAAATTTTTCAAGGAAAAGGCCAAGGTTTTCAAATTTTCAGCCATTTGGGTCTTATCACCTCATTCTTCTGAAGAAAATTTTCTTCATCAAGTTTCTTTTCCAGTGAAATCGTGCATTCAGTTTTCAATCAAGGTCCTCAGCAAAACAATCTTCTGAAGAAAACCAATATCACAGCTTTTTTTTCAAGAATTTTCAAATGACGGGTTGAGAAAGATTTCGATCAGCCATCAGTGTGTGCAAAAAAATCAACTGGGTCCATTTCTAATCATATTCTAAACAAAACCCAGGTGCCAGTTTTTTTTCGTGAAAAATTGAAGAAATTTGGTTTGTTTTTTTTTCAGTATAAAATCAAAATTTTCAAAAACGGACGATTTGGGTTGTCTTGTAACGAAATTCTGAGCAAAACCCATAAATCAGAAAAAATTTCAAAAAATTTTGTCCATTGGAGCAAGAATTTCAAATTCCAAAAATAGTTTTTTGTTCAAAACTTGTCTAAATCTAGGCGAGTTTACAGTCATTCTTCAAGTGGCCGAAATGGAGTTTTCTCCCAATGTTTTCAAGACTAGATCAGCTCTTTATCATGATTTTTCAAAACCGCTGAGAGAAATTTGCATTACATTAAGCCAATATTCGATCTACATGCTTAGGAGAGCGCAGGCAACACTTCCATCAGAAACCTGGACATTCTTTTCTTGGCGCAGAGCGTCTATCCCTATATCAGTTCAGAGTCTTGAGTTTGTAATCGCTTGCAACAAGCATTACAACCCGGCTACTAGGGAGATTCAATCAGTTTATGGTAGATTGATTTGCATTCTGAAGCCTTTATGATTGAGAAGTGTTTTTCTATTCCCCCTTGGCCTGAAAGTGTCACTATCTCAAAGGGTGAATGTGAGAGGATGTGGGAAATGCATAAGGAAAAATACAACAAGAAGCTTGTACTAAAGTGAATGAAAGAAAAACATAAGACTCTGCCAAGTCACACTTCCATGATGTCAGCAAGGTTTGAAAAAGCGGCCAATGAGGTCGAAAATTTCCTCTTTTCCCTCATCGTGTTAGGCATATTCCGTTTCATTCCTTGCCACATCCCATATTCTTTAGCATTTGTCCCTTCAAGCTTGGCATTTGTCCTCTCAAAAATGTCTGGATGTCTAGCCAACGTCTTCATTTCTCATCCATTAGCCTCTATACTTAGGCGAATTTTAGAACTTTTCTTTGGATTTGGCCTTGACACTTAGCCAAAAAAAATCTTGCCATCTTATCATCTTGGGCGGACTTCCTTGTCATCTTGGACGGACGTCATGGATGTCTTTGCTATTTTACCAACTTCTTCCAAGTGCATGGTGGACATCCTTCCTCTTTGGATATGCATCTTGGACGTCCCTCTTTTCTAGGGCGAATTCCCTTGATGTCTTAGCACTTATTCTCATCGTTTTATCCTTTGGAAATGATATAATGTTTGGCCAAAAATTATCCTTCCACCTTTTTAGGCTTTCACACTTAGCATATTTCGAAATTTCCCTCTTGGTAGGCATCAACACTTAATGAAATTTTAATTTTCCTCTACTTTATAAGTCTAGGCGGACTTTATTTGACCTTCAGCCAAGTCCCACTTTTCAAGGGCGGACTTGCTTAACATTTTGGACGAGCTTCTAAGCATAGGGCGGACTTTGTGACCTTTTTGGATGTGCATTTTAGTGCTGGGCGGACTTCAAGGGTCATTAGGATGTGCATTTGGCATATGGCGGACTTTGTCAAGACTTTGGACATACCTTCAAGCTTAAGGCGGACTTTCAAGGGGTCTAGGATGGAGATGGCGGACTTTGAAGGGGTCAAGGACGAACCTCAAGATGCAAGGCGGACTTTGAAGCATGCATGGACATGCATCTTAAGCTTAAGGCGGACTTTGAAGCTCCTTTGGACATCCTTCTTTGCTGCTGGCGAACTTTCATGATCTTCTCTTAAGCATCTTCCTTCATCCTTCTTCTTGAACAGATTTTCTTCATGAACTCCACCATTTTTGAACTGATTTTCATGATTTCACCTTCAGATCTGATCGATCTTGACTGGTTTTTTTGACTGGTTTTCCAGATTTTTCGAACGTTTTTTTGAACTTTTCTTGCAAATTTTTCAAATTTTTCAAATTTTTACTTTTGATTTTCTGAGAGTTCTGGTGAGTTTTTCGGACTTCTGAGTGCGTTTTCAGAACTCGGGACCCTTCTAAAAATAGAAACTTTCCAAAAATAGAAACTTTCTAAAAATAGAAACAACCCTAAAAAATAGGGAACCCTGTTTGGTCCAAAAATGCCAAAAATGAAAAATCGAAAAAGCAACTTTTCCTAAAAAATAGGAAGTCTCAGAATTGGCCGAATTCACAGTCGATCTTCGTCTCTTGGGCCTTCTGAGCGCTCCCATGACATCTACGCACTGATTCAAACATGAATTAATGACTTGGTTCGGGTAACCCTCGACGAACTAACTGGAAACTCTAAGCAAAGTGATCTCTCGTAACCGCTGCAAGGAGACAAAACCCTAAAAACTAGCAGGCAACTGGGGGTCCCCATCAGCGATGGGGCGATGTGTGAAAAGGTCACAACAGTACCACATGGTATGGTCTTCCCAATTGAATTGACTCCCTCTCCATACATAGTGATAACCTTAGTAATTGATGCGGTGGCTGGAAAGAAGCATTTGACTTCCCAGCGACTCCTTTTTGACTTTACTTGACCTCACATAATGGCCACGTCAACCTATGTGGACTCCCACAGTGGTACGACTCTATTCCTTATTGTTGCTCTTACTCTAGTGGCTCAAAGGAAAGATTAAATAGCCTCCTAAACGCTCACAACTCCTCCAAAAAGCTGACACGGACCATTCCTTGACCACGTCCCCTTACCATTGGCTTCTTTTAATGTACAGAACTCCCCATAAAGTGGGCACAATAGCCAACGAAATAATATTTGATGCTTCCCACAACTAATGCCTTTAATAATCTGCATTTACTACTATCGAAGGACTAACTTGTTACAAATAATAACACAAGTACAAAAAAACCACCTCTGAAATATTATTATATTCATGAAAACTGAAACTACTACAGTTAATAAATCCAATATAAGAACAAACTCATGGTGAGCTCCAAATTGCTCGATATCTGATACTAAATTTTGTAACATAGAATATTAAATTATTCCACCATATATCTCCAAATCAATAAAATAGATATCACCTGGAACCTTCTCTACATAACACTGATAGATTCTTCAAAACCCTAATTACTCTGAAATTTGTTTCCGAAGGAAACTTCACAAATTTTTGTACCACTATTATCATGCAATCACTAAACTTGAGCGATTCCACTTGAATCCAGCTAGGGCAAATAGTTTCACTACCAACACCAAATACCCTTAGGGTTTTCGTCCTAGGGTTTTGAACTCCAAAGAGCTCCTCAAAATACCAAATAGAATAATAATCAAGCATCCCCAAATGACCTCTCACATCCCTTTTATTTCCATCCGAAGAAACTTCTAGAATCCCTTTCTAAATTTCTTGCTCAAAACATTAAACTGCATTTAATAAAGTGACTTTATAAAATGCTTTTTAAATATTTCCTTACCGTCACTTTATAACGTCACTTTAATCTAACTATTTAATATTACCTTTCTAAATGTACTTTTTGCTAGGCAATATCAAATAATTAAATTAAATTCCGTGGTGGCAGTCAAAAATTGGAAACATTACAATGTCTACTATGAATCTACCTTAAAGGTCTATTCCAAATCAGGCACAATGTCTCCTATAAATTTTCCTTAAATGTCTACTCCAAATTAGGCACAATGTCTTATAAATCTGCTCCTTTTCTTCTTAAATCTGCTCTTCTTCTCCTAATTTCTACTCTTAAAAGGAATGATTTGCATTGAAGGACTTGCTTTCTAACCTCCAAAATAACTTGTATTTATATCCAAATCATGCACTTTATCAAAAGTAGGTCTGCCAAGATTTGACATAAAATTTACTATAAATATTTCAATTCACCTTTCAAAGTAGGTCGGCCACCTTTGATAAAAATTAATTTTAGTTTCTACCTTTTGAATCTAGCACTTCCATAACTAGATGGAGATCGGCCATAAATAAATTAAATCAAACTCTTATTATTCCTTGTTTTTAATCAATGAACTTTTTATCACAGAAGTCTTCTTTTGATATCAATGATAATAATTCTAACAATCTTGTCCTTACACCTTTGACATCAATGACAATATTTCCAACAAGGGTGCGGAGGTTTAATCATTAAATTACAATACAGCCCTAGATGTGTATATAATAACCCCCTCTGATTCGGAGTTTTTACCAAGAACTATAGAAAATATAGATATTTGCAAAATAAACCAATTCTAAACAGTTGCATGAAATTAATAACTCAGATTTGATTATGGCTTAAGAAATTGCATTAGAATCATACCTGGATTACATAATATGCAATAATGCAGATCTAAAAGAGATTGATCAGTAACTTAGAACATCAGCAATCTCCAAAAACCTGTATGATTCCACCTTGAATGTCTAATTTAAGTCAACCTTCAGAAACCAATGAAGCTCTGTAATAACCTCTATATGAGATTATCTCTCAGAATGCCCTTGGGTGATCTTCCACACCTGTAGGCATTGTTCTCTCTGAGGGTTTTCATCCTAAAAAACCTTGAATCTTCAAAACTAGCAAACCCTTGCTCAAATTCTTCAATTTGCACAAGATTCAATAATAATGATCAATGATAATGAAAAAGCAAATGCTTTTTGTTTTTTATACTCTCCAAATCCCCACTTGGCCAAATAATTAAATATAATATTTGCATATGATGCTTTTAATGCATTTGGCTTTTTAAATATAATAAATTAATAAAGCATCATTAAATATAACACTTTATTAATTTCCATTTAACCCCCTTATATCACCTTTTACTAAGTCATCATTAAATATTAATATTATTAAAGTCAAATAACTTTAATAATATAAATAAATCATTAATCCTCAATAATTACCCAACACCAACTCAAAAAAGTGATCCAATCATATTTTTCGGATGTAGCCATGATGATGACTGATCCAGATATGACTAACTATGAATAGTAAGTATAAGCAATATGACCAAGTGACTTACTATAAATAGTAAGTGTGGGAGAAATCGACCAAGATGACCTCCAAAGGCCCACCACCAAAACACTGAGTCACTGAGCAGAAGAATACTGAAATAAACATCAAAAACCAAATGAGGAACCACTGATTACCCTCAAAAGGATCCCCTAAACATCTCATTAGCCTACGGGGACCAGATAGTAGGCTAACCACTGCAAAGATACAGATCTCAGAAAAAAGGGGACATTATAGTCTGCCCTCCCCAGACAATCCTCACCTGAACAACTAAGCTTGTCCTGAATGTCAGGATCCCAAACCAGTCTGTACAATGTTCTACAAAAAATCCACTGCAACCACTGGAGAAACATAGAACCAAACTCAGCAGCCCCATCAAACACTGTCTGAAGAAGAAGCAAACTGTCAAGCATAGAAGATCCCAAAGCCCACAACCCAACTGGAAGCCCGCCACACTCAACACCTACTAACCTCCATTGCACGAATCCAATATAATCTTCACCAAGTTGAAAATGGTGAAGCAACACACTATAATAATATCCACGTATCATAACCCTCCATGCATGTACTCCACCTGGATCCCATGGACAAATCTGGAATTTTTCCTTCCTGTCTCCTGATAGCTCCTGCTGCACCATTCTAAGTACACCAAGAATGCCAAACCACTCAAAATCTGCTCCTATCTCATGTATCCCAACGGCATGATTATACTATAGAAGCAGTTCAGAATACCTGTAAGATTTGTCCCCTTCATCCATAGAAGGAAACACCTCATACCAACCATCCATCTCACACTTGTGTGTCTTTTGCATCATAGTCAAATCAAACGTGAGTGGGTTGAAAGTAAATTTGTATGCACACCGCACAATATACACACTATGGAATGCATCAGTAAGCCCTGTCGGAAGTCCTAATCCACTACGAGGATCCCCAATCTTCGGATTATCACCATACGCACGGAAGTTGGAAGGAAGATCATAACTGCTCAAATTACCATCAACAATCACACATCCCCTTTTAAGTGACTGAAACAAATGATGACAACAGCGATAAATTTGAAAATTAGATTCATAGCTATCCTAGGAATGCTTCCACCACCATAGACTACTAACACCTTATTAATAACCAACCTTCAAGTGCTATAAAGGCAGTCTCGTGCACACAAATTCATGCAATCAGCTGCAATCATCAATGTAACATCTGAAAATATCAAGGTTAGCAATATATGATGATTGTAACAACCATTAATCACCAATCTGGAAGTTTGAAACAAATGAACCATGAATGGAAACTCTTCCACAATACGATGCATACTTCTGAAAGATTTTGAAAACTCGGACTCGGCACGGACTTGGTAGCCCAAAATAGGACTCGGAATCGGGACTCGGCACAGAATCCACAAAAAACTCAGCTAGGACTTGTTGGTTGAATATTTTGCAAACTTGTGAGGTTTAGCAAAATGGTTGTTTCAGCCAAAGTGTGTGAGATAAAACTCTCTTAATGTGATGACCCACTCCGAATGGGACAATCTCTATTCCAATTTGCTTGATTAATTTTAGTTTTGACAGTTAGGACATTTTGTCAAACATATTGCATAACATGTATGTATTTTGAGACATTCAATGTATAGTGCAAGAACATGACTGAGAATCAAAATTATGACATTCTATTTGTCAACTAGGTCTGATTTACAATATATGATTGCTCAGAAATGAATATCAGACTTACACACTTCATAAACATCAAACCTTGAATGCAAAGAGCTTCCAGTTCTGTGAACAAACTTCAACTAAACCAAATACAATGCTAATAGAAGTTTCTGTGCTCAGAAATTAGTTACAATGTCACTCTTAAACGCCCAGAAATTATAATCAAACCTTTACAAACTCAGAAAGACCACTTGAAAACAATATTATGCACCCCAATGACTATATCAGACCTTAACTCCAAAACCAGCATTGACAGTTTGACTGAAACAGCAATTATTACATCAATTCCTGAGTGTATACTTGACTAATTGCAAAATATTATAACCCAGAAATGTACAGCAGTTAAGAGATTTAGTTCTGAGCATCAATCACATACATCCATGACCAGATAGAGCTCAGAAATACACACAGCAATCCTGTATCTCAGATTTACATATATATTCAGACCTGAATATTCAATAACAACAATTACAATGAACATAACCAACCTAGAACTGCACGTTTGAACCTGATTTGAAGCGCCGAGATGCATGCAGCAGTTGGAGGTTGAAAGAATCACTGTAGCGAATCACTATTCATGTGCACTGTAGCATATACTATAGCGGATCACAGTACACGTCACTGTAGCGGATCACTATTCACACCACTGTAGCAGCTTAACAAGAATTCTGATCTGCAAGTAATAATCTTCAAACCCTAGATAAAATCTTCACCTTTAAGCACAAATGAAAGGATGGAATTATCCTCTCCTCAATTTGCAACCCTTCAAGAGATCTTTCACTCCCTCAGTTACGCTATCAATAGGAAGTTTTCGTTTTCTATGACAAGAAGAAAATTGCGAAAGCCCTAGGCTCCACAATAAAAATCAATCAAAATAATATTCATCAACTGGATAATGAGAATGAGCTCTTGCCTCTATTTTTATTTTTTCCTTAAGAGAACTCAAACACCTTCCTGGCCAATGTGGGATAAAAGATTTATTCCCACATTAAATTATTCACTTAACGCACTTTATTATATTAAAGTGACTTTATTATTATAAAGTTACTTTATAACTTTATAATAATATTAAAATATTAATTAATCACTTAAGTCACTTAAACTTTAATATCTCTTGATGTACTTGTCTGATTGCTAAGCCATCTAAGCCAGGAGTCAACTCTCCCTGTTCTCCATGTGATTGGATGCTTGTCTAAAAATAGAAACCCTAAACAGTGACTTATTATAAATAGTAAGTATGTGAAACTGAATCTAGAAATAGCTGCAAAGGCCCAATCAAGGTCGACACTGCCAATATGCTCTGCTCAAGTGTCTTTCTATTAATAGGAACCCTGACTCACCTAAAATAGTAACTTACTATAAATAGTAAGTGTGCCAATCTGAGTCAAATAACCTGTGCAAAGGCCAAAACCTGAATCCAGCTGAAAAGTAATGTCTCTAAAACACTGGTAACTGCCACAAAAGACCCTCTATCCATAACTGTTAGCCTACGAGAGTCAAATGATAGGCTAATCCTTACGGACTTTAATGCTCACGAAAATGCGGACATTACACTTAATTAAGGGAAGGCTCCCCCTTTCCAACTAACTAAAACAAATATGGGTGGAACGATAACCTTTCCTCTTGTTTCAGGAAAGATTAAATTTGTTTCTCTTCGTAGAAAAGTGGTATTAACTTTTAGATAAACTCTTACCCGTGGTTTATGCAAAAAGAGATTCATTTTGTACCATAGTTGTTACCCTAGGAGATGTCTCAGTTTGAATTGCAACAAAAGTTTGTTCAGATGGTGTATTGTGATCAGCATTAGCCATAAAGCAATCAAAACTTGCAGCTGATTGTTGGCGTAACAACTAGCACCTCTGGAGTAAGAGTTGATACGTACAGCCTATGCACACTACGCAATGAGTGCTCTTCAAATTAGGAGGGGAAGCTCCCTCGTTGTGCTTGACAAAGTACTTGCAAGGAAATAAACTAAACTAAATCCTATCTTTTTGTTTCAGCTGTAGAGGTACAAGGCTTTCTTGAAAAAACTATATACGTTGCAGCTGAGTTTTCTCTGGTTTTGCAAATCTACTAACTACAACTTAAATTCTATCCAGTTCCCTCAACAAAACAGAGCATGAGGAAACGGAGCAAGGTTTTGACTATCGGACGATAAACGAGTTTAGATTCTCTACTTGAGGGCAAGGTGGCGCAACTATCATCTCAATCTAAACAAGCTTATTGGGCACAAAACAGATTTAAGAATTTACCATGACAATCTTATTAAACCCTATGTGGCATAACACTTGATCATAATAGTAAAGACTCACAAAACAGTTTTATCATCACAATCTCACGAAACCCTATGTGGCTTAACACTTGATCGTAATGATAAAAGTCACACAAAACAGATTTATCTAAACTATGGGAGGAATTTACCACGCCAATCTTATGAAACCCTATGTGGCATAACACTTGATTGAAATAATAAAAGATTCACAAGACAGATTTATCTAAACTATGGAAAGAATCCACCATTACAATCTCTTGAAACCCTATGTGGCATAACAATTAATCATAATAGCGAAGACACATGAACAAATACCAAAAGAGCAATATTGAGGGCAAGGTAGGCGAGCATATATTTCTCTCTCAAGCAAAAGTTATTTACAAATGAGCAAAAGCTCTTATTTATATACATCAAGGTGTAGGGAACCCTAAAATCACCTTGAGTCATCTACAGTTCTTGCAATGCATGCAAGTTTTGCTGCCAAACCCTAATGAAGTAAACTATACAGTCAACTGGAAAACTACCATCAGTTAACCGAAACATCTAATCTAAAAATGGACAATTGTGCGAGCATGCACGTCCTTATTGAAAGCAAGTTAACTGGAAGACTACCATCAGTTAACGTAAAAACCCTAAAAGAAACTCCAAGTAAATAAGGCAAATCTCAGAATAGATATGCATGTGATGACAACATCGAGTTAACTTGAAAGGGTAACACCAAGTTCAACTCGTGTGTGTAATATCTATCCTGAGAGGTGGGAACTGAAGTTTACTATGTGTGATCTCGGGCAATCGATCCCTCAATGAGATTGTTAACTGTATCACTATCTGGAGCTATGAGACTCTGAGGAAGAATACTATGTCGATGCAACATATCCTCACCAGCTGTGATCTGAGACCGAAGTTCGCCCCTACTCCTTGTTGCCTCGTCAAACAACGCTGACATGACTGTAAGCTGAGTAATCTTACAGCCGACGGTCTCCCCAATGAAAATAGTATGAATGAGTGCCTGGAGTTCTGACTGAACATCGGTAAGCTCCACGTAGGCACCACCCTCGATCTGGTATCGGCACGGTAAGCGCGACACTAAAGTCCTCACAAACCGGAGTGCACTAGTGACGTGCTCTCTACTCTCAGCCAACTCTGATGCCAAAGTGTCTTCTATCTTTGCCCTGAAAACCAATTGTGTCTTCCAAGAGTAGATAGCTTCTCTGTCTTCTGCATCTGTGACTGCATCATAGGCCACACTCAGGTGAGCAATCATAATCTCATCCCGGGGTTTGTTAATTGCCATATCCCGTTCCTCATCCTGAAGACGAATACGGAGCTCTCGTGCATTGTACCGCAACTGATATAACTCTGTAAGCATAGCACGGCCTCTAGCAACGAACTCCTCTTCCCATTCCTCCAAACGCTTGCCATATGCAACTAAATGATTGAGTTGACTTTGCTCTGCTGGAGGCTCAAGCAACGGTGGGAGTGTGTTAATGGCATCAGGTTTATGAACAAGGCTAGAAATATACTTATCAAGCTGTCTGACTTCAGCCTTGAGGGCTGCTTTATCCTCTCCATCCTTCAGTATTCTATCCCTGGCACTGTCCGTAGCAACTTGTAGAAGATCAACCTGAGTCTGGCGTGTGCTGCGACCAAGGTTGACCGTGATAACCTCGAAATCCTGAGATTCCAATTCAACCAAGTTCTTCCCCTGTGGAGGTACAGCAGTATCAATGACAATCTCCATGTCAGTGTTTCTCTCTACGTGGACCATATTCTTGACTCTCTTATCTAGCGCATCCTAGTAAATGTCATCAAAATCAGAATGATTAAGAACATAGGATGGCTGCCTCCTCTTCCTTCCTAGCTGAGCTTCGATCCAAGATTGGTCTCGACTAATGCTACTAGAAGGGTCTGCACTAGCGACAGGAGGTACTGATGAGAGTGAGTGTGTAGAAGACCCACTGCGAGGTGGAGAGTTTAAATCCAATTCAATGTGAATTGGGGTAGGTGACGGCTCTGAAACTGGTGTAGGATCTTGAGGCTGAACCTCAGGTACTGGCGGGCTCTAAACTAAACTCTGAACTGGCTCTGTGATAGGCTGTCTGTCAGGCTCCGTGTGTGTAATAGTGGCAAGCGCCTTGCCCTTTGAATTGTTTGGCGCTTGTA
Source organism: Sequoia sempervirens (assembly GCA_007258455.2). Lineage (NCBI taxonomy): Eukaryota > Viridiplantae > Streptophyta > Pinopsida > Cupressales > Cupressaceae > Sequoia > Sequoia sempervirens. The sequence continues at coordinate 450,533,928 of VDFB02075321.1, forward strand.
CTTTCTTGGGAGGATTACTCCTCTTCTTTTGTTTAGGTTTTGACGAGGAAGGTAGCGAAGGATTCACCACTACTGGCGGCTCTACTCTAGGCACACTTACCCTCCTTAGTCTTCTTGTTGTCGAGGTAAAGTATACTGTTCTGAATAACTCTACTTGACCTCTCCTTGACCGTTGCATATTCTTTGGCGTACCAATCAACTGTTGGCAACGGTTGTGTATCGACCTGCTCTCTGAAAAACTGAGGGAGGACCTCTCCCTCATCATCTGATAAACCTCCCACATCTTTTGACAAGAAAACAGAAATCTGTGGAAGAGAGAAGCGGTCGTAACTGCGTCTGCGAACCTCGAAGTCATCTGCGCAATTTGCCCAGTAATCCTCCATAGAAGGCTCGTGATATGTACCTCCAGCAAGGCGAGTTGTATAATGACCTGAAAGATCATAGACACGTGCTTCGACAAGATACTTAAGATGATACTTCTCAAGCTCTTCTCCTGCAATCTTGGCATCAATTGCCGACTTGCACCAATACATTCCAAACTGAAAAGGAAAGTTGAGAGATGGTCTGTGCCTGCGGCGTAGAAGACGATGAACATCATGTATCTGTCTCAGGAACTCCTGAAAGATTGTCTTATCCGAAGGATAACGTGGAAGCATAGCTGGATTTCCTGTGAAGCCATATACTCGGATGTAGGTGTATGTTGGGAACTGAATAAACCAATCTTCCCATCCATCCATCGCTGCCCTAGCAACTATCGAGATACGAACGTGCAACTCCCAGTCCAAATTTCTCACTGTATAAGTCAGAAAAGCCTCGTGAACACGCTTGAAATGACGTTCAGCTCTAGTAAACTCAAGCTGATCATAATACTGATAAACTTTCCCAACAGTGAGAATGCCCACGGTGTTAAGTCCTCGGAACTGACCCTGATAAGCGATCAAGTACACGAGATATGAACACATGTGAAACTCATGAGCAACTAGGAAACCGGTGATCTGCCTATGGAGAATGTCGCTGATGAAGGATGCCCAGTCATAATGCTCCTACCCAGAAATGATGCGACCAATAATGTAATACATCCAAGGCTGGAAAACATTCGCATGTGCTTGACCTGAGACACGATTCAGGAGTGTGATTAGAATCGCATACTCATCCTTGTATTCACCACAACCCACATTGTTTCGCAATCTGTTCTTTGCTTGTTTTAACCATCTTTCTGCCATCTTTTTCTGACATTTGTCCATATCAGCATCAAATGCCTACTCACACTGCTCCATAGAAATAACTAAACTGTTCTGGTGCTGAGGAATGCCAAAACTCCTTTCAATATCTAGAGGCTTGAGACTGCAAATGATCCGTCCGTCAACTGACGCTATCTCACAAGTAGTAGGATTGTAATGCTTAATGCAAGCCATCACAAACTCAACACAGTGAACGGAGATAGGTATGGAAGCGGCCTCTAGTAAACCAGACTGCTCAATATTCTGAATGATTGAACTTCTGATCTTGACTGGATCTAGCACTGCTTCGGCAATACTTTGTGAAGGTCTGTCTCAACCAACCTACGGAAATCATGAGTAAGGACTGTTTTGGTCCTGTATTCGAGCTGAGTGAACTGCATTCTGAAAAACTTTCCTGTTGACTGTGAACTTGACTATATTCTGACAAGATTTCTGGAAGCTAAAAATAGCCTGCGAGAGTTAAAGATAACCTGCGAGAGTTAAAAATAGCCTTTCGAAGAATTATTTTCAACGAAAAATCTGAAATATGCGTTTTGTCCATAAAAGGATTCTAAGACAACACAGAACGTCAGATTTGCGAAAATTCAACTTCTACACGATTGTACAAAGACTTTTCAGTTGAGAAAATTAGTAACTCAAGAACGAACATTCTGAAGTTAAAAATTCCTGAAAAATCAAACGCACGTTTCTAACTCGAGGAAATTACATGAGAATGATCCAGATACTGAGACTTGTAGAATTCGCAAATTTCAGGAACATGCAAATTGTATTTTGTGAGAAATCTGAGATTGAAGGATGCATAAAAAAAAAAAAAAAACGTTTTCATGATGCCTTCTTCTGTGAAAATCGCCTTAGATTTCTTCAAATTACTGACAATTGTGAATTTTGATCTGCAAAAAGATATGTTAGGTAAAATCGCCCCTGGAAATTGATGAAGATTTTGCCTTTGAACTGGAAGAATTCGCCTTGTTTTGAAAACCACGAATTTTCCTCTTGAAATTTACGCCTTTTGTTATGAAGAAATTTGAATTTCTCTTTTGAAATTATCTTGAGAAAATACGAATTTACAATGAAATTTGAGAGTGCGCCTTTGATTTTTGAAGAATTTGTGAATTTATTTGAAGAAAACGCCTTTGAATATGAAGAGATACGAATTCCTTTTGAAACTTGGAGAATTTGCGAATTGCTTTTGAATGAATACGCCTTTGAGAATTGATAAAATTCGATCTCCTCTTAATAAAATTCGCCTTTGAGAAATACGAATTTCACTTAAGATTGAATTTTCTCTTAATGAAATCGAATTTCCTTTGAAAGCTCTGTGAATAATAATGAAGGCGTCATACTTTAAATAAGAAGAAATTCGCACCAATTTGATAACTGCAAGAATTCAAAACCCTGACAAGAATAGAAGATCTCTGATTGGTTGCCTTTCAGTTCCACTGCCACTGACTGGAAGTTCAAATTTGAATAAATAATAAAATATTATCATGCAATTAGCAAAGGCGTCCAAAAATAGAAAATCGCCATTTTAAATGCTAATATTGCAAAATAAATATTAAATATTTTGAACTTCAGTTGACAATCCGGAATGAAGCTTTGAGATTCATCGTTAGACTTCAACGATTCCAAAAAGTCATCTCTTGAGCTCATAGGCGTCCATTTGCTCGAGATACTTCACTTTTTATTAACTTCCTATTTTATAGCTGACGAAACGTTACGACTAGCCAACTTCGACACTGATTTCCGGATGACCGGGTGATGCTGAGACTGTTCTGAGATATTCATCGGAAAGCCTACTGAACAAGGAAGAAATGTCTGCTGGGAGACACTACTGCAAAATCCATCATTTAACCCCTTGAAAAATTAGGCACCTTTGATTAAATTCATTTACGGGTTCCAGACTTAAACCATTTTCCTAAACTGCCATCTGACACTTCAAATGGTTGCTGACAATGAACGGTGAACCCTGCTGACAAGCAACAAAGCTCACAGCATGACTGGGGATATTCTGCATCCAACGACTGTATACGCGACACCTGAAAGCTGTGTTAAGGGCCTCAAAAGTAAAAGTGCCCCTGGCTCTTAGTTGCACTGATGTCATTTTGACGAAAGTCGAACTTTCATCCAAGTACCCTACTTTGACCTCTGATATCTAGAGCTGGGATGACCCGATTCAGGCACTATCTGTTTTAACAGACAGCCAGAAGGGCCTACAAGAGAAGTCTCTGAAGGTGACGAGGCAAGAAAACTGCTTCTAAGACCTCGAAAACTCCAGTGCGTATTTTAATCAAAATTACCGCTCCAGACTTGGCCATTTTCCGGATATCTTCACTTTGCAGTATTACACTAAAGACCTCGCACGTACGAGCGTTTGCCAAATCCCGAAGGCTGACGACTAGGCTCGTTGGATAGATAAAATGATTACGCTCAATAGCCGCGAAGACTTCGAACGCGAACGGGCTCATCTGATAGGCCTAAAGGCTAGGCCTCTGGACTGTAAAAATACACTGAAAACTGTTTGTTGGTCCGCCCGTGACATTACGTGCTTAGTAGAACCTTTGCCACGATCACTTGAAATGTCGGACAAGCTGGATGGTGCATCACGGAGCTGGGCTAGAATATTACTGATGTTAGGAAGACTCTGTCTACAAATTTCATCATCTGAAGGGTCCTTTAAACCAGCGCCCCTGGGCTGTACTTGCACTGGGAACAAACGGAGAAGCTCAGAAACGTGAAAACTCCATTTTAAGCTGATCTTCAGACGACTGCCGCCGGAGTTCTGAAACTCGGATGACTACGTTTGATATCTCGTCGGATAAGCAGACTAGTTGAGAGCAGATTGACTGTATCCGCCATCGAAAATGCCAAGAACCCCCTCTTTAAGATGGGCGTCCTCAAGCTAGAGGCGCGCTTTTGCCTCAAAAAGACAAATTTCTCACATCTGGAAATTTAGGGATTTCAACTTCTGTTGTTGTTTGCCAGAGCTGTGAGTCTCGGAAAGTTAAGCTGGATAGCTCAACGGATAGCCAGACTAATTCTGAAGAGATTGACTGAATGCTTGAACATTTTAAACAAGATCTTGACCTTCAACAAGCTGGGCGCCCCTGAGCTATACTTGCACTTTCTAACTCTTCCTTTGAGAAATCTTCATAAATTGACCATTAAAAACTCCGTTTCGATCATTGAAATCATCATGTGCAACATGAAACGCCGTCGTGAGATGTTCCTCTATCGTAAAAAACTCCATTCTGAGTCTCTACTTCTGGTTCTGTCCAATAAAACTGACTTTGACTGACAAACTATTGACAAAAACTCCATGCTTGATATTGCCCAAAATTGTATTCTACAACATTCTAGAAAGGTTTAGACTTTTTAATGCAAAATGCCTTAATGAAGCAAAAAAAATTTGGTTTGGGTACAACACTGATGTATCTATTTCTGGAAGTGTCATTTGTGATGTCATTGGATACATTGAATTGGCATCAAAAACATTCTCCAAATTATCAAGCATGTTCTCCATAGAAGTGGTCAATGTGGATGAAGTTGAAGTATGAAGAGCAACTTCTGTAGGAGCAATATGTAATGTCCCCATTTTCATGAGCATCAGAGTTCGTAAGGATTAGCCCATCATTTCACCCTCGTAAGCTAACAATTTTGGATAGGGGGTCTTCTGTGGCAATTACCCGGTGATTTGGGACATTACTCCTCAGCTAGATTCAGGTTTTGGCCTTTGCACAAGTTATTTGACTCAGATTGGCACACTTACTATTTATAGTAAGTTACTATTTTGGGAGAGTCAGGGTTCCTATTAATAGAAAGACACCTGAGCAAAGTGTATTGGCAATGTCGACCTTGATTGGGCCTTTGTAGCTGTTTCTAGACTTAGTTTCACTTACTTACTATTTATAGTAAGTCACTATTCAGGGTTTCTATTTTTAGACGAGCATCTGATCACATGGAGTATAGGGAGAGTCGACTCGTAGCTCAGACGGCTTAGCAATCAGACAAGTACATCAAGAGATATTAAAGTTTAAGTGACTTAAGTGATTTATTTAATATTTTAATATTATTATAAAGTTATAAAGTAACTATATAATAATAAAGTTACTTTAATATAATAAAGTGTGTTCAAGTGAATAATTTAATGTGGGAATAAATCTTTTATCCCACATTGGCCAGGAAGGTGTTTGAGCTCTCCTAAGGAAAGAATAGAAAGAGAGGTAAGAGCTCATTCTCAGCATCCAATTGATGAATATTATTTTGGTTATTTTTTATTGTGGAGCATAGGGCTTTCGCAGTTTTCTTCTTTGATCATGGGAAACGAACACTTCCTATTGATAGCATAATTGACGGAGTGAAAGATCTCTTGAAGGATTGCAAACTGAGGAGAGGATAATTCGGTCCTTTCATTTGTGCAAATTGGTGAAGTTTCACAAGGATTTTGAAGATTATTACTTGCAGATCTGAATTATTGTTAAGCGCTATAGTAACTCGTGAATAGTGAAATGCTACAATGATACATGAATAGTAAAATTCTAAAGTATTTGTGCACAATGGGAGGGTTTGCAGGCTGATGATCAAATTGGTTGCATTTGTCCATCAATATCTATCTTTAGCCATAATTTAAGATTATGATTTGGAGGAATTACATCTGTTGTTGGGACGTACAGCTACAGCCGAGGACGTGTTTCTCTTAAGTCCAACCGCCTCAAGATAGGGTCTATTCTCTCCTTTAATGGTGGTGGCTGTGTTGTTTGATGATGGCAGCATCTGTACATGTGTGATGTCCCCGTTTTGAAGCCAAAATGACTTTGGAAAATAATTGATTAAATATTTAATAAGTTTTTATTTTGCTTATTGAATATTTAATTAATTAATTATAATGAGACTTTATAAAATATCAATGAGTTAAATATTTTATACTCTATAAAGTCTTGTAAAAATAACTCATTGGCTTTATGAAATATTATTAAGCGGACTATGGCTCTCTTAAAAGTCCAAAAATAATTCAGTTACTGAAACTGAAATTGGCATATTATAATGGGAGCAGCGGATTGATTATGGAGGACGAAGAATGATTATTGTTGGATTCAGATGATAATGAGACTAAGAACGAAAACTCTCAGTGCGTATCGGGTCATGCATGGACGAAAACCTGAGCAGGACATTAGCATAATTTTATATTTAGAGCAAACTTATCATTGGTATTTATTATTGCCAATTGCAATTGATGAAGCTTCGTCGGGATTCTTCATATACTGATGTAATTTGAAGGCCAGCCGTCTTGGGCACATTCATAGTCACGGGAGTGGATATTGTTGTTGATTGTCGCTGCTAATCATTGTTACCTGTTGGCCAAGTTTGAATGTGGGAGGACTCACACGGAATTGGTGTATATGAGGAGACGGGAATCATATGGCAGTCGCGGATTCCTCATCGGGATTGCTCTGATCATTGAATGTTGGAAATGAGATGGGGATTTGTCGATTCCTAGCAATTACTTCCTCTATGGATATTCATTCAATGCGTCCCTATCATTGAGGCCGTTGTATTCATTCAATGCGTCCCTATCACTGATGGCTTAATGAGTACGCTCTGCTGGTATCTCCTACTAAGAGTCGGGAATTACAAATATCGGAAATATCTTGGAGAACACGAAGAGTTCCTGGCAATGTTCTTGCGGACTCATTGATTATGATGGCACGATTAGATCACGGTGGTGTATTCATTTCTATCAACTTTAACATCTGTTCATCTACGAATATATGAGTGACTTCGGAATTACATTATTCCTTGCCGGAAATATTACAGAGATGGCTCTTCTCTCCTATTACTGGCGGTGCAATAGCCTAGCGGTGGGATTATTCATGTTTAGACGTTGAACTTTGTATATCACAATGCATATACTTTGCCTAGGGAAACACACGAGCACGGGAATTCCTCAAGTCCATATACATTCTCGTTGGTGCTTGCGGAGATGCTTAGAGTTGTTGCCGGAGATTATATCTATACGGGTATGTTTGGTGCCATTTAATACCATTTCTTGTACATGAATATTGTATGTTCTGAATAAGATTCTATTCTGTAGCGGAGGAAAGTCTGAATGGGGTTTGTGCTTCAAATGAGAGATGTTCTGAAGTTTACATTTTGACAAACATCAATTTAAAGACAATATAAATTCTGGAGTGATTATTCTTTTTAAATCTGTAATTCCTGAGTTTGGAAACCGCTGGGACAATTCAGTGGTATTCAATATTACCTTTGTGTTCTGGAAACTCTTTTGGTTTTGCAACTCTGTTCTGAAGTACTGCAGATTGGAACACTTGAGTTGAACTACTATCTCATTTTCTATGCAACCACTCACATATTTGGACTATCATTTCAAATTAGTACAAATCCCATCTTCAATAATTAGGAAGATTTCCTTGGAACAACACAGTAAATTATAGTTGAATATTTGATCTTTGGGAAAGGGTCATTACAACATGTTGGGGAAACTCAGTAGATTGACTGCAGAAAATTACTCAAGGGTTTCACAGGCCTGAACAATCTTCTTTTCTAGCTGTTGGTATAAAATAAGACCTGCAATTAGCTGTTGTGTACCAAGGGTATGGTCGTTCTTATGTATAATGCATTGAATATCAAATTGAAGGCTTTAAAAGAGATGATCAATAGATAAAAAGGTTGCATTGTAACTGTTTGCCAAACTGTCCATTGCTGAAGATGAATATCTCAATCATGAATGTGCATGCCAAGTGTCTGTTATAATGCCTCTTTGTCGTAGATGATCATTTTGATGTCTAGATGATATATTCATACAATGTAGAGGATAAAGAGTTACATCTTTTCATTCTAGATTCATTGTTTAGACAATGTATTGGCTATTTATATGCATTAGAACTCAATTGAAATCTTTCAAGCAAACCCAGCAAACTGAAAAATTTGAAACAGCGAGATCAGACTTAGCATGACAACTGTTTGACAAAATTACAAGGGCAGCAAATGAAGAGTTTCTGACTATAATTTGGTTAGGCTCATTACACAATAGAAGGAACAAAAACCGTTGAGAAAGAATCAACATCACTATCAATTTGAGACATAGGAGACAATATTAATACCGGTGCAGCATCAATATGAGGAGACATCATATTTAGAGCAGTAGGAGACTCCAGAACCTTTCCTTCTTGTTGATCGATGATTTGGATCTGCATCTCTTTAACTTCCTTCCCTTTTAATGTTGTTTTCTCCAAAGGTTTTTCCACAGCACGGCTGACTTTTAACTTGATTCTGGTTCCTAAAAAAGAAGCACCTTCCTTGGACATATCTCTGACTTCTGATTTCAATCCAACAGGTCCAGGTGAATCATCATCATCATTAACTCTGATTTTTATGGTTTTCACACCTATACTTTCGAGTCAAGAGTTAGTATTTGCCAAAACTGATTGAAATCTATTAAAGATAGAACTTGATTCTTTATGAGACCACTGTATTGTTGGAATAGAAGCATCAGCAACCCTTTGTTCCTCATACTCTGGATCTAAAATCTGCCCATCATCAATCACTCCTTCTGGGATCAAGGTTAGATTAAGATCAATAATTTGTTCAACTGTGAGTCTGCAATAATCCATTTTATGGATGTCCTTCTCTATTCGAAGATCTACCCAAATATCTTCAAGACGATGTACATGTGTGAGGGCTCTCTTTATCTTGTACTTCATTCCTCTGTAATCAAAATCTGTTCTTGCCTTGAATCCTTTTAATTTGATCTCCTGAATTTCGGTTTCCATTGCTTTTGCCTTTGAGGTAGTTGTCAAAGAGTATCTCCCAATTTGCAATGGATTATGAGACGAGATACTTACTCCAACTTTTTGTTGTACAGCTTGTCGTGCATGTACTATCATCAACTGCCTTGCAAGCTCCATTAGAATGATTTTATCTGTTGGATATCTTGGAAGCATGTATGGCTGATCTTCAAAACAGCCAACTCTCATGTAGGTAAAAGTAGGAAACTGGAGAAAGAGACAACCATATTCATTGACTTTCTTCCAAGCAGCGTCAGATACTCTGTTGTTTTGCAAGGTCTTGTCAAATAGACACATAAAATGACCAAAGAATGGGTCTTGGACTCTTCTATAATGAATTATGCTTGGTCTCAAAGGCAGCTGATCATAATACTCCCAAACTAGAACTACTGATCTATCTCCTTTGGTAGAAAGGCCTGGAAATTGTCTCAATGAAGCTGCTATGTAGACCAAATAGGACTTCATGTAGAATGTGAGCGTAGTGGGAACTTGTGCAAGCTGCTCACATAAACTATCACTGATTATCTAACCCCCAAAGATTGGGTGTTGTGCCTTCCTTATCACCACTATGAATTTGTACATCCACTTCTCAAAGACCTTTGAAAATTTCAACCCCATTATCTTGCTCAAGAGTGTGATTATATCATCGGTCTCTTCTTTGAATTCAGATCGGTATAGCTTAGGCCACCGAGACACACAAGTTCGACACTTCAGAAGGCATTTAGTATTGTTGTGTTGTAACAATCTGCCTTCTTCTGTTCATAATGATCAAGAGCACTTTTTACTAAGATGTCTGAATATATTGGCGCATCTGGAACTCTGAAAATCCTATTAATGGTTTCTGGATCAAGCCTAATGACCACATTGCCATCATCATCTTTAATAGTTCTGGATTCTCTGTCAAAGAGAGCTGCGCATGCAAGGACAAACTCTAGCTCTAGGGCAGCAACAGGAAGAGAGGTAACCAAATGGATGTGACTTCTCAGCAACAACTGCATATATCATGAGAAGTTGATTTCACCGTTCTCTTAAGAAACTCATACATATCAACATGTCCGATCTCCATCTCTCTGATTTCTTTGATGTTTGAGACCACATACGAAGGAGGAATCTCATTTTGATACTTATCATATTTGTACTTCATCTTTTTGTTCGATGGAGAAGCTGGTTCCTCCGTCATCGAACAAGAATCTGCAAGGCTGCGATGAAAATTCCATAAAGTTAAGACATCATCAACATTAACAGGTGTAGACATGGTGAAGGCTCTAACTCGGAATGGTGTTTTCCCTATATGAGGGCAGAAAATGAGCATTATAACTCATTTCGGATCTTTGGAGGCTGATTGTAAGTGAAAGGGACATGTGCTTTTCGTGACAAATGGAAAAGTTAAATTGCATCTTTGAAAAGTGCAAGTCAGAACTTTCAACTTGCATTTGCGATCAAGCTCAAAAAGTCCGACTTTTAGGCACATATAAGGTATTTCAGGATTTTAGAAGCTGGCTGCAAGTGAACAGTGCATTTTTGGGATTTTAGGAAGCCATTGCAAGTTTTTATTTTCAAAACTCTTAACTTATACTTGCATTTGAGGCAAAAATGCCCTACTTGCAATTGATTGGAAAAATCCCGATTTGCTTCTAAAAGCATCATTTTTAATTATTTTCTTCTTTTCCAGAAAATGACAATGAGATTATGGAGGAATGTGAATATGTACTGAAATGTAATGAAACACGAATGAAAATGGAAGAAAAACATTTTCAGCTGAGGGTAAAACTAAAGGCGTATGAAATCAAAGGAAAGAGATGCGTGGTACAACTGAAAAGTATTATAAATGGCGTTGAAAATAAAAGAAACGCGTTTTTATCAAAGCATGTTTTGAATGGCAAATGCATAATGAAGGGGTATGGGAATACGAATGCAATGGAAACACGTTTTTTTTAAAATGAAGAAAGGCGTATAGAATGAAAAGAAAAACACATTTTTGCATGGAGAAAGACGTTTTTATGTAAGGCGGAATGGAAAACGTTTTTCATGAAAGATGGAGGCGTTTTTATAAGAAAAAGAGGAATGTTTGAATGGGGCCAAATAAAAGGAAAAACGCGTTTTCCTGAAAGCGCATGAAATGAAAGGTAAATGAAAACTTGTTTTTATAAAATGCAATGGTCTTATGTTTGGACAAGGCCCACGAAAAGAAAGGTGATCACGATAAGTTCGACAAATTGTAGCTGGGCCCTTATCAAATTTCTGAGAACCTGGGAGATAATGCATTTAAGTTACGGACATTGACAGAAGAGGATATCCCATTGCCAGTCAATGGGCAATTCCTCAAGCATTATTTCCAAGCTTAGGTTCCCACTTGGGACCTCCTTTGTACATAGTTAGATTTAGGGTTGCTTTTTCATTTGCCTTTTGGCTTTGGTTCGCTCCGTTTTCGTTTTGGTTTGTTGCCCTTTGGGTTTTTAGTTTGGTTGTTCTTCCCTTGAGTTGTCCACTCAAGTGGTTTTGGGTTTGGAATGGGCAAAGATTTTGGAGTTTCCCGTTGCGAAAGGGGTGATGATGTTTTCCTTTCACAATCTGGTTTCCTTCCACTGGACTTTATGGACCTGTGCAAATTTTGAAAAGCCAAGGTTGTTTTCCCTCTTGTCATCATCCAATTTGGAATAAGCTCGACTCGGGAGGTTAATCAATTATTGTGTCTTAACACATGAGTCTAAAGATCCTAATACCCTACATGTTCAACAACCACTTTGAGTCATTTTGGTTTCTTGGGAAAGGTTATCGCAAGTGAAAATTTTACGTCTTGCTTCAGCGCCACTACAATTCTCAAACCTATTGGAGGCTTCATTGCCTGCCAACCAATTATGGAATTGACGGAAGATCAGTATAAAAAAAGAAAAGATAAAATGTGCTAAAAAGAAATATCTGAAAAAGAAAAAAGAAAAAAATGTTATACTTTGAATATTGGTTTTGGGAACATGTGGATAACTCCATCGGGGCTATGCACGCCCGACCAGCAATGCAGCAATATTCGTGAGAATTGTAGCAACAACCTCGTCCAAGCTATGGACGCCTGACTGGCAACGAGGCAATGTTCAAGATGCTTTTGAAGTTAAGATATTTACAAAACTTGTCGTGGTCAATTCTGGAGGTCAAGATGGTTTAAGAGATGGAATGAATGAATATACATACACTCAGAGGATCTTAGATGAAGGTGTTTTGATCTAATATCGGATTCTTCTCCCCTTTTTGAGTAAGTATCCTTTCTGTATGATGGTTTGAGGGAGATTAGCTAAGGCTCAATTCTTAAAGTGTTTTTCAACACTTCCCCGTGGAGTCGCCAAATGTTGTGACCTTTTCACACATCACCCCATTCAAAATGGGGACCCCCTAATTTTTGCTCCATTTGGGTCTTTTGGCTTTAGTTTTGGTTGGTTTTCCTGTTGTCTTTCTCGATTTCATCTATCTTTCCAGGGATGCGCCCATCTTTTGGGCCTAAGTTGAAATTTTGGCTACCTCTGTGAAATTAGGGTTTTCATTCTTCAGGCTAGTTTGGGGTTAATTGGAATGAGAAAATTGAAATTTGAGCTTGGCACTGCATTCAGGAAGTTTCAGGAAGGTTCCAATTAAATTTTCACTGAATTTTGACAACTTACTATTTTTAGTAAGTACTCAATTTGGGAACTTTTTCTTGAGACTTTTGAAATTTTGACTACTACACCACATTCAGAACACTTTGAGTTGCCCGCCTGCAAATTTTGAGTGAAATCGAACAACTTGCTATTTTTAGTAAGTCCCTCATTTGGGGCTTTTCTGCTAGGGTTTCCGCGAAACTTATTGTTGCATTAGATTCAGGACACTTCAAAGTGCTTACACTCAAAATTTGAGCAAATTCTGAGAACTTGCTATTTTTAGCAAGTACTACATTCGGGAGATATTTTTAGGGTTTGCATGTATGATTTTTCAAGGCATGTCTAAATATTTTTTTATGGGTTTTTCGAGAGCTTCGCGATGATGTAACATGCAAGTTAGGTTGATGACTTGCTATTTTTTGCAGGTGCTCGCATGCAGACCAATTTTCTGGGTTTCTTGGGATCTCCCGGGCAGTATGACATGCAAACACATCCGACAGTCGGTTGGTCACTTTTCAGGCACTTACTATTTTTAGCAGGTACACTCCAGCAACCCCCAGACCTTCAGTCTCACGAATAGAGCGACATGCAACAGAAACGGAGTCAAACGGAGGTCATTCGAGGCACATGCAAGTCAAATTAGGGTTTCCAGCTTTGAGACTCAAGATGAGGGGTAAAACTCAAGAAAAATGAAAAATTGGTGTATCCCATCACGATCAACATCTCTCAAGCAGTCTATTGGTGAAATTTGAGCGCAATCTGAGTACTTATTATTTATAGTAAGTCACCTTCAAAATAGGGCTAAAAATAGCAGGTCAGTACACAGGGCAAATGTGAACAAGTCAAATAGGTCATGAGAATCACACTAGGAAAATTTCAAGTCAAGAGGTATTGAAGAAGTTCAAAAACCAAGGGGTTACTAAAAATAGTAAATGAGGGAAGCAGGCTAAGATTGGCTAAGTGTTCAGGAACATCCAAGGCATATCAAAATGGAAGCACACCCTATGGAATGCGCCCAAGGTAGTGTGATGGAGAGAAACGCCTAAGTCATAACATGGCATCACCACCCTCCATGTGTGCCCTCATCTGGAATGACCACCCCTCAAATGCGCCATCATTGAGAAGGAGGCTTGAAATTTGTCTAAGTCTTGGAAATTGGAAGCAGGGACCTATTGCAATGGCATCACCCCCCTAAATGCGCCCTCAACTGGAAGGAGACCCCTTGAGATGTGCCCAAGCTCCAGGAGGTAAGTTGAAAACGCCTAAGTCATAAAATTGAGAATCCTTCTGTTGGTTGGGTACTTAGGCAGCCTATATGGATATGAAGAAAATCCTTGCAGCCTAATGCAGCCTAATGTAAGAGAACTTTGGAAATTGTATAAACCAGCACCCATACCTCTCAATCAATTCTTGGGCTTCCCTTGAGATCCGATGATGCATCCGCTCCTAGAGTGTCCTCGTGATGTGCATGGTGAAGGCGTCATTGGCACGCTTGTAATGAGTGGTACTAGTCAGGTGCAACTGCGGACAAGCCTCATAGATTTTCAATTGGTGAGAGCCACAACCAACAGGTTCCTTGTATGAAATTCCTCGATACTTTGTCGTATGAGCCAGCATGTAAATGATGTAGGAGCTCATATAAAATGTCTTTGTTCTTCTTAGGCTCAGGAGTTGTTCGTGCAAATTGTCACTGATCATTGTAGCCCAGTTGACTTAATCCTTTCCTTTCAGCACGAGGTTGATGTAATAGAACATCCATGGCTCGAAAATAAATGACTGCGGGCAACCTCCAACTCTACTCAGCATCATGATGAGATCACAGTATTCCTGCTTCAAGTCATCTGCTATGATTTGCTTTGGCAACTTCGTCCGAGAGGGCCTAGGGTTGCTCATCCACTGAGTATTGATTGTCTCTATACATCTCTCGAATGCAGTAGCATACATTCGTTCAACTCGTTCTTTGGACTTGTAAATCATGTTTCTATGCATTGGGATTCCAAAAGCCTCGCCAATAGCTGAAGGAGTGAGGTTGGCGAGCACTTGTCCATCTGGTGACATGATTGACCTGTGATCTTTCTCATAGCAGTTGGCGCACTCCATCATCAGCTCTGAACACTGAATGGCTGGTGGGAAACCAGCAGCTGCATATAACCCACTTCGGACAATGTTTTGTGAAGTGGCCGAAGGATGATGGTGACCAATTCCCAGTATTTTATTCTTGAACGCTTCCAAGTTGAAAGAGCCCAAATTGGTATCAGTCAGCTTGCCCAACTTCGAAGTGAACTTTGACTCTGGCATGAATGTCTTGCTTAGTTTCTTGATAACAGCTTGTTTCTTGATAACAGCTTGCCTGGATGCACCATTGTTATCCTTGCCAGTTGTCTTTGCCTCAGCCATCTGCAAAATAATGAACATCCATGAGTAAATTAATTTAGAAAATAAATAAAATATTGTGCAGGGGTTGCCAGTCGACTTCAAGAACTTGAGAAGCTGCAATATCATTTCGTTTGCAAACCTCAACTTCTCCTTCATTAGATTCGAGTTTTAAAACTTAGAAGGTTTAGCAAGTAAGCTTCAGCAATTCCACTTTATAGAAAATTGTCCAACTTCAATCAGCAATTTGAATTCTTTCAAATTCGTACTTCTTCAATCTTCAAATCAGATTAGCAAGTGCGCACTTCCTAAGCTCAAACTTAGATTTTCAAATTGCAGCAACTTCTAAATGACCTGGCGCCTTTTACTTCAGCAACTTCTCCAACTCCAAGTCGTACTTCTCACTTGTACTTGCAGACTTCAGCTTCAGCAATAGATTCTTTAAAACTCGTGTCTCAGCAAATTCAGATTTGAACTTCAGCAATTCACTCTCAAGCCTCAAAAATTTGAACTTCCTTAATGCTTGCAGCCTCAGCAATTCACTACAAATCGTACTTCTTCAACAAACTTCAGCTTCAGCAATGAACTTAGCTTCACCCTTAGAGCAAATTCGAACTTCTTCAACTGGTGAGGAGAAATGAAAAACCTCTCAATTCTTATAGCAAGAATCGAATTCTAGAAGGAGCCAAGTATAGCCAGTGCATTAAATTTCCACTACTCCACTTCAAGCATTTGAATTTTCTCTCTCTAATATTTCTGACACTTGTCCGAGAATCTCAACCTTCTAGAAGTTCAACTTTGACTGCCACATTTCGAATTCACTCTCGAAATAAAATTTAATTTAAATTCATCAATTTAACAATTTCTATTCGCCAGCCGAAGTACTGTCTTGCAAATTTTAAATTTTAATCACCTCTGATGCTCTGGGAAATTCACTAGTGAAGAATTCAATCAAAAATATCTAGGCAATTCACTTCAAATTCATTGTCTGGAGAAATTCATCTTGAAAACACATTTTATTCACTTTGCCTCAGAAAATTTTAAAATTTTCCCTTAGGAAAATTCACAATTCGAGCACCGATTAAATTCTTCATGCTGAAGGCCTTGGTGAAGTGTGGAAGACATAGAAATCCATTCCTCATCACAAACGTCCAGTATCCAGAAGAAAATTTTCTCCAGAACGCGTCGAATCCATGGGTACCTAACGAACGGGTTCATTTAAATTTTTAAAATTTTGAACCTTAGAAAATTATTTCCTTGTGAAATTTAACCCGTTTCCTTATCTCTGTGAACATCTTGTTGCTCTGGCTTGAGAAATTTAAATTCATCCTGCAATGCCAATATCTCTGACTTTATCACTGGAAAATTTGCTCGTGCTTCAAGAAAAACCTCATCACCTTCATGTCCAAGCGTATTTTCTAAGGAAGTGTTGACGTCGTTTTTGCGACTACACCAACACAGAATAAAGTCGCCAACGGCTACTCTATCCTCTCTTGAACAAAATTTCCTGCATGCTAAGATTGCGAGATAGATCATACATTTAACTCCAAGGTTCCTTTAATGCGAATAGTCTCAGTTGGCTTGATGTGGTTTTGCTGGTATTTCAAGGGGACTTACACAATTGTTCGACAGTTGACAGCAGACAGCGGACTAAGGGCTTTCATGTAATTCTAATGATTTGGCAAGTGAGCACAAGTTTCCTAATTCTAACCAGAAATGAACTGAATTTAAAATGAGTGTAGGGCCTAAGAAGTTTATGTTCTATCTAAATGCAAGATATGTGGAGTTTGACTTCAACAAACTTCAACCGGATTTTACCTAGCCTTGCATCGGACAGCTTTAGCAAAATTGGTGCAATCTTCAGAGGAGTAACGAAGAATATTCAGATTATAATTCAACATACATGTACCATCACAACGATGCATACAAGCATACAAACCACAATCGAAGTTAAGTTTGAAATGATTTCCAGTTGACCACGCAAGGCAAACTCACCATCAACAAGTTGCTAGTGGTATGGATAAAGATAAGCTACTTCGATAAAACACCACAAATCCACAGTAAACTACTTGCATGAAATGAAAACTGCACTACTTTAAGCTACTTCAAGTTGCTACGTGAATTGGAAGGACGAAGAAGCCTCGACAACTACTCATAACAAAGAAGAAATCACCATCAATGAAAATTCTTTTATTATGAAAGCATTCACGACAACTTCTTACAAAGTATTCAAAGGGAAGACTTTCCTTCCTTTTCAATCTAATCTATTCTACTTTCTACTCTATCAATTTCTCTCTACTCCTCCTTTGCTATCCTAACTCTGATCTAATTCTAATGAGTACAAATGAGGGGGACTCCCCCTTTTATAGATGGCCAAGTCCAATGGACGGCTCAGATTACAATCGGCTGGATGGCCCAGATTGTGCCACCTCAACCCTAAACAAGATTCACCCTAAAAACCACCACAATGTAGAGTGGGGCAATAAATGAGCAATTAATGGCCACCATCTTCTAGAAGATTCCCATTTGTAGACGCGTTCACACTGTTCTCGATCTTCTTCTTGACGTTGTTCTTCAACTTCTTCTTTGTCACTTGAGTTATAATAAGTCTCAACACTTAGCCATTTTTCGCAACTTTTCTTCCTTCGAGGTTGAAATATCATCTTGGATTATTTTCTTCATCACTTGGTCTCGACGTTTCTCCTGCAAAACAAGCAAGGAGAAGAGCATTAGAACACTTCATAATATAAATTCAACCTACTTACCAAGATTTTCACGCTCTAACTTCCAAGCGTTAATCGTCTTCACTAGCCAACTTTGCGTTCAAATTCTTCATGCCTTAGCCAATTTCCAACCCATCTTGCATTCTGCTCGGCGCATTTGGCCTGTGAACTTCAAATTTCAAGTGCTTAGAGAATTTCCACAGACCTTCAACTTTTAAAGGCGTTTTTCACTGGCTGGACTTGAAAATTTATCAACTTCAATGAATTTTATGCCATTTGTCAATTTTAGAGTGATTCGTTCATGCTAACCCTAGCTTGCCCTAACTTTCTAATTTTAGAAAGTTTCCCAAATTTTGAATTTCAAGCTAATTTCAAGCTCCAAAAAGGCTGGATTTTGCTTTGTTTTGAATCTCGGGATGCATTTGTGCTGTTGATGCCTGATATCTGTCTGTACCTACTATTTTTAGCAACATACTAAAAATAGCAATTGCTCAAAATGTCTTCAAATTTCGCGTGCCGATTGCCTGAAGGGTATTGATCGTGACTGGACGCTGCGTCTGCCTGGCTATCACGTTGTACCCTTGATTTTAGGAAACCCTAATTCTTCTGCACAGGCCTGCTAAAAATAGTAAGTGCTTGATTCTGAGCCCTCCACAACTCCGATTGATTTGAAATTCGAATGAAGCGCTCCTCACCATGTGACCTCCCTATTGGCACTGGCGCCTGACATTGATTTACTATTTCTAGCCAGTTTCTGAAATGACTTACTATAAATAGTAAGTGCTACGTTTGCCTTCAAATTTTACCAGCGGATAGCTTGAAAGACGTTGATCGCGATGGTTTACACCGGTTTTCGAAAATTCTGACTTTTTACCCCTCTTTTCGGGCCCCGAAGCTGGAAACCCTAATTTGTCCTGCATGCATATCAAATGGTCTCCATTTGTTCTCGTTTTTGTTGCATCGCGATCAGTTTGTGATTCTGAAGTGCTGGGAAGTGGCTGTCGGGATGCCTCTGCTAAAAATAGCAAATTCCTGAATAAGTGATTATCTCTGTTTGCATGTCACATCACTGCGAAGCTCTCGAAAAACCCATAAGGAATCACTCGACATGCGTCGAAAACCCTGACATGCAAACCCTAAAAATAGCCTCCGAAGGCTGAACTCTGAAATTCACTATCCCATTTTGCATGTTATATCGTTGCGTAGGTTTCTGAAAACCCAGAAGGAATCCCCATACATGCATTGAAAAACTTCGCATATAGGCCCCAAAATTTGCTCCGAAAGTTGAACTGCTAAAAATAGTAAGTTGTCTATTTCAGCTCAAATTTTGCATGCGAGTAGCTTGACTTGTTTTGGATGTAGTGTGACTGTCGGAATTTCAAAAATGCTAAGAAAACACCCTGAACTGCACACTTGCTAAAAATAGTAAGTAGCCGAAATCTGATGAAACTTCGCTGGAAACCTGCTGGAAGCACACTGACTGCAACGCCAAGGTTAGATTTCAACTTAATTACTCCATTTGATTCTAGGTTGACCAGGAAAGCACAAACCCTAATTTTTAGACTTGGCCAGAATTCACGTTTAAGCTCAATGGCGGAGACATCCCCAGAAGGCAGACATCAGAAAAGAGAGAGAGAGAGAGAGAGAGAGAAAAACCAAAGCCAAAAGACCAGAATGGAGCAAAAATTAGGGGTCCCCATCTTGAATGGGCCGATGTGTGAAAAGGTCACAACAGGGAGAAAATGCTTTGCCTTAGAAAAATTTCGAACCACTTTGAAAATTTTGCCTGTGAGAAAAAAAAAAAATTTATTCAACTTCATTCGTTTGCCAGTGGTGGAAATTTCATCAACTTTACTTGGGAAATCTTCTTGAAAGCACATGTCACATTTTATTTTATTTTTATTCACCACCTTGCATTTTACTTCACACTTGAAAGATATTTGAAACTCCAATGCCTTAGCAATATTATTATTCATCACTTGGCATTTTTAGCGCCTAGCAACACTTACATCATCTTGTATTCACCTCACCACCCTAGGCGCATATCATGTGTGAAGGATATTCATCTTGCCTTTGAAAAAAAAAATTCATCACCTAGCACTTTCAACGCCCTACAATATTCATCAACTTCGCCTAGCAACACTTACACCACCTTAGGCACATTCTACATGTGGAAGGGGGAATAATACTTTACCACGCCTAGCATATTTCATCTTCACCTTAGCTTTTACCTTGCTTACCACCTTACATCCACTTTTACTCACTTCAACTTGGGCGCATATTGGCATGCATGAAGGATGACTCTTGGACTTCCCTGTTTTTGTCTTCACACGCCCTCTTTTGGGCGCATTTGAGCCTAGGAGGAGGATGGGCGCATATAAGAGGGTGAGGAGGATTTTAAATTTCCAACGCCTTGCATGTGACTCTTCATCTCCCTTATTTTTGTTTTCACATGGCCCCATTTGGGCGCATTTAGGCATGTAAGGAGAACGAGCTTTGTTGACCCTTTGACTCATTTGCTTCATGGGCGCATTTCTCAAGGTGTGAAGGATGAAAATTGATAACACGTCTTCTTTTGTTGACCTTTCAACTTCTCTTTTTTTGTCCTTACATGCCCCCTTTTGGGCGCATTTTGCATAGGGAGAAGGATGAAACTCGTTGACTCCCTTGACTTTCTTTCATTTTGGGCGCATTTTGACCTATGTGCAGGATGGGCGCATTTAGGGGGTGGTGGAGGATGATTTTTTAACTTAGCCATTTTTTAACTTTCATGCTTCAAGGTGGGCGCATTTTGATGGGTGTGCAGGATGAAAAGCTTTGACTTTCTTGACTTTCCTACTGCATGGGCGCATTTGAGCCTAGGAGGAGGACGAAGTTTTATACTTAGAATTTTTTATGCTTTAGAAACTTTTTCAGACACTTGAAGACAAGCTGGGCGCATTATCAAGGTGATGAAGGATAAACTCCAGTCTTAGAAAAAAATTTCATGCTTGGCCTGTGAAGAGGGTGCATTTTGAAGGTGGTGAAGGATAAACTCCAGACTTAGTCATTTTTCCTCGTCCTTGCCAGTTCCTGCACGCCTGCTACTTATAGTAAGCCTCTCAATTTTCACACTTCAGAAGCTCACGCCGATTTGAAATTTTGAACACTGGATCCTCATGACTCCATTAGCCTGTTGACACTATTATTTCGGGTTGGCCTGCTATTTTTAGCCCATTTCTGAAGGTGGTTTGCTATTTATAGCAACCTCTCGTTTCTGGTATCTCCACAACTTTGTTTGATTTGAAATTCGAATGACGTGCTCCTCACCACGGGACCTGTCCGCTGACAATAACGCATGCTACTGATTTGCTATTTTTAGCATGTTTCCAAAATGACTTACTATAAATAGTAAGTGCTCCGTTTGCCTTCAAATTTTACCAACAGATAGCTTGAGAGATGCTGATCGCGGTGGTTTACACCAGTTTTCGAAAATTCTGACTTTTTACCCCTCTTTTCAGGCCCCTAAGCTGGAAACCCTAATTTGTTCTGCATGCATATCAAATGGTCTTCGTTTGTTCTCGTTTTTGTTGCATCGCAATCAGCTCGTGATTTTGAAGTGCTGGGAAGCGGTTGCCAGAATGCACCTGCTAAAAATAGTAAATTCTGTAATAAGTGATCATCTCCGTTTGCATGTCACGTCAATGTGTAGGTCTCGAAAAACCCATAAAGAATATGCCGATATGCAAAGAAAACCCTGACATGCAAACCCTAAAAATAGCCTCTGAAGATTGAACTCTGAAAGTTGTCGTCTCGCTTTGCATGTTATATCATCACGAAGGTCTCTTAAAACCCAGAAGGAATCCTCAGACATGCACTGAAAAAGTCGACATATAAACCCTGAAATTTGCTCTAGAAGCTAGACTGCTAAAAATAGTAAGTTGCTCGTTTTCGCTCAAATTTTGCACACGAGCAGCTTGATGTGTTCTGAATGCAGTGTGACTGTTAAAACTTCAAAATTGCTGAAAGATTGCCTATAATTGCACACTTACTAAAAATAGTAAGTTGCCAAAATCTGATGAAATTTCAGTGGAAGCCTACTGGATGCACACTGAACTCAATGTTAGTCCCAAATTTCAATTTATTCACTTCGTTCAACCTCGGATCGACCAAAAGGATGGAAACCCTAATTTTCAGACTTGGCCAAATCTTATGTTTAAGCTCAAATGGCGGGCACGTCCCCAGAAAGGCAGACACCAGAAAAGAGAAGGACAGAGAGAGAGAGAGACAAAACCAAAGCCAAAAGGACCAGAATGGAGCAAAAATAAGGGGTCCCCATTTTGAATGGGGAGATGTGTGAAAAGGTCACAACAACAAGCAGCCAGAGAGGCTGAGGATGAGTTGCAGTTCTTCCACCTCACATACCACACTGGCAGGCAGGACTTCAATCCTTACAACAAAATCAGAATGGTTCAGAATGTGGAGTACAGGCACAAGGCTCTTATTGAAGATTTTTGGGCTAACACGGAGGATGATGCTGAGATTAGGAAAAGAATGTTTACCAGGCTACCTCTGAAGATGATCAGAGAATGCAAAATTGTTTCGGTTCAAGATCAAGTGAATGAGGACATGAATGTAATGCAGCCAGATTATGATTCAGTAAAGAACACAATAGTCCCACTCCCTGATTGGTCGGAGCCAGAAATTACAGACTTGGATACATTATGCATACTAGTGTTGACATTTACAAGAAATTGGGTGGAGAGGCATGTGAACAAACTTAAGAGCAGGTCAATTTCTCTTACGTACAACTTGATGGGTGATCAGAGGCTGCCAACAGTTAGAAAAAGAAAGCAGGTCACCCCAGCTTCAGAACCACAAAGAGAGGGGTAGGTTCAGCAAGTACCTCAGAGAGTTGAGGAGGCATCATCCACACCATCACGGGCTCGTTCTCCAAGTATACAGGAGGTCTCCTTGTTTTCCAACCAAAGAAATAGATTGAATGAAGAATACGAGTTACAGGAAGCAAATCAGCCACCCCGAAAGGAGTCAATTGGTCAAAGTATCAATGTGCCTAGAAGAGAGAACCAACAGAAAGAAGAGGAAACAGCTACCGATACCTGCTTCCTATAGGAGATTGAGACAGCATTGGAGGAGGAGACTACTGCAGGGCAGGAGGCTCAAGTTGCAAGAGAGGACACCCAGCAGACGGAGGTTGATGAGCCTCATCAGAATGTTGATCAAGAGGAGCAGCCTCTTATTGTTTGTGATTCACAGCAGGCAGTGTCGGATTGGCTGAGGGACATGTTGAGAAAGCATCCAATTGAGGAGACTGACCCAGCAATTGAGATGGAAGAATTCCTCACTAGAATCAGTGCACCGCCAGAGAAGAAGAAGGCCAGAAAATTCTCAAAGATTTCTACGAATGAGGATGGTTCTCGCACACTGCATGTGGTCGTTCCCAGGATTGAGTGTGATCGAGATAACGTTGTTCTAGAAAATTATGTGGTCACCACTATGGAATTAGGCCGCCCTACAGGGGCTCAAATAATTGAGGAGTGCGATAGCTCCTATCAGGCTTTGAAGGATAGATTGCTCCGGAAAGAAGGGAAGTACAAAAAGTTGAAGGAGCACAGGACGTTGATTGACTATGTGCAACACTTAGCACGTCCTTGTGGACAGGAGAATCCTACAGTTGACCTCCCAGCTAAGCTTCTGAGGGAATCACTTAGTGGGCTTGAAAATTTGAAGAAGATGGCTCGGGAGGCAGATAAGTGGATTGGCAGTGTTCGCACTGAGACAGAGAAATTCATGGAGGATCTCGTTCATGCTTATCGGCAGGCCTCTAGCATTCTGGTACGCATGGACACCGTTGACCAGACCTGGAATGAGACATATTTATCAGACTAAGACTGTTCTGTGTCTAGAGGCTTTGATGCACGTGCCCTTGTAGACTTTGGTGGAGGGAGGCGTGATACAAGGTGACAAATATGACTTCACCAGTTGGTATTCTTTAGTAGTCACAACCGAGGTTTCTTTGATGCAGCACAGGCAGATTCAGCTCGAGTTAGAAAAGCTATGGGAAATATTCTGGATGGAGTCCTGAACACACTCGAATCTATATTTGCTAGAAGATTGACTCCAGAGGAGATGACTGTTGATGCCCTAAGGAACAGATTGGGGCCTTTCTTTTCAAAGGTGAAGTCATTTGTTCAGGATGATTTTGAAAATATGTCAACCTTCTCTAGCCTGATTCAGAGCACTCAAGATGCCTTAGTCGCTTGGAGAAAATCTTGTACTCGGCATGGGAAAACAGTCGTAGTCCTTGAATTTCAGCTCAACCACATTCCGCCTATTTCAATTCAGGAGGTTGAAGCAATGTTGACCAGGTTCGTCGAATTCGCAGTCAAAGAGGAGAATGGAAACACCTTGTTGGATGATGACCTTCTAGAAGATGATGGTGGACATTAATTGCTCATTTTGAGGTCTCATTTGTGCCCAAACCATGAAGGGAGATGTTGGAAGAAACAGCTAAGTGTTGAAATTTCTCCACAAAGATATAATATGCGCCCTGTTGATGTGATTTTTGTGACTGCACCAATCAGCAAAACAAAGTAATCTGAAGGCTACTCCATTCTCTCTTGATCAAAGAATTCCGTGCGCTCAAATTGCAAGAAAGATTGCACGTTCAACTCCAAGGTTCCGAAATGCTTTGGAATACCCTCAGTAGGTTCATTGTGATATGCTGTTTACACGAGGGGACTTACACAATTGTTCATAAGACTTGCAGCTAACAACGAATGGATGATTGGAAGGGAATTTTGTGCGAATGATTTGGCGTTGAGGTATGAATTTTCCTAAAACTAACAAGAAAAATACGGAATTGAATGGCTGCAGGGATTAGAAGCTATATTTTCTATCCAAAGGCGGGACGTGGGATCAATTTCAGCAAACTTCAACCAAACTCTACTCCACCTCACGTTGGACAGCTTACACAAAGTTGGTGCAATCTTCAAGGGGATAGCAAGAAATTTTCAACTCACAATCTAGCATCAAGACACTGTCAAGACAACGCATACCAAGACACGAATTATAACTGAAGTTAGTCTTATAAAATGCTCCAGTTGACCACACAAGGCAAACTTGTCGTCAGCAAGCCACTAGTGGTATGGACTAGAATGAAGTTGCCTCGATTAACACCACAAATCCACAGCTAAAATCTACTTGCATGAAATGAAAATTACGCTACTTTACGCTACTTGAAGTAGAAAGGATGAAGAAACCTCGCTAGCTATCCATAACAAAGACGAATTTCACTATCAATGAAAGATCTTTTATTATGAAAGTTTTACACAACAATCTCTTACAAAAATTTTCAAAGGAAAACTTTCCTTCTCCTCCAAACTATGCTATGCTAAGCTACACAACTATACTATCAATCTCTTTGCTCTAGTCTGATCCAATTTCTACTTCTAATTCTAATGATTACAAATGAGGGGGGATGCCCCTTTTATAGATAGCCCAGTCCAACGGACGGCTCAGATTACAATCGGTTGGATGGCTCAAATTGTGCCACCTCAGCCCTAAACAAGATTTACCCTAAAAACCGCCACCAAGAGGAGTGGGGTAATAAATGAGCAATTAATGTCCATCATCTTCCAGAAGATTCTTGTTCATAGACGCGTTCACACTGCTTCAACTTCTTGGACTAGTATGGCAGGCACGTTCTCGATCTGACTTCAAGGTGGCAACCTCCTTTGCTTGATGATGATTTGTCGTTTTTTTCAACTCCAAAGTGCTTGAGGACGACCTTCTTCTCTCCATCCTGAGCTTTGAAAACATTTCTTCTTTGTCACTTGAGCTGAGCACATACTAAGTCCCAACACTTAGCCATTTTCTCCAAGTATTCGCCTCATCTCCCCAATTCATCACCGTTTGGTC
The DNA here is from genome assembly GCA_007258455.2 of Sequoia sempervirens. Lineage (NCBI taxonomy): Eukaryota > Viridiplantae > Streptophyta > Pinopsida > Cupressales > Cupressaceae > Sequoia > Sequoia sempervirens. The sequence goes on from VDFB02075321.1 coordinate 450,559,613, forward strand.
TCAACGTTCCTCCTCCAAAACAAGCAAGGAGAAGAGCATCAGAACACTTCATACTATAAATTCACTTTACTTACCTGATTTTCATGCCCCAATCTTTGAGATTTGAGTGATCTCTTCATCTGATAGGGTTCATCATTTTCCTCCAGCACAACTTTTGCATTTGAATTCCTCTTGCCTTAGAATATTTTTGCATTATCATACATCCCCCTTAGAGCGCATCTGGAGACTTGATGCTTTCGTTTTCATTTCACCGGCTGAAGTGTTCACTCTAACATTTCATCCAACTTTGGCTCGAGAAAATTGCTTTTATCAGGAACCTGATCAAAAATCATCTAGTCATTCAATTTCAAATTCATCACTTAAGGCATTTTATCTTCAAAACATCATTTATTCCTTGCCTTAGAAAAATTTTAAATTTTCCCCTTAGAAAATTTATCAATCTGGTGCCCATCAAAAATCTTCACCACAGAATCCTTGGCAAGCTGTGGAAGACCTTAAAATCCACTCCTCATCGCAGACGTCCAATACCCAAAAGAAAATTCCCTTCAGAAGGAGTCGAATCCATGGGTCTACAAACGAAGGAGTACATTTAATTTTTTGAATTTCAACCTTAGAAAAAACATTTTTTTATCAAATTTAATCCAATTCTTCACCCCTGGGCGTATTTTCTTGCTTTGTCATGAAAATCTTCATCAACCTCACGTTGTTGACATTTTCTGACACTTAGAAACCTTTTCAACTACTTCCTAGGCTTGGGCGCATTTTCCATGTCTTACTTCAAGTTTCTACACTAAGAAAAAATTTCAAACTTCTTCTTCAACCCCTAGGCACATATGACCCTTCAAGCTTTTAGCTTCCAATACTTAGAAAAATTTTAAACTTTTGATATTACCCCTTTCATGCCAAGCGCATTCAACATGGTGGACATCAAGTTTTAATTCCTTAGAAAATTTCACGTCCACTTCTCTTCAATCTTGGGGCATACCATCCTTTTTACTTTAAATTCCTCGCCTTAGACCAATTCCAAGGCATCTCCAAGTCAAGGCGCAAATGGGGGCAGGAGCTTTCATTTCACCATACTTAGAAATTTTCAAATCACTTCAATCTTTCAAGGGCGTGTTTGGCATGTGCTACTTTTAGTTTCTATGCCTTAGAAAATTTTTTGACCTCAACCTCCAGCTTAGGCGCATATGAGGGGTCATCCTTCAAGTTTTTCATACTTAGAAACTTTCAGCCATCTTCTTCTCTCCTTGGGCGCAAATGACCCTTCAAGCTTTCAATTTTTCACACTTTGAATATTTTGCAAGTGTCCCCCTTTACCTTGGGCGAATTTTGACCTTTAAGCTTCCAATTTTCATAACTTAGAATATTTTTCAAGCCTCTCATCTAGCGGGGCGCATATGGAGTAGGGAGCTTCAAGTTTCAACTACTTAGAATATTTTCTCCATGGCATCTTCATCTTAGGCGCATTTTGCATGTGAGGAAGACTTAACTTCAACGCCTTGGAATCTTCTATTTGTCCTCATCTTGCATGGCGCATCGAAGGGGTCAAGGAGGACAACTTCATGCCTTAGTCATTTTTCTTGCATGTTTGATGATGAGGGCACATTTGGAGGGGTTAGCAGGATAAGATTCATGCCTTAGAAACTTTTTCACTTTCTCCTCTTGACATGGGCGCATTTGGCATGTGGAGGTGGATGAACTTAATACTTAGAAAAAAATTTATATCAACCTTCTTAAAGTGGGGGCATTTGAGGTAGTGAGCACGATGAAATCAACACTTAGAATTTTTTTATCAACTGCCAACTTGATGAGGGCGCATTTTGAGGGTCTTGCAAGACAAACTCAGTGCCTTGGAAATTTTCTCAGCCTGGCTTGAAGATGGGCACAATTTCAAGGTGGCGGAGGATTTTGTTGAGACTTAAACTTTTTCAACCCTCTGCCAGTCATCTTGGGTGCATTGAGGAGGTCAAGGTCGAAAAGCTTCAAACTTAGTCATTTTTCCAACTGCCTGCTCGTGCTTTAATACTTACTATAAATAGTAAGTCTTTTGATTTCCACATCTCTGAAGCTCGGATCGATTCGAAATTTTAACCACAGGTTCCTCATGACCTAGTTAGCCTGTTCACACTGCCATCTCGAGCCGACCCGCTATTTTTAGCCAGTGTTTGAAAGTGGTTTACTATTTATAGCAACTACCTGTTTCTGAAACTTCCACACCTCCGTTTGACTTGAAATTTGAATGATGTGCTCCTCATTGGATGACTTGCCCGTTCACACTGGCGCCTGACGCTAATTTACTATTTTTAGCCAGTTTCTGTAACACCTTACTATAAATAGTAAGTGCTCCGATTGCCTTCAAATTTTACTATTGGATAGCTTGAAAGAAGCTAATCGCAGTGGGATACACCGGCTTTCGAAAATTCTGACATTTTACCCCTCATTTTGGGTCCCGAAGCCGGAAACCCTAATTTGACTTGCATGTCTATCAAATGACCTCCGTTTGACCTCATTTATGTTGCACTTCGCCCTGTTTGTGGGTCTGATGCGTTGGGCAGCTGCCGGAATGCACCTGCTAAAAATAGTAAGTCTTTGAAAACTGGTCATCTCGCTTTGCATGTCACACCACTGCGAAGCCCTCGAAAAACCCACAAGGAATCAGCCGACATACGCTAAAAACTCTGACATGCAAACCCTAAAAATAGCCTCTGAAGACGACTCCTGAAAAAGTGTTGATCCTGGTTTGCATGTTACACCACTCCAAAGCCCTCGAAAAACCCACAAGGAATATGCTGACATGCACTGAAAACTTCAACATGCAAACCCTAAAAATAGCCTTCGAAGGCTGAATACTGAAAGTCATCATCCCAATTTGCATGTTATATAAACGCGTAGGTTTCAGAAAACCCAGAAAGAATCTCCAGACATGCATTGAAGAACTTTGCATATAAACCCTAAAATCTACTCCCGAAGCTAAACTTGCTAAAAATAGTAAGTTGTCCGTTCTGGCTCAAAATTTGTAGACGAGCAGCTTGACACGTTCTGGATGAAGTGTGACTGAGAGAACTTCAGAAATGTTGAAAGAACGCCCTGAAATGAACACTTACTAAAAATAGTAAGTCGTCGGATTTTCATGAAATTTAGCTGGGAACCTGTTGGAAGCATACTGACTCCAATGCCAAACTCAGATCCCAATTTATTCAATCCATTTGACTTCAAATTGATAAGAAAATTGAAAACCCTAATTTTATAGACTTAGCCAAAATCTCACGTTTAAGCTCAAAGGCAAGCACACCCCGGAAAGACAGTCAACAGAAAGAGAGACAAAGAGAGAGAGACAAAACCAAAGCCAAAAGACAAGGAACAGAGCAAAAATTAGGGGTCCCCATTTTGAATGGGGTGATGTGTGAAAAAGTCACAACATGCCCAACTTAGGAAGGCAGGTGGCAAGGAAGAAATGGTCGAGTTAGGACAAGAAAATCCTTCAAGAACAGGAATTGAGGAAAAGATGAAGGCCCAAGCGTTAAAGATCATCTTCAAACACTAAAATGTTCTCAAGGCTAAGGAGGGGGAATGAACAAAAACTCCAGTATTAAAGAGTGACAGCGGAATGGATTGAAGAACAAAGTAGAGGAATTCTTCTCAAGTGTGAAGTCCTTCAATGACCCAGAAAATGTTCTCCAGCATACTTCGCACAACCCAAGATGCAGTGGCAGCAAGGAGGAAAATCACCATCAAACAAGAGAAAGAAGTAGCTGTCTTGGAAGTTTAGATTGAGAACATGTCTTCCATATCCGTTCAAGAAGTAGAGGCTGAGATGATCCAATTGATCGAGTTTGCAGTCAAAGAGAAGGACAATGGGAATGCGTTTCTGGATGAGAATCTTCTTGCGGATAGTGGGCATTAAATACTCATTGTGGTCAAAGAGAGAGAGTGGACATTTTGTGCTCATTTATTATCCCACTCCACTTTGTGACCATTTTTATGGAAAATCTTAACTAGGGCTTATGTGGCTCAATCTGAGCCCTTCATTGTAATTGAATCTGAGCCGTCCATTGGAATTGGCCAACTATAAAAGGGGAATCCCCCCTCATTTGTATCATATAGAATAGAGAGAATAGCATAGAGAGGAGATAGAGCATAGAGAGACAGATAGCATAGATTGATAGATTGATAGGAAGAGGAAGGAAAGTTTTCCAATTGAATGCTTTGTAAGAGATTGTTGTGAACACTCCTATAATAAAAAGAGTTATCATTGCTCGTGGTTTCATCTTTTATTGTGGGTAGCTAGCAAGATTTCTTCATCCTTCCAATTCACATAGAATCTTAAGTAGAGTTTAGAGTAGAATAAATTCCATTTCATGCACGTAGATAGTTGTGGAATGTGGTGGTTGAATTAAGCAAGCTTCATTAATCCATACCACTAGCAAGCTCACTGATGGTGGGTTCGCCTTGTGTGGTCAACTGGAATATTTTGGACTTAACTTCGATTATGATTTATATGTTGGTATGCATCGTTGTGATGGTATCTTCATGTTAAGTTGTGATCTATATACCTCTAGCTACTCCTTTGAAGATTGCATCAGTTCTGTGGAAGTTGTCCAAGGTGCGGCAAAGCAGAGCTTGGTTGAAGTTTGTGAAATTTGATCTCCACGTCCCATGTTTAGAATAGATCATAGCATTTTTTTTAATCCCTGCAGCCATTCAAATTCCGCACTTTCTGGTTAGTCTAGGAAACTTGAACTTCACTGATAAATCTTCTGAATCTTCGAAAACCCCTTTCTCTGGAGTAAAAAATTGCGTAAGTCCCCTTGAAATACCAACAAATCACATCGAGCCAACTGAGTCTGTATCCACTGCATAAAGGAACCTTGGAGTTAAATGCATGATCTTTCTCGCAATCTTAGCATGCAAGATATTTTGATCAAGAGAGGATAGAGTGACCATTGGGAACTTTATTCTGTGTTGGTGCGGTCATAAAACACCCGTCAACAAGTCCCAGGATAGTTCTTTGGATGTACATGCATCTATCCCAGAAGAGGAAATGAGCGATGAGGATGTCAAATCAGCAGCCTCTAACCTCTCATTTGAGTCATCCTATGACGATCATAACACCAGTACTTTTGATGAGGATGTGTGCAATATTGATAGTACACATGATGCTTTTCAATCAGTTAATGATGGTGATTCAACATCCTATCACAGTGCTGATTTCAAATCAGAAAATTTGTATAGGAATGACAGGTTTCAAGGGTCCCATCATTTATTAGGTTAATTGAAGGTGAATGAAGGCATGATTGCTACAGCCATAGAACACTTTGATGTTGTTCAGCAGTTAATGGCAACCTGTTGTTGGAGGACTCCAGAAACACATGAGCACTTTGATAGTGAACTTTCGCTTGTAGAGTTTCAAGCACTTAGAGAAGCGTTGGGGGTAATGAAAAAAAATTACCTACAACTACGATCAGACAGAGATCATCTTCTCATGGATGAGGGGATCTATTATGATGCACTAAAAGGGAAAGAGGAGGAGGTTGATGAGCTCACCCATGAGCTTGAGGTCACCATGGACTCCTTCAAGAGCACTCAAATGGCCCTTCAAGAGTCAGAGTCTCATATTGATGAGATTACCGTGGAGTTGAGCTCGGTGCAATCTTCATCACCTACAGCTACAATTCAGCTATCTATGGCAGCCATTTGTGATGAGCATACATCCACGGATTGTGGGAATGTGCATATTGAGGATGTGGAAACATCCATTTCATTTACAGGTGCAGGTGACACCAATGGGATGAGTGCATTGGATGAGCATTATAGGGAACAGTACATTGCAGCGGGTGTTCCTGAAGATGAACCCATTTCAAGTGATGAGAGTGATGAGGAGTGTGTTCCCCATGACTATGCCAGTCAACCATTGATGCAAGTAGGTGCATTCTATCTTGACTGAATAGTAAGGAGTGCTCATCACTTCACCTTTAGTCCACACAGAGATGATTTGTTGATGTGTAGGTGTGGTGTAACAACCTAACTGGTCTACAGTTTGAAAATTCAACTATTAACTAACTTTCAGCTGATCTACAACTAACTTGTTTTCGAAACTAGGATTTCCAAATTGATCCAACTAACTCAGACATGCAATTAACTTTTTAATTTTCAGTTTCAGCACACATGAATCGTTCAACAGTTTACAGCCAACTGTTCATGGCAAAACAATAACTAAATAACTGCCAAACTGGGGTTTCTTTTGCAGCTAGACGGAAAAGAGAATTCAATTCAAATGTCGTTACATTATACACTTCCTCAACTAACTTTTAATTTCATTTTCAGCTGAAAAGAAACTATTAACTATAAACGTCTAACAGGAAATTGTAGAAGAATAATAATTACTTTTCTTTGCTTCCAGAAGGTAACGAATAATTACTACAGCTATGAATCAATATAACCGCTGAATAAATTCAAGTAACTATCTCACTAAGCATATGAGAATCTTACAATGTTCATTAACATAAAGAATAGCATTCATGGCATAGATGGATTCGAAATTCAATTACCATTGCATGTACCTGGATTTACGAGAGAGGAAGAAATCCGTTTGACATCATCTTCATACTGTCTTACTTGAAAATCTTTATCGAGGGAAAGAGATTTATCATCAGGGGCTTTACCGCCCAACCAAGACCTACTGGTCTCCCGAGTTTCTTCAACTGAAGAACCCGCCCTTCACGAGGGTAGTCAACATGGATCAATTATCATTCATGTCTCTGAGCCTGATGTCCACGTACCTATACTACTGATCGATCCTTCCTCTATAGGTACCTCCTATCAGAAGAATCATCCTGATCAGAGTATATCTGGCCATGGAAGCTGACATTGCCAAACGGGCATCTACCTTGGCCAAGGATTTTTAATTAATTATTTGTGGCATCACTGTGCCGTCAGCACGCATCCTTGCTCGGTATGGTAATACTTAGATGAAAGTCTAATTTTACATTAGCAAGTTTGTTTATCAATTCCTTTTAGTTCGAGGTTATATCTTAACCATAGGATTAATATTACCAGAACTTGGTTTGAAATTATATCTTGTTTCAAGATTTATATTATTCTAACATGGTCCAAAAGCATTTCATCATATTTAAAGGTAAGTTGATTCCTTCTTGTTCATACACAGAGATATACTCAACTCTTAACTGAACCCTTCTAAGTAATAATAAACTGCTACTCTCAAGTTAATGAGGAGAGATTAAGAAGTCTTATCCCTTCATTTATATTATTTCATATTTCCAAAATTCATCTTGCTCAGAGCTTAAGCATATTCTTTCTCATAACACGGAAGATCACCTTGACTATTCTCTGCTCAAATTAATCACAATACAAGGTCTAATTCACATTGCCAAGTCTGATTAATTTTTCCTATGGTTTAGGGTTATGTCTAATCCCTAAAGTTTATGCAAGAGAAAAGAGTGATTGATACAACAATGGGAATTTCAAGACTCTCATTATAAATATTCCCAAGCAGTCTCATTTGAACAAAGGTGTGCACTTGTTCAACTTCTAATTCAGGGAAAAGGAATTTGGCATATCTATACCTATTAAGATCTTTGGAAAAATTACCAAATGATTCCATAGAACCAAATACAGATTTAAATCAGCGTATAGCCTTATAATTCAGACAGGAATGATCTTGTTGAAAATTCTACTAATGACCAAGTTCAATGTTAAGAAGAGAGAATATAGAATCTTATCTCAGATAAATCGAAAACAGAGATGAGGAGGCTAGAATGGTTCGGCCAGAATCTCCCACAAGAATACATAAGCTTAAATCTTCTTTTAACAAGGATGAATACTTTAACTATTCTCTGTGCTAGTTATTCTCAGTTTTGATTTAACTCTTTCGTAGTCAACAGTAATGATATGTTTTGCTCAGATTAGAAATCTATGAAAATTACATAAGCTGAAGATATTAAGAAAAGATGTGGGAAATCACTCCACTCGAAAGACTAAGAGCATTTATAAGTAAAGGAAGCAATAGAGCCCTGGCTCGGGTTTCAGAATATAACAGAGCCAACACTAAATTGAAAGCAGCTCTACAATGATGGATATCAGAAACTGGATCACAATACTTGCCTGACAATTCGACTGAGAATTAAATATTGATATCATTCATTTGGGAGATATTTGTTACTCGCCTGTCTGTGAGTGGAGAGTTCGAGACTGGAGAGATATCTCTTTTCGCAACTACCTCGACTTCCAAACACGCCAATACTCCCAGCCGTGATCAAGAACAGGGGCGGATTGAACTTCTATTGTTTTGTCTTGAGAATTCGCCAACAGTTAGGGCATAGACGATGCACAGAGAAACTTGGGTTACCTCCGAATGAATGGAAAGGATTGTTCAGGCTTCCCAACGAAGTTCATTCCGGAGAAGGTATTATGCGATAGATAAAAATTGAATCCAAAAGCCACCCCCCGAAATGAATGAAATATCCCCAAACAAGACTTCCCTAACCAAGAGCTCCTTCCTCCAGCAAAACTGAAGCACCACGAATTTCCCCCCGCGTCTCCTTGCCTTCCACCTTGGCCGTTTCATCACGATGGAATGGTGGCGGTAAGACTTCCGCTTCATAACCACCAACGGCTCTACGAATTCCTTTTCTTTTGCTTAAGACCTTGCTAATGTTGAATATTTTCATATGCATGGGCGTTAAAAATTATGGTTAATATTTTCTTCATTATTCCACCATCGGCTTTAGGCATTGCTATATCTTTATTTATTTAGAGCGATGGCTTTATTATTGTAAATTTAATATTTTAAATCCATTGATATCTCCTACGATGTATTCCATGAGTTATCTCTTTTCAAATTCAAGAGGAGATTATTAATTATTAATAAATATTTTAAATTGGCTTATTTAACAATAATTATATTTAATCACTTATGGCCAAGGTCATGACGTCATCCCAACTGTGTTACACCGACTCAAGATCTAATGATAAAATTGATCCATCGTTAACCACATCCTCTCCCTGATGATATTTCCCTTTCTCTCATGACATCGACAATCCTGCATCCACTGAAAAGGATTATGGTTAGATCATTTTAAACGGCTTAAAAATATGCATTTAAATTTAATCTCATGATCTCATTCAACTTCACGTGAACAATAAATTCTCTTGCAAAATAAGAAGTTCATTAACATTACAGTTACGATAAAAAGAACAACTATTGCCTTCTCAATGTCATTTTCACATGAAAGCGGTTGTTTGCAACTAACTTTGTGTTCAAAATATTTAACCAATATATAGTCTCAATGCGAGGGATGTGACATGTGGGTTGGCTCGAGATTCATATCATCCATTGTGGGATGAAGTATTACCATCTACAGGAGATGGAACCAGAGACTGCAGGTATCCAACTGCTATTTTCAAATGGTTGCTTACAGGGTCAGGAATCAGTTTCTCGTCATGCAAATGCGACCATGGCGGAGCTTGCAACTTCCTTGTTTCAAAAATTTCCATTGGAGGCGTGGTTACAAGGAAGCTGTGGTGTTAGTGAGCATGATGACTTGGTTAGTTCGTTCCGCAGTAATGGAGTTCTACTCCATAAGTTGGCAAGAAAGGGTTGTTCGATTACATGGGACCAGGAATTCTTTCATAATCCTTGGAGGACAGCAATTGTACATGAGTCTGGAGGAGAATTATATCATTTCCTCGTCATGGAAGAGCAGCAGAGGGATGATACTCCATCATCCTACGAACTGCTTGGTATCTTTTACATCCCCGTAGGTCGGTCTTGCAATCTTGAGGGTGTTGTTGTGTTCCATATCAGCAACCTAAGGGGAGCAATTACACATCTTTCAACGCCAATGAGGGGTAGTCATCATATCCATAGAAGGTTTGCAGAGGATGGAGAGAGGTGTTGTGATACAAACACTTTGAGATAATTTTTATCTCCTCATTATCGATGGATGTGAGATTTTGTTGTGTTGGGATCCAGGTGGTGACAGGTTTGGCACGTTAGTGTGGTTGGATCCCAGTGAGTTCCTTCACCTCTCTCAGCATGGTGAAGGTTATGTCAGGGTAGCGCAGTGGAAGTCAATGGGTAATGTGTATGGCGGACTTCCATTCTGGTTATGGGATCTAGGGATTTCTATATCTAGTAGATTGCTCTACATCGGGTTAGTTGTTTACAGTGGTGTTGAGTACCGTTGGGAATTCTACAGATTGATTTCGGATCGCGCCATGCAGACGACAAGCCAAGGCATTCGGTTAAGATTGCTTGAGGTCAAGCAATTTTGGGAAGGACGGACTGTAATGTCCCATTTTTAGCCAATGTCAGAGTTTGGTGGATTAGCCTATCATCAGGTCCTCGTAGGCTAATGTTGGTGTTTAGAGGGCCTTTGGTGGGAGTTTATGGGTTCTTCAAATGGCAGTTTATGGTGTTTTCTTCTCTAGTACTTGGGCATATTCAGGTTTAGCTTTCTTGAGGTGTTTCAGGCTCCGCTTGTACACACTTACTATTTTTAGTAAGTCACTTAGACATTGGGGGTCAACCTTACTATTTATAGTAAGGCATCCAGATGAGCAGTATGAGCCGCGGGTAACCTCGTGGTGTTGGCAGAATCAGTTAGTGATGAATATTTATGGAGCTATGATTAATTGATTATTATTAAAGTGAGGACTTTAATAATAATTAAATATAAATTGCATTAATGAATTGGCCTTTATAATATATGGTTTTTTATAATCATGAGGTCAATATTTGAAAAAAACATTTATGAGGGGTGCCACACTTAAGAGGTTTATTATATTATTTTATTGGAGGATATCATTAATGGTGCATTATGACCTTATAATAAATGATTTATTGTTATAACATAAGGTCAATCATTCAAGTCATTAAAGGAGGTGCTCCCATGAAGATTATTTTATTAAAGCATCAAAAGAAAATGTTTTAAATATCAAAATGTATTTAAAATCAAGAGAAGTCGTCGGGTTTTGTGAGGAAGTATAAAAGTTTTGAAAAAAGCTCATTTTTCATTCATTCAACAATTTGCAAAATTGAAGAGTTTTGGTAGTGGGAAGAAAACAAGGGTTTTCAATTGCAAATTGATCTTGTAAAACGTAGCTCTCTAAGATTGTTCATTCTACAGGTGTGAAATACCACCCAAGGTTTGCATCTTCAGGTGGCTTCAATTAGGAGTAACAATTGTGCTTACAAGAGTTGATTTACAGGGGTTTATTCAGAAGATTGTGTGCAGATCAGAATTTCATTCAAGCTTATTATTGTTGATTGACATCTCATTGCTGATTGCACTCCTTTCAAAGCCACGTGGGTTTCTCAAGGCCATATTGTTCTTCATTGCTGGGCCATACTTCCTCTAAAGGTTGGCGTGTGAGTTTAAGGCTGAAAGGCCTAAGGTTTCAGCATTCCTCCACTCTCATCAAGGGCGGCTAGGACATTGATGACAATCTGCAGCAAATAGGGGGTGGAGAAACTAGTATTTTGAGCTAGGTGTCCAAGAATAAGGGTTTCCTGGTTGCTGATCAAATTATATCAGATTTCCAGAATATGTACTTTGGCTTCCAGGTATGATTTATATTGTATATGCAAAAGAATAATAAATCTGATTTGAAAGTTATTGTATTTTCCTTCAGTATTTTTCTTTGCACTTGTTTAGCATTTTATGGCATATCCTGGCAAACTTAATTAAAACTTCAAAATCACAAAAAAATTATAAACCAAGAAAGCAATCAAACAAGCATTTTTCCAAAATTAAATATCCTACCAGGGGTGGGATATTACACCAATAACTTTTAAGGGAGGGTACAAATGATTATAAGCCTCTACTATACAATTTCGATTTACTTAAAGAACAACTCTAACTTAACCGATTAACACTAGTCCTGCTTATTGGACACTTATTTATTAATAGGAATGGATATTATGTCAATAATAATGATGCCACATTTCTGATATGAATTCTGGAATTCTGTTTGAAATGATGAAGTCTGAATTGATTATTAGTTCAAGAATGGAAAATTGACAAGAAGATATTGTTGGCAATTTGATTGTCATTGATGTCAAAAGGAGATCTGTGTAATATCAGATGAGAAGATTGTTGATTGATGTCAAAAGGGCATCATTAATGCAAGTCTTGAAGAGTTGCAGAAGTTCGGGCATCGGGCCTCAGACATACCTTATATCACTTGCTAGAGAAGGAAAGAGTTAGTCCTTTTATGCCAAGTCTGATCGGGCTTCGGACTTTGGGTTTGAGGCTTACCATATACTGCAAGTGATTGGACATCGGGCTTCGGTTGTACCTTTTACCGAATAATACTTTCTATTTATGATTTAAGCCATCTGAACAATTTTAATGTTATTTCTGATATGCATTTTAAACACAAAACTAATGATATGTGAAAGGATGTAAACTCTTTGCTACATGAATCCAAAGCCCAAATGCTTAGTTTTCTAGCTTTCATAGGACAAGATCTTCTGTGGATCTTCAGTGTTATTTTAATGCTCAGACAAAGTAAAATTCATGCTTCTTGGCGTAATAGCAGATGGATTGTGCAGTAGAAAACTCATTTGTGCTTCAAATCAGAGATTATTGAGAAACTAGAGAAAAAATGAACCAAACAGTTTCCAATTCTTATAAAACCAATCTGGCCTGTATAAAACAGACTGAAAAATGAAGTAAAATGAGGAAAGAAAAATCAAAAGAATTTTACTAACCAACTAGAAACTTTCTTCTTGAAATAAAAGGGAGCAGATATGAGAGATTAAAACTACACAGCTCATATGATACTCACCAATGTTTGCAGAATTTTATGAGGCATATCTGATGAAATTTCTAATGCTGTTTCAATTGATGTAGAGGGAGTTGCAAGAACTGGAAGCATGCAGTGAGAATTTTGGACCTGAGTTAAAAGGACAAAAGCAGAATCAGAGGCCAATCAGTAAGAAGCAAAAATCAAGGGAATGGTTCAACAATATAAAAAACATATACCAAGACACTTGGGATCTGTGATTAATATCATATATTTGTACAAGAAATTCAAATACAAAGGGAAATCGAAAAAGGATCTTCAATTTTCCATAAGAAAGTTACATATAAAGAACTGGAGAATCTATCAACCCAGAATTACCATTAGTGAGATACAACTTTGCAATAAAAAAAAGAACAGTAAAACTTCAATAGGTGTAAATCGAATAGCATGCAGGAATTAGGAATCCTGTTACATTTAGATGGAAAAATAATAGCCAAATCAGGTTTGTAACTTGCTGATGGATTCATTATAAACGATCCAACAGAAGTGGCCTCACTACTTATCCAGATTAATTAGATGGGGAAACAAAAATGCATGTGCTTCTAGAAAGCAGCTTTAAAATGGATAGGCATAAAAAAATAGTCATGGCAGTGCAGGCTTGAACTATATTCGTTTACATTTTTCCTTATTTTCCATCAACTATTTTATAAAACTCATAAAGATATCAAGATTATGTGTGGAAGAGGATACACAACCTGAAAATATTATAGCAAAAGGTAACTAAAGAAATAACAAGACACTACCTGACAAGATTGCAGAAAACTATCTTCAGGTATTGCACCAAAGCAGGCAATCCTTCTATCCTCAAACAGGTTCTGTAAAGAATTGTTATTTTTAGTTAGCCCTGGTACATTGTATGCCAGGGCTCCCATGACATCAACATGGTTATGTTTAAAAGCCAGCTCATTGACTTTGATATTATCTAGTAATGTTTGTTTCCAATCAGATTTTTCCAATTCAACACTTCCGTCACTGAGCTTTAAGGACCTTTTAGCATTTGCAACCAGTAGTGAAGCAGTATTCAACGTATATGCAATATCTACATTCAGATTTAAAGCACCATCTTCAGAACCTTTTAAGTTTGTCCCTTCCAGTACAACAAAATCATGATTCTCTCTGAAAACCATGTATGCTGCAATATGAATGACAAAATTATCAGCAAGGTAACCCCGAATTTTGTATCTAATGTCAACTTACACTAGAAACTAAATCACAAACAATCAACAGCCTGAGTCCTGTCAAATATTTAATCAGTCTTTCTTTTACAGATTTATATTAACTACCGCATAGAGCAACTGGTCTTCAAAAAATGCAGTACTGTTACAGCCCATGTACAATAGGTAGCAGGAACCACTGGCAATGTAGATTGCAATGAAGAATTTCCCAACAAACTATAACAATAAGGTAAAACCTTCAAAAGTAAGTACAATAACATAACTCAAGCATAATATCAACACTTTTCTCACCACAAATACATCTAAGCGTTGCCCAAAGAACACAAGCATAATCCAAACAGTATTCCACTACATAAAATACAATTACAAGTCTGAAATTTCTTATCAATACAAAACATAGAATGGCAAGATAAATTTGTAACTTACAAATATTTCACCTGCAAAAAAAATCCTAGATATAGCCTTCCAGCCAAAGATTATGAAGACTAGGATGCACCATAATCTACTACAGTAGAATATTTAAAAACTTTCCAACACTGCACCATATTCAATTTGAATATGTGAGCCCCATGCAAAACCATGAGAAGCCTCAGAATGAACCTAATGCCATTAAGGAAACTCAAGGTGTCTAATATACCAACAAAATCACCATGACAATGGTGACATATGATTGAAAAATGTACTTTGATGGATTCCCAGTGATTACATGAAACTTTGACACCAAAGCAAAGTCCTGGGACAAAACTGAAAATAATAAAATTACTTTCATGATTTGATTCTCAAATCCTAGTTTCAATTTGATCTTATGTCAATCTAGGGTGTAAACTTGTGAAAGACATAGCGGCTGTTTGCTCAAGGGCTAAAGGTAGTAATTTGAGTATAATGAAATGCAGCTTTAGCTTAACAAATAAATTGTGAAAACTAAAATCCTATCGTATGACTTGTCTTCAATCTGCTACAGGAAGAATTCTGCTACAAAAACAGTATGATACAAGAATAGATAATGTTACTAACTTCAAACAAATGGTCATAAAAATGTTCACAGATTATTGTATATATACACATAATATAACACAGAAAACAGGAAATGATCACCAAGCTTCCCAAACAGTGCGCCCTCCTCTCAGTCTGTCAAGTGATTAAATGATTTTCTGCAAACTTCTTTTAGATCCAAACAGATGTATTATATTATACTAGAGAATAATCATACATAATCCCTGTATCATTTGCGTTGTACCAAATCTTAAGAGCAGGGTACTATTGGCCCTCTGTTTTCAAAGATGCATATGAGCATGTCAAAACCTGCCACACCTGTCAAGTTACTGCAACTCGTGAAAAGAATCCTGCTATGCCACTACAACCAATCACGGAAGTGAAACCATTTGCAATGTGGGGACTTGATTTCATTGGCATGATAAATGCACCATCTTCAACACAGCACAGATATATTTTGACTGCAACAGATTATTGCACCAGATGGTCTGAAGCACAGGCGTTGAAGAATTGCACGACAGATGCAGTAATCAAATTCCTATAAGAGCATATCATCACTAGATTCAATTGTCCCAAGGCTTTGGTTTGTGACAACGGCTCCATGTTCACTTCCTTGAAGTTTTCCAACAGGGCATTCGATTATGGGATCACTTTGAAATTTTCTTTGAATTATTACCCCCAGGGTAATGGGCTGGCAGAGTCCACGAATAAGAATTTACTTAATGTAATCAAGAAGTTGTTGGATCAAAATCCGAGAGATTGGCATTCCCAACTTAGGTTTGTTTATGGGCAGACAGGACAAGAGCCAAGAAGTCGTTGGGAACCTCTCCTTATCACTTAGTCTATGGGCAAGACCCCGTCTTTCCCATTCAATTGAGGATTCCAACACTAAGATTCATGCAAGAATACCTGGACCCAGATGATAGAGTCCAAATCTGTCTTTTGCAGTTATTGTTACTAGAAGAACAGAGAGATCAAGCTCTTGAAAATTTTGCAAAACACCAAGGGGTTATCAAATGATGGTTTGATAGACATGCAACAACAAAGTCATTAAGAATCTCCGACCTAGTCCTATATTGGGACAAAGCTCATGAACAGAGAGGGGATCACGATAAGTTTGATAACTTATGGAAAGGACCATATCAAATTGCTGAGATATTGGGGGAGAACGCATTCAGATTGAAAACTTTGATAGGGGAAGACATCCCACTGCCCATTAACGGGCAATTTCTGAAACACTATTTCCAACCCTGAGTTCCTTGATGGAACTTTCTTGTAAATAGTTAGAGTAGCTGCTTTTTGTTTTGTCTTGTTTTCCTTAGATTAGTCATTTTTGCTTTCCTTAGTGTAGTTGTCTTTGTTTTCTTAGGATTAGTTTACTTTCTTTAGATTAGTTTGCTTTCGTCTTTGGTTAGTTTTTGAATAAGGAGGGTTTCCCATTCTGTGAGAAGGGTGATGTTGCTTACACGCACACTCTGGCCTGGCCTCCCTAAGGTATGTTATAAATAGTCCTCAGGAAAATATTTGTGGAAAATCTTTGAATCCTAGATTAATTGTTTTTAAAGTATCTTGAGGTTAAGGTTAGTACTTGACTGGAAAGGAAATAATCTATTGTATCTTGACACCGAGTCTTACAGTTATTATATCATACACACTTAAAGAATTCTTTGAGTCATTATGGTCTCCTAAGCAAAGTTATTGGCTAAACTACAAAGAACAATCAAAAGTCTTACTTCAGCGCCACTACAATGCTCAAACCCAAGTGAGCTTCATTGCTTACAGGCAGAAGTGTGGAAATATGTGAAAAAGAAAGAATATCAAAATGAATCAAAAGAAAAGAATGAAAAATCAAAACACTTGGCTTTTGGGTGTGCAGACATCTCTACAGGTGTACAAAAGAATCCAAAACAAAAGAAAGAAATCACCGGAAGTAGAGCAATCTCCGTGAGATTATAGCAGATAACCTCATTGGGGCTATGGACGCTCGCTGGCAGCGAGGCTCTATCCAAGGATGCTTTTGGAGTTAAGACCAAAAATACGCAAGAAAGCCATGATGGAACCAAAGAGTCATATTGGTCTTAAGAGACGGGAAGAAATGCATTTGCACACACTTGTAACTGTAGGATAAAGAGTTTTGATATAGTTTAGGATTTCTCTTCCCTTTCGAGTACTCTTCTTAGTCAAGGGGTAAGTTAGTTAGAATTAATTGAAGATTTTGGGTTTAAAGTGAGTACTATCTTTGGAACGTTCAGGAACATTCCCCACGTGGAGTTGCCAGATGTTGTGACCTTTTCACACATCGCCCCATTGTAAATGGGGACCCCCAGTAGTTTGCTTCTTTTAGGGTTTTGCTTTCACACAACGGTTTCATGGGGTCATCATTTTGAGAGTTTCAAGTCAGTCTTCTAAGAGTCATCCGAGCCAAGTTGAGAATCCAAGCCTGAATCAATGCCTAAACGTCACGGAAATGCTCAAAAGGTCCGGGAGACGAGGATGTAAATTTAATAAATACTTAGCCATGGGTCAAAATTGAATGGGTTGGAAATAAATTAAAATTTGACATTTTAACACTTTGGATAATTTATTTCCAGCACTTAGGAATATAAAATGCCTTGGACAAAAATCAAATTCACCACAAAGATTCATGGAAGAAAATTCATTACGCCAGAGAAAGGAAAAATAAATAAATTTCGCCATAAATTGAAACTTGGAAAAATCGAATTTAATTTAATTGGACATTTAATATTTTTCCAAAATATTCGAAAATAAAGATAAACATCTAGCAAAAAATCGAATTTTTGAACTTAGAGAAAATCAAAAGGATTTTGCTAAAGATGGCGCCTGGATAAGCTTGCCATGAAGTTTTTTTTCAAAAAGAATAGAAACTTGCCTAATTGAAGGGAAGAAAACAAATCGAAATCGAGAGAAAAAGATGAAGTTGCTGAAACAAATGAACTCTTTAGCATTATAATGAGTTTCAGCAACTCATTTTTCAAAAGCTCAGCTGAAGAGAAGTTAATCTCTCAAAGTTGTAAGAAAAGTGAGGCAAGGTCAATTTTCTCAGTGGGAGTAAATTTTTATGCTGGAGGAAGTAACTTTTGGAGAAATAAAATAATTCTTGGTTGAAAGTCGAACTTCTTAGCAAGTTGGCGCACTTTTTCATTAAATTTTTTATTGAATTCTCAGAAGTTGAATTTTATTCGCAGCCAGAGGATATTCCAGAGGTTTGAAATTGGGTTGGCCAAAATTTAATTCTTCTTTCGTCTTGTTCTATCATTCTGGCTAAGCTCTGGCAAAATTTCAATCAAATTCACCTGCATTTAGCTTGCTTTTTCAGAAATTCAATCTCTTTAATAAGTTGAAAGGGGAATTTTTGAATAAAAGGCACGAAAATAAATTATATTTAAAGTCTTCGTATTAATGTTAATTATTTTTACTACAAGCTAATAACCACACCGGGAGAATCATCAAGGAAAGTGTCGATGAAGTTTGCCAGTAAAGAAGTGTAGCGAAAGTCAAAGATCAATTCTAAATGGAAAAATATTGCAGACACTAATCTTGGACATGTGGACTTCACGGAGTTCAAAAAGACGGTATATGGACACAACGGATTACCGACACAAATTGCCAGACAGATGGTGAGGAATGGCATCTTCCGGGCAGTCGGATTCCCGCCAACAATAGAATGTGTTGAGTTAATGGTAGAGTGCACCATCCATTATGATGCGCAGGAGAGACAAATTGTTGCACCTGACGGGAGGATTCTAGCTCATCTTGGCGAAGTGGCAATCTAGGAGGCATTTGGCATCCCGACACATCATTGGACCGTCTATAAGACCAAGGAAGACACCAAAAGGTTGTATGATGGCCAATCTGAATTGTGTGCCACAAATATTAATAAATCATGGCTGGAGAAACCTAGACCATCTACCAAGAAAATGCCCAAGAAGCTGCATCGGACAAACTTCAAGGAGGATTATGGAGATATCATTCTGATGTTGAACTCGATAGCTGGCAATCCACAAGGCGCATATTTTGAGACGTGGATGTATTATTTTATCAATGAAATTACCTCCAGCATGAAGATGTTCAACTGGTCCGGATGATTGGCGATAGTCTCCACGAGCAGTTAGTCAATCTAGAGAAGACAAAGTCTTTCCACATGAGCTCATACGTCATCTATTTGTTGGCCAGAACGTACAGATACTCAAGACTTATATGCAAAGGCAAAGTAGGAAATGGTGAGAACGAACTCAAGTCCTATGACTATTACCCGCAACTTCAACTCAAGGAGAAATCTCACTTCAGGCAGGCGCACGATGCCTTCCTCATGTACATTACCAGAATACTTCAAGGAGGAACTCACCAGAGGCTGAGTCATGAAGCCAAGAGCTTAATTAGTAGATACGGATCCTGGTTTATCCAATTTCCAAGGTTCACGTATATTAGGATCCAGGGATTCATTGGAAATCCTTAAAGGCTGCCTATCTATCCTACAAATCGGATGATTTTGCTAGAAGTCCTAAGACAGCTAGAGACCTATCAAAGCATCCAGAGGCCAAAGCAGAAGGCGCCTATCACTTACCCATTCTTCATTAGGAATATGTTGGAGTCCTGTCCATCAGCACAAGCAGCCGAAAGTGCCAGTCTGGAAATTCAATGGTATCCATTCACAACTTATCGGTCCAGGGCCAATTTTGACCCTCACCATCACATTCGAACCGTGGATAGAAAAAGATATAAACACAGAGTAGACCTGGAGAACTTTTGGGCAAATGCTGCGGACGAGTATGAAGTTAGAAAAAGGTTATGGTCCAAATTGTCGTTGGATTTAATAAGGGCAACTGAACTTTGCCGAGTACCTGATCAAGTGGAAAACGACGGAAAATATGTCCAGTCGTGCTTCGATAAGAGCTAGCCTCTTCCTGCCATGAAGTGGTCAGATCCCGAGCATTCAAATTTGGCTACGTTGATGAGACCAGTGGTTAAGTATTCTCAGTGGTGGGTCGACTAGTAGGTCCAAGAGTTGAGGCAGAAAAGAATGACGCCCACTTATGACTTGCTGAGTGAGACAGAATCATATTCCTCTAATGTCAGCGCATCCCACAATGATGATTTGGTTGAGATTACTGAGAAGAGGAAAGAAGTGGTTGCAAACATAGAGCCTGTTCCAAAGAGACAAAGGGTGGAACCTGTTGATGTGATTTTCGTGACCACACCAACGCAGAATAAAGTTGCCAATGGCTACCCTATTCTCTCTTGATCAAAGTATTCCGCATGCTAAGATTGCAAGAAAGTTCATGCGTTCAACTCCAAGGTTCTTTCAGTGCGAATAGGCTCAGTTGGCTCAATGTGATTTGCTAGTATTTCAAGGGGACTTACGAAATTGTTCAATGGCGGAGAAAGGAATTCAATTGCTCAAAAGATTTTTCTATGAAGTGCGGGTTTCCTATACTAACTTGAAAGTACTGAATTTAAAATGCAGGGTTTTAGAGATTCTAAATCTATTCCAAGGCGTGGGACATGGCGATCAATCTTCACAAGCTTCAACCGAACTTCGCTTTGCCTCGCTTCGGACAGCTTCCACGAAGTCGGTGCAATCTTTAAGGGATATGACTAAAGATGTTCAAACCACCACTTGACATGAAGATACCATCACAACGACGCATACCATCATCCAAACTATGATTGAAGTTAGGCCCACAACGTTTCCAGTTGACCACACAAGGCGAACTCACCATCAACGAGCCCACTAGTGGTATGGATAGACGAAGTTTGCTCAAATTGAAGACCACATTCCACAACTAACATCTACTGCTTGCATGAAATGAAACTTATTCTACTTTGAACTATTTTATGTTATCATTTGAATCGGAAGGACGAAGAAACCTTGCTAGCTACTCACAACAAAGACGAAATTCACCATCAATGAAAAACTCTTTTATTGAGAGAGTGTTCACAACAATTTCTTAAAAAGTTTTCAAAGGGAAAACTTTCCCTCTTCTTCAAACTACACTATCAATCTATACTAAGTTACTCCTAAGTTGTCCCTCTACTCTATGTCTACTGTCTAACTTAATTTCTACTTCCAATTCTACTGAGTACAAATGAGGGGGACTCCCCCGTTATATAGCTGGCCAAGTCCAACGGACGCCTCAAATTACAATCGGCTGGATGGCCCAGATTGTGCCACCTCAGCCCTAAACAAGATTCGCCCTAAAAACCGCCATAATGGAGAGTGGGGCAATAAATGAGCAATTAATGGCCACCATCTTCTAGAAGATTCCAGCCTTGAAATGCGTTCACACTACTCTGTTGTTCGCGTTCAGCCAATTTCGTTGATCGCTTGGAGGAGTGTAAAAGAGTCTCTACGAATTGCCTCCTCAGGTAATAAAATTTGATAGAATCTGGAGTTCAACTGCTCTTGATTTTCTTCTTGATGTTGTTCTTCAACCTTGCTTGAACTTCCACTCTTTTCTCCATCTTGAGTTTTGAAAACGCTCCTTCTTTGTCACTAAGTCTCAACACTTAGCCATTTTTCGCAACTTTCTTCCTTCGAGGAGTATTTGCTTCATCACTCTAAGTCATCACCGCTTGGTCTCGACGTTCCTCCTGCAAAACAAGCAAGGAGAAGATCATTAGAACACTTCATAATATAAATTCACCTTACTTATCTGATTTTCACACTCTAACTTTCAAGCGTTCATCACCCTCGCTAGCCAACTTTTGCCTTCTTCATGATTCTTCATGCCTTAGCCAAATTTTCAACCCATCTTCCTCAAGGGTGTATCATCTTTGAGAAATTCATTTCATTAGCTGGGTTATTGACGATTTTATTCATCTCCGGCTCAAGAAGATTGTCTTTACGAAGAGTTTGAGCAAATTCACCTAGGCCGTTCCTTTCAAATTCATCGTCTAGAGGATTTCACCTTGAAAACACATTTTCTTCACATTTGCCTTAGAAAATTTTAAAATTTCCCTTAGGAAAATTCATCAACTTGGTGCCCATTTGAAATCTTCATCCTGAATGCCGCAGCGAAGCATGGAAGACTTTAAAATCAACTCCTCATCGATAATCTTCAATACCCAGAAGAAAATTTTCCTTAGAACGCGTCAAACTTATGGGTGCACAACGAATGGGTTCATTTGATTTTCTAAATTTTGAACCTTAGAAAAATATTATTCCTCCAATTTAAATTATTTCTTCATCTGTGATCATCTTGTGTTGCTCCGACTTGAAAATTTTTTTATCAATCCTGCATTGCCAGCACCTTCGACTTCATCACTTGAAAATTTATTCGTGCTTTAGGAAAAATTCATCACCTCAAGTTCTAGGCGTATTTTCCTTAGAAAAATTTTAAATCACCTTGAGAAATTTTTGCCTTGGGAAATTTTGTTCAACTTTGATCACCTTGCCTGTGAGAAAAATTATCTTCACTTGGAAAATTTTCATGAAGGCGCCTAGAATATTTTATCTTTCACTCACCACCTTGCATTTTATTCACACTTAAAAGACATTTTTATTTTAAACTCCAACGCCTTAGCAATATTCATCAACTTTACCTTAGGCGTATTTTATGTTTGAAGAGGACACTTTAAATTTCAATGCCTAACACACTTGTATGTCATGAAGAAAATATTTTCCCAACGCCTTGCACATTTTCATCTCCCCCTTAGGCGCATTTCACACTTTGAATGGGGTATTCTTGTTTACTTCTTTGACTTTCTCTTGTTGAAGTGAGGGCGCATTTCACATGCGTGGAAGGATGAAATTCTTACTTAGAATATTTTAGCAATTCCTCCCTAACTTGGGCACATTTCATACTTGAAGGAGGACGCCACCCTTGAATTTGTCATTACATGGCTTTCAACGCCTTTGTCTTCTTCCAATTTTGCATGGATACCTTTGTCCTTTTCCTCCTTGTCTTCATGCACACGCCTTGTCTTTTTGTTCTTTGCATGGACGCCTTTGCATGGAGATGTTTTTGTCTTTATATGCCCTCATTTGGGCACATTTTGCACCTCATGAAGGATGAAAATACTTTGACTTGTTGACCTCATGGCGCATTTCAGCTCTTGAGAAGGATGGGCGCATTTGGGGGGTGGTGGAGGATATTCATACTTAGAATTTTTTCTCTTGAAGTCATCCACTTTGAGCTGGGCGCATTTGGAGGGTGGTGGAGGATGAAATTTGTTGACATCTTTTGACTTTCTCCTTGGGCGCATTTCAGCTTGCTAGAAGAATATCCTCTTTACTTAGAAACTTTTCATAACTTCTCTCCTTCTCCTTGGGCGCATTTTAGCATGGCAGGAGGATGAAATTCGTTGACTCTTTGACTTTTATCACCTCTCCTTGAAGTGGGCGCATTTTGCTATAGGAGCAGGATGAAACATTTGACTTTCTTTGACTTGAGAGGTGGGCGCATTTCAAAGGGGGTGGAGGATGAAGCATCATACTTAGAAAAAAATTTAGCATCTTGCTTGCATGTGAGGGCGCATTTTGCCTAGGCAAGTGGATAAGCATTTCATACTTAGAAAAATTTTATGCCTGGCTTGTGAGGAGGGCGCATTTCATAGAATATTTTCGATCATCTTGAAGGCAAGCATGGCGCATTTGGAGGTGTCTGCTGGATGAAACTCAAACTTAGACATTTTTACCTTCTTCTGCTAGCTTATCCATGCCCTACTATAAATAGTAAGCCTTTTAATTCTCACACTTCAGAAGCTCAGATCGTTTTGAAATTTTAAACACTGTTGCCTCAAGACCTTGTTACCCTGTTGACACTGCTATTTTTAGTCGGCCTGCTATTTTTAGCCCATTTCTGAAGGTGATTTACTATAAACAGTAGCTGCTTGCTTCTGATAGCTCCACCGCTCCGATTGACCTGAAATTTGAATGACGTGCTCCTCACCACGTGACCTTATTGCTGACATCAACGCATGCAACTGATTTGCTATTTTTAGCCTGTTTCCAAAATGACTTACTATAAATAGTAAGTGTTCCGTTTGACTTCAAATTTTACCAGCAGAAAGCTTGAAGGATGCTGATCGCGATGGTTTACACCGGTTTTCGAAAATTCTAAATTTTTATCCCTCTTTTCAGGCTCCGAAGTTGGAAACCCTAATTTGTTCTGCATGCGTATCAAATGATCTCTGTTTGTCCTCGTTTCTGATGCATTGCGATCAGCTCCTGATTCTGAATTGCTGGGAAGCGACTGCCGGGATGCACCTGCTAAAAATAGTAAGTTCCTTAATAAGTGATTATCTCCGTTTGCATGTCATACCACTGCGTAGGTCTCGAAAAACCCAGAAGGAATCATCCGACATGCAAAAGAAACCCTGACATGCAAACCCTAAAAATAGCCTCGAAAGACTGAATTCTAAAAGTTGTCTCACTTTGCATGTTATACCATCGCGAAGGTCTCAAAAAACCCAGAAGGAATATCCAAACATGCAAAGAAAAACTCTGCATCTGAGCCCTAAAATTTGCTCCGGAAGCTGGACTGCTAAAAATAGAAAGTTGTCTGTTTCAGCTTAAATTTTGCGCACGAGCAGTCTGATGTGCTCTGAATGCAGTGTGACTGTCGGAATTTCAAAAATGCTGACAGATTGCCTGCAATTGCATGCTTACTAAAAATAGTAAGTACCTTAGAATTTGATGAAAACTTGCTGAGAGCCTGCTGGAAGCATACTGACATCAAAGTTAGGCTCTGTTTGCAATTTATTCTCCTTGCTTGACCACAGATTAATAAGGAAGTTCAAAACCCTAATTTCAGACTTGGCCAAATTTCATGTTAAAGCTCACAGATGGGCACATCTTGGAAAGATAGACAAAACGAGAGAGGGACAACAGCAAAAACAAACCAACATCAAACCAAAAGCAAAGCCAAAATTAGGGGGTCCCCATTTGCAATGGGGCGATGTGTGAAAAAGGTCACAACAGAACCATCTCGTTCCGCTACATCTAGAAACATTGATGAACTAGTGGCCACTGCAGACGAATCCTTGGCTGATATGATGATACCTTCTCCAATTCAGGAGAATAACAATGAGTCGATCCAGTTGGATGACGATGAGCCCCCATCTCCTACGAGCATGGAAGTACTTGGTTCGGAAGATGAAATGGACATCCAGAATGATGAATTCCAACAGGGGATTATTTCCGCCCTCAAAGGAGTGTTGGCTATTCCAAGTGCAGAAAATGTTCAGGAGTAAGATAGTATTGAACAACCTACCATTCCAGACTAGTTGAAAGAAAGGATGAAGATTCAAGCACTAGTTGAGATCTAGGAAGAAGATGATACTGCAGATTTCTTGGCAAGGTTGGAACAAGTTGTTGTGAAGAAACCTGCCAAGAAATTTTCCACGATTCAGAGGGACGAGGCCAGCGGCCGTTCCATACAGATTGCAGTACCAACAGTTGACAAAGCACAAGATGAAATCACTCTCCAGGAATACGCCATTACCACTAAAGACCTGGGCCCAAAAACAAAAGGCCAGGAAGTTGAAGAATTGGATAACTCAGTCTCAACTATCAAGGCGAGATTGGAAAAGGAAGTGGCGAAAAAGAAAGAGTACAAAATGGAGGTCGAGCGCCTGAAAGAGTATATTCGGCATTTGACCCAATGTCAGAGACCAGGTGTCTCTCAACTCGAACCTCTGACTGAGAATACTAATTTTTTGTTTGTTTTGCATTTTTTTTATTTTTTGGATGGATTTTTGCAATAAATGATAAATTGCGATTTTGCAAGGAAATGCTTGAAAAAATTAAATAAAAATACTAGATGTGTAAATCTACATAATACAGCTCAAAATCCAATGCTAGATGATTTATTGACCTTCCAGAATAAATACAACTGCTAGTTTCAGACATACAAATAAAAGACCGGCTATTTATTAAAGAACCTGGATAGGTTTGCAATCGCCTATGAGAAAGCCTAGAATGGTACGGCTAAATGAAATAATCAATCCTCTGACCCTGAAATTGATGCTAAAGTTCCAAAAACCCTAGGCGCACAAGATCCAATAAGCAGAACTGCAACCTCTGTATGAAGTCACCAAGTTTGACAATCTTCAACTGGTATTTCACAGCCTCAGTATGCCAGATCTTGAAGAGGGAACGTTCTCCAATGTCTGCTAAAACCCTAGGTTCGCAAACCCCAATACTCAGAGAGAGAATAAGACAAATTGAATAATCATAACATAAGAGTTCGATTTGTCTTGGCAATGTACATATATATCCTCTCAAAAATTCGGCCCAAGCATTCTTTTAATAATCATTTAAATAAATGATTAAATTCGCCCCTTCTCAACTTCGGAAAAATATTAAATAAATGGCGTCCATCTTTTAATGAATAAATAATTATTCATTATAATAAATATTCCTCTTTATTATAAAGTATTAAAAATACTTTATAATATGCCATTAATCATTAATATTTAAATATATTAATAAAGTGACTTTATAACATAAAGTCAAAATATCAATTATTTAATAATTATTAAATGCTCCATTATTTTCCATCTGACCATCATACTGACAAACTGGGTCGACTCTGAGCTAACCAGCTGAACCAGGTGCCCTGCCCAAAATAGTAGCTTCCGCCTGCCTAACTTACTATAAATAGTAAGTAACTGAAAAACCTCTCTGAAAGATTCTACGAAGGACCAACCTGAATCAACTGAAAGAATGATGCCCCTGAACACCGAGTAACTGCCACAAATGATCCTCTACACACCAGTATCAGCCTACAACGATCAGAATGATAGGCTAACCACATATCCAGCTGAACTAACTAGGAAAGGGACATCACACCCAACCACTCAATCAGGGTGATACAGTAGCTCCTCCTCTTCTCAATTCCTCACAGAAGATGGCCAAGGATGTGGAAGAAGGTATGTTCACGGCCAAGGAGGCCAAGGACTGGATGACAAGTAAGGGCATAGAAGCAGCTTCGTTAATGGAGAGATTGACATTTGCTTACGGATAGACTTCCTCTTTCCTTTCCAAATTGGCTGACATGACAAAAGTTTGAGACAACCTCCCGGATATTCAAGAGAGGTGTTGATGTGTTTTTCGTGACCGCACCAACACAGAATAAAGTTTCCCAACAGATACTCTACCCTCTCTTGAACAAAGTATTCATCATGCTAAGATTGCGAGTGAGTTCATGCTTTCAACTCCAAGGTTCCGATAATGCAATAGAATATCCTCAATTGGTTCATTGTGATTTTGTTGGTTTCACGAGGGGACTTACACAATTGTTCGGCAGCTGATAGCAGACAACAGATTAAGGGTTTCACGTGGTTCAAATGATTTGGCAAGTGAGCATAGGTTTCCTAATTCTAACCAGAAATGAATTGAATTTAAAATGAGTGTAGGGGTAAGAAGGTTCTAATCTACTCTAAGGTGTGGGACATGGCGATCAATTCTTGCAGACTTCAACCGAGCTTTTCTTTGCCTCGCTTCGGACAGCTTCCACAAAACTGGTGCAATCTTCAGAGGAGTAACGAAAGGTGTTCAAATTATAACTCAACATGCAAGTACCATCAAGACGATGCATACAAACACGTGAATCACAATCGAAGTTAAGTTTGAAAAGTAATCCAGTTGACCACGCAGGGCGAACCCACCGTCAGCGAGCCCGCTAGTGGTATGGACAAGCGAAGTCTTGTTCAAATCGAGCACCACATCCCACAATTACTAAATACTTGCATGAAATGAAATCTACTTTACTTTAAGCTACTTCAAGATGCTACGTGAATTGGAAGGATGAAGAAGCCTCGACAACTACTCATAACAAAGAAGAAATCACCATCAATGAAAAATTCTTTTATTATGAAAGCATTCACGACAACTTCTTACAAAGTATTCAAAGGAAAGACTTTCCTTCCTTTTCAATCTAAACTATACTATCAAACTATTCTACTTTCTATTCTATCAATTTATCTCTATTCCTTCTCTGCTATTCTAACTCTAATGAGTACAAATGAGGGGGACTCCCCCTTTTATAGTTGGCCAAGTCCAATGGACGGCTCAGATTACAATCGGCTGGATGGCCCAGATTGTGCCACCTCAGCCCTAAACAAGATTCACCCTAACAACCGCCACAAAGAAGAGTGGGGTAATAAATGAACAATTAATGGCCACCATCTTCTAGAAGATCCCTGTTCTGAAACACGTTCACACTGTTCTTGTTCCTAACTGCAGGCTTGATCAAACAGCTTCAACTTCTGACATGGCAGGCACATTCTCATTTTGAAATTCCAAGACCGCAACCTCATTCTTTTGCTTGATGATGATTTTCCTCTTTAATGTTGTTCTTCAACCTTGAAGTACTTGAGGATCATTTCTAACCTTTGGGTCTTCATCTTGAGCTTTGAAAATATTTCTTCTTTGTTACTTGAGCTGGGCACGTTTTAGCATATGAGGATGAAACACTTTCCAACGCTTTGACCTTTTGACTTGTTTTGTCCTTGCAAGCCTTCACTTGGGTGCATTTCCTATGTCATGAAGGATGGGCGCATTTTGCTTGTGTAGAGGGAGGAATCTTTTTCAACGCCATCTTTGACTTCTGTTTGACTTCTTGAGCTTCTTAACATGGCCGCATTTTGAGGGTGGTGAAGGATGTTTCTCAGACTTGGAAAATCTTATCAACTGCCAGCTGACCTTGGGCGCATCTAAGGGTAGGAGGTGGATATCCTCAGACTTAGGCATTTTCTCCTTGTCTTCACCAGCTTCTCCATGCCTTACTATATATAGTAAGACTCTTGATTCTTGCATTTTTGAAGCTCAGATCAATTTGAAATTTTAACCACAGGATCTTCATAACCTAATCAGTCTGTTCACACTGCCATCTCTAGCTGGCCTACTATTTATAGCCCATTTCTAAAGGTGGTTTACTATTTATAGTAACTGCCTGTTTCTGAGACCTCCACAACTCCGTTTGATTTGAAATTTGTATGACGTGCTCCTCATCGGGTGACCTGCCCGTTCACACTGGTGCCTACTGTTGGTTTACTATTTTTAGCCAGTTTCTGGAATGTCATGTCCCCATTTTTGGCGAGCATCAGAGATCGTGAGATTGGCCTATCAGGAGACCCTCGTAGGCTGACAAAGTGGTTAGAGGGTCGTTTCGGAGCTTGGCTCAGCATCTGATTGGCAGTTTTGATCAGTTGGCTTTCGTTTGGGCTCGATCGGAGACCTTTTGCAGAATTGCTATTTTTAGCAGTTCCTGGCAGGCAGTGTGGGACCCCTGCTATTTTTAGCAGTATGAGATGGGCAGTGTTCGGGATCACTTCAGTGTTCGTCAGCATCAGACGGAACAGTTATCGGATGTGTAACGAGGAAGATATTAATATTTAATTATATTAATTAAATATTAATTATTTAACGATTATAATGTAAAGTTATAATATTAAATTATAACTTAAGTTATCTGCCTTGAGGGGTGCGCCCATCATCAGAAAGGGGCCAGTTTGAGAATTAAATTATTATAAAATATTTTGGCTGGAGACTATTGAATTATTAAAAGATTAAAATGTAAATATTTTAATTAAAACCCTATTATGGTGGAAATCGCACTTTTGTGAGGATAAAGGGTTTTGCATTGGAAAATGTGCCATTATGACATTTGAGAATTAGAAAATTTGCCAGTCTTTGCCAGAGGACGAAGACCTTAGGGTTTGAGTTTGAAATTCGTCGGAGAACGAGCCATCTCCATCGAAGCAGTTCAGAGGATGTGAAATAACATCTGATTTATTGCCAGTTGAGAAATTTCTTCATACAGGAGGAATTACAGAGCATCACAGTTGATACAAACATCAGAGATTATTGTTTTTGCAAAGCTTCAGCATAATCAATCATTCAGAATACCTTCTGTTCATAAAGGCGCATATCCTTATTGGATCTGGAGAGCTTCTGAGAAAGGGCGTACAAAGTTATTTATTGCTGATTGTTGTAGGCCGTACTTTTGTACCAGGGCCGTACTATCCATCTTGAGGCGTAGTTTTCAAAAGAGTTTTGCCAGAGGTTTGGTCAGGAGATATATCTTAATGATGGCGCACCTTTCTACAGAGTTTAGACACTGATTACAAGTAAGACATACAACCTTTATTTAGTGCAGCAGCAGGCCGTACCACACTGTACCTGGGTCGTACTTTTCATTTAAGGCGTGTTATTTCCTTGAAGAAAACGCCTAGCACTCTGGTTGCCAGTCTTCACCTGTGTGGGCGCTTGGATGCTGGGAGACACTCGAGACTGTTGCAGAGAGGAGGGAGCATTGTTTTGCATCAGCCGTACCTTCTCAATCAGATTACCAGCAAGCTGTTATAACCAGGTTTTTACATATAAAAATCACTCTTTCTCTTGTTGCATGCTAGCAGATCATTATTGTATTGAGGTCATTTGAATAATAAAGGAGACGCCTTCACTCTACATTGTATTTCCTATACATATTGATGATCTAGCAATTTTATTGAATTTAATATTAATTTCTACAAAAGCCGTACTGTTCATTTATTACATGCAAAAACGTCAAAAACAAGTAAAAACCAAAAATCCTTCAGAAAGTCAAACAAGAACAGTCAGATCGGAGAATAGGGGGAAACTAAGGTTTCTACATGGAACGCCCTACTATAAATAGTAAGTGCTCCATTTGCCTTCAAATTTTACCGGTGGATAGCTTGAAAGATGCTGATCGCAGTGGGATACACCGGTTTTGGGAAATTCTGACTTTTTACCCCTCTTTTTGGGTCCTGAAGCTGGAAACCCTAATTTGACTTGCATGCATATCAAACGACCTCCGTTTGACCTCGTTTTTGTTGCACTGCGCCCCGTTTGTAGTTTTGATGCGCTGGGAGAGAGCTGTCGGAATGCACCTGTTAAAAATAGTAAGTCACCGAATACTGATCATCCTACTTTGCATGTCACATCATTGCGAAGCTCTCGAAAAATCCATAAGGAATCATCCAACATGCAAAGAAAACCTTGACATGCAAACCCTAAAAATAGCCTCTAAAGGCTGGACTGTGAAAGTCATTATCTCATTTTACATGTTAACCATCGCGAAGGTCTCTGAAAACCCAGAAAGAAAATGCAGACATCCACTGAAAAGCTCTGCATATAAACCCTGAAATTTGCTTTGGAAGCTGAACTGCTAAAAATAGTAAGTTGTCCGTTCACACTCAAATTTTGCCAGTGAGCAGCTTGACGTGTTCTAGATGCAGTGTAACTGTCGAAACTTCCAGAATGCTGAAGGAATGCTCTGAATTGCACACTTACTAAAATAGTAAGTTGTCGGAATTTGATGAAATTTTGATGAGGGCCTGCTGGAAGCATACTGACATCAATGTTAAGCTCTACTTTTAATTTATTCACTTCATTTGATTTCGGATTGACCAAGAAAGTACAAACCCTAATTCTATGGACTTGGCCAAATTTCACGTTTAAGCTCGATGACGGACACATCCCCGAAGAGGCAGATAGCAGAAAGAGAGAATAGAGAGAAAAACAAAGCCAAAAGATGAGGAAGGAAGCAAAAAATTAGGGGTCCCCATTTTGAATGGGGTGATGTGTGAAAAGGTAAAGTAGTTTAAGATTAGCATTTCCATTTCATGCAAGTAGATAGTAGTTGTGGATTTGTGGCATTGATCAAGGCAACTTCATTTTATTCCATACCACTAGCGGCTTGTTGATGGCAAGTTTGCCTTGCGTGGTCTATTGGAGCATTTCATAAACTTAACTTCAGCTGTAGCTCATGCCTTGGTATGCGTCGTTTTGACGGTATCTTGATGCTAGGTTGTAACTTGAAAATTACTTGCTATCCCTTTGAAGATTGCACCTACTTTGTGTAAGCTGTCTAGCGTGAGGCGAAACAGAGTTTGGTTGAAGCTTGTTGAGATTGATCCCACGTCTCGTCTTAGAATAGAACATAAACTTCTTAGGCCCTTACACTTATTTACATTCTGCACACTCTCGGTTAGTTTTAGGAAATTTCACACCTCAACACCAAATCATACGCACAAAATCCCCTTCAAATCATCAATCTACTGTTAACTGCAAGAATTTTGAACAATTGTGTAAGTCCCCTCGTGAAAACAGCAATTCACAACCAACCAACTGAGGGTATTCCAAAGCATTTCGGAACCTTGGAGTTGAACGTGCGAACTTTCTTGCAATCTTAGTGCACGGAATACTTTGATCAAGAGAGAATGGAGTAGCCTTCGGACAACTTTGTTCTGCTGATTGGTGTGGTCACAAAAAATCACATCAATAGGAAGCCCACTTATCCTTCACATACTCAATTGCAATCAAACCCCTCCAATCATCTATCACCTCACCTAGAGAGCACAAGTAAGGCCTCCTTGAAAGGGCATCGGCAACTATATTTTTCTTACCCTTGACATATGTTATGTCAAAAATATAAGCCTGCAACTTGCTGACCCATTTTTGTTGCCGATCATTTAGATCACGTTGACTTAGGAAATGTTTCAAACTGTTATGATTTGTTTTCACCAAAAATTTGCTACCCACCAAGCACTATCTAAATTTAGCCAAAGCATGCATGATGGCTAACATTTCCTTGTCGTAAATGTTGTAACCTCGCTCAGGACCTCGAAGTTTCCTGCTCTCAAAAGCGATGGGGTGCTTATCTTGCATCAAGACAGCACCAATGCCCTCTCCCGAGGCATCACACTATAGCTCAAACGGCCGTGTAAAATCTAGAATAATGAGAACCGGACACGAGCTCATCAACCGTTTGAATTTCTCAAAGCACTGTTGTGCTCCTGGGTTCCAATCAAAAGCCCCCTTCTTTGTCAAGTTCGTAAGTGGGGCTGCCTGCTGTGAAAAGCCCTTGACAAAGCGGCGGTAGAAACCACATAACCCAAAGAATCCCTTCAGCTGAGTGAGATTCGTCGGCGAAGGCCAATCGACTATAGACTTCACCTTCTCGGGATCCATCTTAACCCCCTCGGCACTGATGATATGTCCTAAGTACAATAACTCCTCCTTGCTGAAATCACATTTTGATTCCCTGGCGAATAAAGATTCACTCTCCAATGTGCCCAACACAAAATCTAAATGTACTAGATGATCAACCCAAGTCTTGCTGAAGACTAGTATATCATCGAAGAAGACGAGGACTGTCTTCCTCAACTGGTCTCTAAAAATATTGTTCATACAAGACTGAAAGGTAGCCAGTGCATTGGTCAGGCTGAAAGGAATAACCTAAAACTCATAGTGACCATAATGGCAACGAAATGTCGTCTTCTCCACATCCTCCTCTCTAACCCGAATCTGATGGTAGCCGGATCGAAGATCAATTTTGGAGAAGAAACAAGCTCTGTGTAACTCATCAATCAACTCATCAATGCGCGGAATTGGGTACCTGTTCTTAATGGTCTTTTTATTCAAGGCTCTGTAGTCAATACACATCCGTTAGGTGCCATCTCTCTTCTTCACTAGGACAACAGAAGATGCAAAGGGACTTTTACTTGGTTTGATGTGACCCATATCCAAAAGTTCCTTTATTGTCTTCTCGATCTCGTCCTTCATCCTCTTAGGATGCCTATAGGGAGTAATGATGACTGGCTTAGCGCCGTCCTCAAGCTCTATAATGTGCTCAGATCCTCTGTCACGTGGTCTCCCATGAGGTAAACTCTCAAACACCTTATTGTGTTTGTCTCTCAATGCTTGTATGTCGGGTGGATACTCATGCTTTTGTTGCTCGACTTGTGATGGCAAAGTATAATACTCTGCCGCCCACTCCACTTGATCATGCCTGATCAATCTCTCCATTCTCCAGAGTGAGATAACTCGAAGACTCCCATCTGACATACCCCTCAAAACATGCCTCTTGCCATTGGCTTCAAATTTCATCTCCATCACCCGCAAGTTAAGGGTAAACTTCCCAATAGCATGAAGCCACTTCATGCCAAGTACAACATCCAACTCTCCCATGCCACCACATAGAAATCTGCCTGGAACTCATAATCGTTCAGCTGCAATGTGAGATTTGGAATCAATCGTTTACAGCTAAGTGTAAACCCATCAGCTACTCTCACTTTGAATCCATCGAACTCTTCAGTCTTGAGTCTGTGCTTTGCTACCAAACCCTCATCTATGAAATTATGAGTAGCTCCAGTATCAAGCAAAGTAATCACGCGTTGCCCACCCAAAACTCCTCTAATCCTGAAGGATCCTTCTCTCTGAATGCTTGAGAGTTAGGTTGTAGGTAGAACGTCTTCCCTTCTTTTTTTTGACACTTCGGAAGCATTATCTTCATCCTTCCCTTCCTCATTAACCTACTATTCTGAATTTTTAGAATCTGATTCGTCTATATAGTAGTATTCTAACTGATTCACTTTTCCCTTAAGAGGACACACATGGCCCTTTTCATATGACCCTTTGCAGGTGGAGCATAATTTTTTTCTTCAAGTCTTGAAGGGTCTCGTCATTGAGTTTTTGGAAAGGTTTTCTTTGCTGGTCAGAAAAAGTGTTTGGTGCTTTATCCTTTGATGACGAAAATGGTTTTTGCAGGAATCTAGTTTTTGGGGCAACGAGCTCCATATCTCTAGCCTTCTTCATAGCATCTTGTAAGGAAGGTGGATCAAAGGCTGTAGAGTAGGGTTGTAGGTAGAACGTCTTCCCTTCTTTTTTTCGACACTTCAGAAGCATTATCTTCATCCTTCCCTTCCTCATTAACCTGCTGTTATGAATTTTCAAAATCTGATTCGTCTGCATAGTAGTATTCTAACTGATTCATTTTTCCCTTAAGAGGACACACATGGCCCTTTTCATACGACCCTTTGCAGGTGAAGCATAATTTTTTTCTTCTCAAGTCTTGAAGGGTCTCGTCACTGAGTTTTTGGAAAGGTTTTCTTTGTTGTTCAGTGTTGACGTGGTTTTTGAGACCGCACCAACACAGAATAAAGTTTCCCAACGGATACTCTATCCTCTCTTGAACAAAGTATTCAGCATGCTAAGATTGCGAGTAAGATCATGCTTTCAACTCCAAGGTTCCGAATACTTAGAATACCCTCAGTTGGTTTGATGTGAGTTGTTGTGTTCTTACGAGGGGACTTACACAATTGTTCAGACTTCTTGCAGTTAACAGCCGGTATATGACTTGAAGGGGATTCTTGCGTGTATGATTTGGCAATATAGTTCGTTTTCCTAAAACTAATCAGAAATGTGCGGAAAGTAAAAGAGTATAGGGCCTAAGAAACCTATGCTCTATTCTAAATGCAGGATATGTGGAACTCAGTTTTGGCAGACTTCAACCAAATGGCACGACGAATTGAATTCAACGTTCAAAGAGACATCTTTATTGAGAGATTTGAAGCCCTTGAACGAGAACACAACCGACAAGTCAACCAACAAGCAAACCAACAAGCAAATCAAGCAGCCCCTGCACCTCAAGCTCCTGCACCCCCAGCTCCCGCACCACCTCAACAAGATTGAAGAGCACGCTGGATCGAATTGGCTCTTTCTCAGCAGATAGACTGCGGAGGATTACCAGATCTACTCCGAATTCTTTTAAAGAATTTATAGAGTTGTCACCCTACAGGAATAGGCAGAAGAAGTTTGAAGCATCGCAGGAGGCATCATCTACCGCAGTTGGGTCCAGTGAAGAAGCACCAAGCGAGAGAGTTCCTTTTGGTCTCTTTCCAGATTGTCAACCAATTCTAGTTGCTGCACAACCAGTGCAACCCGTTCCACCCATGCAACCAAACCAACCAAACGCTCCAATGGCGTGGCGTCCAGCTGATGCATCACCCATGACGTTTGCTGTTTACCATGATTTACCAAAGAATCCGGAACACTTTTGTTCCAAGTTCCATAGTGGTGACCTGAACCACACCGCAGACAAACATATCAAGCTTTTCGAGGATCTTCTCCAAAATAGGGATATCCGAGAAGAAGATGTTGCCTGTAGGCTTTTCCCCTACACATTCGATGAGGAGGCCTCATATTGGTATATCCATTTGCCCGCCAACTCTATCCGCACTTGGCAACAGATGAAGACTGCTTTCCTAGAGAAGTTCAGGCCACCTATTGCTCCATCCCATTTATATAGGCAATTTGTGGAAATCAAGAGACAAGAACACGAGCCTATCAGTACGTTCAACAATAGATTCCACAAAGCCTACACAAGGCTAAGAGATCCTTACCTGTTAGACAATGCAGCAGCGTTGCCGATTTATTATGAAGCTTTGGATCGTCTTACTGCCATGTTTGTGAAGTCCACCAATCCGCTCCCAGTGGATCTAAAGGGAGCATATGCGGCGGCGATAACAGCTAGCACCGGTTTAGGAGTAGGTATAGCTCCTGGTCCGCTCAATTACTTGGGAAACGCAGCCTCCCAAAATCAAATACAAGATATCAATCGGGCATTGGCTCATCAGACGCCTATGTTAAACCCAGTTCCTTCAATGGGCAACCAAATGGTCATCCATCCTGGGGCTCCTGTGTCCCAAGTACCACCAGCTTAGCCCGTATATCTCCAGAACACGTCAACTTCGACGCGGAGTCAAGAAGAAAAAGATGAAATGAAATACTTGATTGAACAAGTCAAAAGGCTGTCTACTGAAGTCACTTATTTGAAGGGACAAAACAGCCAAATTCAGAGTTTTCAGAGAAGTTATCAGGCACCTCAGGGTAATTATCAGGGTCAAGGTCAAGGGTATCAAAGGGATAACCAAAATTATCAAGGGAATTATCAAGGTCCCCGGAATAATAATCCAGGCTTCCAAAAGAAGACCTGGAATACTGGACCAAACAATGGTACTGTACCATCACCCTTGGATAATCCACCGGCTGACAATCGACCCGCAAACAAAGTATTCCTAGCTGAGGCGGCACTATCAGGATGGTGCAGGCTACATAACACAGACCAACACTCCGAGCTACATTGTCGGGAGTTTCAGGTAGCCGCCGATATTTTCAGAAGTGAGAGAAGGAACTCCGAATCGGAAGATCCTCCAATAACCGGATACGAGTTAGTTCCTGCACCGAAGTATGATCAAGCCCTTGTGATTGAAAATGTTCGATTTCCTCCCCAGGAATACCCACGGTACCAACAAGATCAGAGGTTTCCCCCTGCATCTGCAAATGGCCCAGTGGAGACGCCAAGATACCAAGGCGGTCTAGAAATTCAAGACCCATATAATCAGCCATCCACGGCGAATGATTACAATTTTCCTCCATTATGCAATAGTGTTTTAGTAGAAGGAACCAGAGAAGTGCTCCAATAGGCAGCAGGAAATCCATTGAGGATATACCAGAGGAATCATCGTCAGAATGAGCCTTTAACTTCATCCGTGCCACCAAACAACTTTCAGACCCCGCCGAATCCGAATGCCACCAACGTGCCATCTCTTCCCAGAGATTCGCCAGAGTACCACCAACAAAATACCCAGACAAGTGGAGCAAGGCAAGTCATCGCTCCACGGACAGAACAAACCAGACAAACTGCCGCTCCCCAGGCAGGACAAACGAGACAAGTGAACCTACCAGCAACACAAGTTCAAGCTCAGACAAGAGATCGTCCCCGGGAAGAGCTAAAGAGGTTGAGCTCGTATGTGCTAGATGAATTCAAACAAATGAAGGTCAGCTTGCCTTTAATTGAACTAATGAGAATTCCTGAGATTCGGGAAACACTTTTGAGCAGCTTGACCGAAGCTGTTGTCCCAAGAAATGTTCCACAAAATGTGCCAAACAGAGGAGTACCCAATGCTCCAGCAAACACTAACATTGCCGAATCAGAAGTGACGGCAAATATGTCTAATGTTCCGCAACAGCCTTCTAGTGTTGAAGAGATGACCCAGGCATCGCCTGGGAGTTCAGATCAAAAGGATATGTCCCCAGAAGAAGTCCTTATGGACACGGATATTTTTCAAGAAGAGGTCTTGGCAAATGAACAACCGCATACCCCGCCAAGACAGGACATTGCTCCTAGGAATCAAAAAGAGAAGAATCAAGATACCAATAAGCGGGACAAACATCCAGTAGTCTTCTACCAGGGAAAAGATGAACCTGCCCCATTTTTACTGTCAGTCAGGATATTTGGTAAAATGCTACACAATTGCCTAGTGGATTCCGGTGCTTCAAGCAACGTGATGCCACTCGCAATCTGCCACAGGTTGGGACTTGTACCCGCAAGAACCAACAAGAAGGTCACGCAGTTAGACAAAACAGAAGTCCCAGTTATGGGAGAATTAAACAATATATACATGCAACTAGCTGCAGACCCAAGGATACAAAGCTGCATAGCTATTTCAGTGGTAGATATTCCTGACGGATATGGCATGCTCTTGAGCAGAGACTGGGCGAGAAGACTGAACGGGTATATTGCCACAGACTTTTCCCATATGTGGTTGCCATGGAAAGGAGTCCCAAACCAGATACGGATTGATAGCACCCCAAGACTCAGGTTAATGATTACTGAGTACGGAGAGCCTAATGAGATCTTGTTTTTAGAGACAGATTTAGGCACTTATAGGCCTAAAACTAATGAAGTTCTCATGTTGCAAGGATCAATCCAGGGAAATGACCAGATATCTGATTCCACAAATGTGTTGATCGAGAGGGGAGAGAGCTCCCAGGATAGTGATACAAGAATGTTTGAAAGCTTTAGAAACTTTGTTTGGAAGAGTGTCCAAATGAAGATGGAATTACAAGAAGATATGCATATTCAAGACTTGTTGTTGCCAAACTGGTGCCGAGTGCATAACACGGCCCATTCAGAATTTATTTGCAAAATGTGCCATACGGCCATAAAAGAAGTGCAGAGAAGCATCCCACAGGCATTAGGTTTTTCAGATCATGTAGAAGTCAATCATATCGATGGCTTTTCTTCAGTAAGAATACAGGAAGTGGAATCCGAGCAAGAATATCAAGGAGAAAATGAGAACCTGCAAGCTCCACAGCCTTCGCAGCAAGAACGAGTCTGGATCTTAAAGTTTGACGGATCCCGATCAAAGAAGGGAGCTGGAGCTAGTTTCGAGTTGATCAGTCCAAAAGGAGAGGTCTATCTCGCTGCTCACAGATTGGAGTTCCCATGTACAAACAATGTAGCAGAATATGAATCCTTGATTCATGGGTTACTCCTGGCACTTAGAAAAGGAGCAAGAGTACTATATGCTCTTGGAGACTCGGAAATAGTCGTGAAGCAAATAAAGAAGCAATATGTTTGTCACAATAAAAGACTGACTTGCTACCGCAACAGAGTGTGGGATATAGTCGAGAGCTTGGATGCTTTCAATATTCAGTCCATGAGCCGAACGAATAATCAAGTGGCAAATTCCTTGGCACAAGCCGCCAGTTCACTGGAGCCGTTAGCCATGGATGGCATAAGTCAGTTCACGGTGGAGCTGTCATCCCTTCCATCCATTCCGGATAATATTACAAACTTCCAGGTTTTCGAGGATGATGACCACATCCGTGAATTTTTAACAAATTCCGATGTTTTTGCAGCACAAGTGATTGATGAAGAAGAAACTCAGAAGGAAGCTGAATTTGATGAGGACGGCATATTGAACCTGAGGACGAATATCATTCCAAGGGGGATGATACAATTAGAGAGAATATTTGATCAGGATCAAATTGATCAAATGAAAAGCCAAAGGATTGAAGGTGATCAGTATGAAAAGGTGAACCTAGGAGCAGAGCACGAAGCTAAAAATGTATGCATAGGGAAGACTTGCACGCCTGAAGAAAAGATGGGAATTATTCAGAGTTTGAGACAGTTCCCTGACGTCATAGCATGGAGCTACGAAGACCTGAAGACCTATGATACTTCTATTATCACGCATACAATTCCGCTCAAGCCAGGAAGTAAGCCTTTCAGGCAGCGCCAAAGACCAGTTAATCCACTACTGGGACCACTTATCCATCAAGAAGTCAAGAAATTATTAATAGCAGGAATCATTTTCCCAGTGCGCCACTCAACGTGGGTCGCCAATCTCGTCCCAGTGCGGAAGAAAAACGGAGAAATCAGGCTATGCGTGGATTTCCGGAATTTGAATAGAGCTTCTGAAAAGGATAATTACCCACTGCCATCGCTTGACGAAGTGCTACCAATTGTTAATGGCTCGCGAATGATGTCCTTCTTGGACGGATATTCGGGGTATAACCAGGTCCTAGTGGAGTATGAGGATAGATTGAAAACGGCGTTCACCACTAAATGGGGAACCTTCGCCTATAAAAGAATGCCCTTCGGGCTAATTAACGCAGGGGCCACATTTCAGAGGGCCATGGACATCGCCTTCCGGGATTTGATTGGGAAGAGTATAATCATCTACATGGATGATCTGACAGTGTTTTCAAAGAAGAGAGAGGACCATGTGGAAGACTTGAAGAAGGTATTTCAGAGGTGCCAAAGGTATGGGATTTCCTTAAATCCAAAGAAATGCATCTTCGGGGTCACCGAAGGCAAACTGCTAGGTCACTTGATCACCGAGAAAGGGATATTAATTGATCCTGAACGTGTAGAGGCAATATCAAGGATTCATTTGCCTACCAGCCAAAAAGAACTGAGATCTTTCTTCGGGAAGATCAACTTTGTCAGAAAATTTATTACCGGTTTTGCTGATATAGTAAAACCTTTGAATGAAATGTTAAAAAAGGATGCAAAAATGGAGTGGACCGCACCGACAAAGAAGGCATTTGAAGAGATCAAGCAAGCTATCATTGATGCTCCTGTCTTGGTCAGTCCAGATTACACAAAGCCTTTCTACTTGTACTCCTTTGCATCAGAACATTCCTGTGCGGCGATGTTAACTCAGAGGACAGAAGAGAGGGATGAACATCCCATAGCTTTCATGAGCTCACCGCTCAAAGACGCCGAATTAAGATATCCAAGTGTTGAGAAGCAGGCCTATGCACTGGTAAAGGCCATCAAAAAATTCAGGCATTATATTTTGAGGAGTAAGGTCTTCGCCATCATTCCTGATGCGGCTGTTAAGGCACTCTTAATGCAGAATGAGCTAGGAGAAAGAAGAGGAAAGTGGGTCGCCACTATCCAGGAGTACGATATTGAGTTGCAGCCGATGAAGCTGGTTCGCGGACAAGCTCTAGCTCAAACAATGGCTATCGAAGGGCCTGGTTTAGTGCAACAGACATATGTATTAACAGACACTCCTCCGAAAGAGTGGTATTATGATATCCTTGCATACTTGACAAACCACAAATATCCTGCACAAATGAATCCCGCACAAAAGCGAGCCTTCAGGCTCAAATGCCAACGTTATATGCTCCAGGGTTCCATTCTCCATAGGAAGAATCATGAGGGAATTTACTTGAGATGTGTAGGAAACGATGAAGCCAAACGAATTATGGAACACTTCCGCTCCAAGTTCGGGACAGGACATGGAGGAAGTTAGGCGACAGCTTACCAGATCCTAAGAGCAGGGTACTATTGGCCCTCTGTGTTCAAAGATGCATATGAGCATGTGAAAACTTGTCATACCTGCCAAATTACTGCCACACGGGAAAAGAATCCCGCTATGCCATTACAGCCGATCACGGAAGTGAAACCATTTGCAATGTGGGGACTCGATTTTATCGGCATGATAAACCCGCCCTCTTCAGCACAACATCGTTATATTTTGACAGCAATAGATTATTGCACCAGATGGTCTGAGGCGCAGGCACTGAAGAATTGTACCACAGATGCAGTCATCAAGTTTTTAGAAGAACATATCATCACCAGATTCAGTTGCCCTAAGGCCCTTGTTTGTGACAATGGATCCGCATTTACCTCATTGAAGTTTTCGAATTGGGCATTTGACTACGGAATTATATTAAAATTTTCTTCAAATTACTACCCCCAGGGTAATGGACTGGCAGAGTCCACA
The DNA here is from genome assembly GCA_007258455.2 of Sequoia sempervirens. Classification (NCBI taxonomy): domain Eukaryota; kingdom Viridiplantae; phylum Streptophyta; class Pinopsida; order Cupressales; family Cupressaceae; genus Sequoia; species Sequoia sempervirens. Next base: position 450,601,471 of record VDFB02075321.1, read on the forward strand.
AACAAGAATCTGCTCAATGTTATCAAGAAATTGTTAGATCAGAATCCGAGAGATTGGCATTCCCAACTCAGGTTTGCTCTATGGGCAGACAGGACTAGAGCCAAAAGATCATTGGGAACCTCTCCATATCACCTAGTTTATGGGCAAGACCCTGTCTTTCCCATCCAGTTGAGGATTCCGACACTCAGGTTTATGCATGAATATTTAGACCCCGATGACAGAGTGCAGATTCGTCTATCACAATTGTTACTACTGGAAGAACAGAGAGATCAAGCTCTCGAAAATTTTGCCAAACACCAAGGAATTGTCAAGCAATGGTTTGATAAACGCGCTACAACGAAGTCCTTCCGAATATCCGACCTGGTCCTATATTGGGATAAAGCCCACGAACGAAGAGGAGATCACGATAAGTTCGACAACTTGTGGAAAGGACCATACCAGATTGCTGAGATATTAGGAGAGAATGCATTCAAGTTGAAGACATTGACAGGGGAAGATATCCCACTGCCCGTCAACGGGCAATTTCTGAAACATTATTTCCGACCTTAAGTTCCTTGATGGAGCTTGCTTGTATATAGTTAGAGTAGTTGCTTTCGGGTTTTTGTTTTTGCTTTCTCTAGATTAGTTGTTTTTCCTTGCTTTCCTTAGAGTAGTTGTCTTTGTTTTCTTAGATTAGTTGTTTTCCTAGGTTAGTTTGCTTTCGTTTCGCTTTGCTTTGTTTTGCTTTCAATAAGGAGGGTGTCCCATTCTGCGGGAAAGGTGATGTTGCTTACACGCACACATTCTGACTCGACCTTGCTAAGGAAGGTTGTGAATATTCCTCGAATAAGCATTTATGGAGGATCTATGAATCTGGAATTAATTATTTCTAAAGTGTCCCAAGGTCAAGGGTAGTACATGACTGGGAAGGAAGTCATCTATTGTGTCCTGATACCGAATCTCGCAGTTATTACATTTTAACACACTTAAAAGAGTTCTCTGAGTCAGTGTGGTCTCCTAGGTGAAGTTCTTGGCTAGAAAGTAATCAAAAGTCTTGCTTCAGCGCCACTATAATGCTCAAACCCGGGTGAGCTTCACTGCTTACAGGCCAAAGTGTGGAAATATATAAAAAGAAAGAATATCAAAATGAATCAAAAGAAAAGAGTAAAAAAAAATCAAAACACTTGGCTTTTGGGTGTGCGGACATCTCTACAGGTGTACCAAAGAATCAAAACAAGAGAAATAAATCGCCGGAAGTAGAGCAATCTCCGTGAGATTATAGCAGATAACCTCGCCGGGGCTATGGACGCTCGCTGGCAGCGAGGCTCTATCCAAGGATGCTTTTGGAGCTAAGACCAAAAATATGCTGGAAAGCCATCACAGAACTAAAGAGTCATGTTGATCTTAAGAGACAGGAATGAATCCATGTGCACACACTTATAACTGAAGGATAAGATATCTTGATACAGTCTAGGACTTCTCTTCCCTTTTGAGTACTGTTCTTGGTCAAGGGATGAGTTAGGTAGAATTAATTCAAGATTCTGGATTTGAAATGGATATTATCTTTGGAATGTTCAGGAACATTCCCCACATGGAGTCGCCAGATGTTGTGACCTTTTCACACATCGCCCCATCGCTGATGGGGACCCCCAGTTGCCTGCTAGTTTTTAGGGTTTTGTCTCCTTGCAACGGTTACGAGAGATCACTTTGCTTAGAGTTCCCAGTCAGTTCGCCGAGGGTTACCCGAACCTAGTCAGGAATTCATGTTTGAATCAGTGCGTAGACGTCATGGAAGCGCTCAGAAGGCCCAAGAGACGAAGATCGACTGTGAATTTGGCCAATTCTGAGACTTCCTATTTTTTAGGAAAAGTTGCTTTTTCGATTTTTCATTTTTGGCATTTTTGGACCAAACGAGGTTCCCTATTTTTTAGGGTTGCTTTTTCTATTTTTAGAAAGTTTCTATTTTTGGAAAGTTTCTATTTTTGGAAGGGTCCCGAGTTCTGAAAACGCACTCAGAAGTTCGAAAAACTCACCAAAACTCTCAGAAAATCAAAAAGTAAAAATTTTGAAAAATTTGAAAAATTTGCAAAAAAAGTTCAAAAAACATGAAAATCAGACCAAAAACGTTCAAAAATCTGGAAAAACCAGTCAAAACCAGTCAAGATCAATCAGATCTGAAGGTGAAATCGTGAAAATCAAATCAAAAATGGTGAAGTTTGTGAGAAATCTGTTCAAATCTGGAGAATTCGCCATGGAAGAAGGATTAGGGAAGGTGCATGAAGGTCTGGAAGGTCATAGAATTCGCCCAGCAGCACTAAGGAGCCTGTCCAAACATTTAAGATGCATATCCTTGCAAGCTTCAAAGTCCGCCCCTGGCATCCTTGCACCTCATGAAGTCCGCCATGCATCTTGAAGCATATCCTTGGACCTTCTTAAGTCCGCCATCCTTGTCCATGCATGCTATGAAGTCCGCCATCTGCCAAGGGGGATATCCTATAAGCCTTCAAAGTCCGCCCTTGCATCTTGAAGACATCCTTATCCCTTCCAAAGTCCGCCCAGCATATAAAATGCACGTCCAAAGAAGGCTAGAAGTCCGCCATGCATCTTGAAGCACGTCCAAAAGACCAAGGAAGTCCGCCATGTGCTTGGATGATCATCCTTGCATCTCATGAAGTCCGCCAACTCCATCCTAGACCCCTTGGAAGTCCGCCTTAAGCTTGAAGGTATGTCCAAAGTATTGATGAAGTCCGCCTTAAGCTTGAAGGTATGTCCGCAGTATTGATGAAGCCCGCCTTTGCATCTTGAGGGATATCCTTATCCCCTTCTAAAGTCCGCCATATGCAAGAAGGACGTCCAAAATGCTAATGAAGTCCGCCCTTAAAAGGTGGGACTTGGCTGGAGGTCATGGAAAGTCCGCCTAGACTTATAAAGTAAGGGAAAATCAAAATATTTACTAAGTGTTGGCGCCCAGCTAAGGAGAGTTTTGAAATTAGCTAAGCATAAAGAGGTGGAAAATCCTTTCAAAGGGATAAAATGATGAATAAGTGCTAAGAAGTTAAGGAAATCCGCCCTAGAAAAGAGGGACGTCCAAGATGCTCATCCCAAAGACTTAAGAGATGTCCACCATGCACTTGGAAGAAGTTGGTAAAATAGCAAAGACATCCATGACGTTCGTCCAAGATGCCAAGGAAGTCCGCCCAAGATGATAAGATGGTAAGATTTTTGGCTAAGTGTCAAGGCCAAATCCAAAGAAAAGTTCGAGAATTCGCCTAAGTATAGAGGCTAATGGATAAGAAATGAAGATTTTGGCTAGACATCCGGACATTTTTGAGAGGACAAATGCCAAGATTGAAAGGACAAATGCTAAAGAGGATTGGGATATGGCGAAGAATGGAACGGAATATGCCTAACACGATGAGGGAAAAAGAGGCAAAATTTGCCTAAGTATGGAAAAGGCGAAGAAATTGTCAACTTTGGCTAAAGAAAAATGCACGAGGTAAAGGGAAAGGAAGGATCGTCCTTGACCAAAAGGATGAAGAATATGTCAGACGTCAGGAAAATTCAACCGGCAAAGACATTCGGACAAGGATATTGCCTAGAAAAATTCGACCGAGCAAGGAAATATTTGACTTTGGCAGAGCAAAATAAGCTTAAAATCTCGCTTCGGCAAAGAAAAATGAGGATCTGGCAATGAAATCTTTGACGGAATGGCTTGAATTTTGGTTTGGCTAGACGAAATTAAGGACGAAATCGGAAAATACACTCTCAGCCAAGAAAAACGGAAGAACAATCGAGATAGCCATGGGTCCAAGACGAACGGGTTGGAATTAATTAAAATATTTTAATATTTTAATAATTAATTCTCAACTATTTGGAATTTAAAAATACCTTGGACGGAATCAAATTTGCCAGACACGAATCAGAAGAAAATGAAGTATGCCAGGCAAAGATGAAATCCAGCGAGAAAAATTAAATTCATCACGAATTTAATTAAAAAAAATTTAACGTTTATTTAAAAATTCGAAAAATCAAAGATAAGCATTAAATGAAAAATCGAATTTTTGAAGATCAAGGAGATTTGTCCGGATAAGTTCGAGACTGAGCCTTGTCGGAAAATAAAAGGAAAGTTGCCTGTTTGGAAAATGAAAACAAATCGAGGATCAAAAGAAAGATGGCAGTTGCTAAATCGAATTCAATCCTTCAGCATTATAATGAGTTTCAGCAACTCATTTTTTCACACACAGCTGAAGAGAAATTTAATCTTTCTCGAAATCGTCAGGCAATCAATTCATCAATAGGCAAAGTCGAATTGTCCAGAAGGATAAGCAGTGTTATGCTGAGGAATTTTTCGCGGGAAAAGAAAAAGAAAATTATTCAAAGCTGAATTCTTCTTGAAGAGGGGCGCACTTTTCAAAAAAATCAGATTTTTAAATCTGATTTGCATCTGACGATCCTTCACTGAGGTTTGAAGATTGGTTAATTAAATTTGCTATCTTTTTATGCCCTTTCCTCTTGACGAAGTTCTGGCAAGAATTTTCAACGCCATCGAAGTCACTTTCAGCTTGCTTTTTCGCAGCAAATTAATTGTTTGAACAGCTGAAAATGAATTTTCAATCCAAGGCACGAGGTTTAAATTATTTTAAAGGTCTTTATATTAATGTTAATTTTATGACTGCAGGTTGACGGACACGGCAGACAGATCATCAAGGAAGCTGAAAATGAAGTTCGCCAACAAGGGTGCCCAGAAGGAGACCAAGGTCATCTCAAAGTGGAAGAATGTTGTAGATACGGACCTTGGACACGTTGACTTTGACGAATTCAAGAAGAGAGTATACGGACAAAATGGACTTCCCTCACCAATCGCCAGACGGATAGTCAGAAACGGGATCTTCCAAGCAGCTGGATTCCCACCGGCCATGGATTGTGCTGAGTTAATGGTGGAATGTGCTCGCCATTATGATGCCCAAAAGAGACAGATCATCGCCCCTGACGGACGAGTCTTGGCACATTTGAATGAAGTTGTAATCCAAGAAACCTTTGGCATCCCTGAGCATTCAAGAACGGTCTATAAGACCAAAGAAGAAACCAAAATGCTATATGACAGCAAGTCAGATTTGTGCGCCACCACAGTCAACAAGGTGTGGATGGACAAGCCAAAGCCATCAATCAAGAAGATGCCCAAGAGACCTCGCCGCACGGATTTCAAGGAAGATTTTGGAGATATCGTGCTGATGCTGAACAGGATCGCAGGCAATCCGCAAGGCGCCTTCTTTGAGAGCTGGATGTACTACTTCATCGACGAGGTCACCTCCGGAGTTAAGATGTTCAACTGGTCACGGATGATAAGTGACAACCTTCACGAGCAACTGATCAACCTTGAAGAGACTAAGTCTTTTCACATGAGTTCATATGTGATATACCTATTGGCCAGATCATACAGATATCCAGGACTGGTCTGCAAAGGCAGAATTGGCAATGGAGAGAACGAGCTCAGGCCTTACGACTGCTATCCTCAGCTCCAATTGAAAGAAAAGACTCACTTCAGGAGGGTGCATGATGCATTCCTAATGCATATCACCAGAAAGCTCCAAGGAGGAATACATCAAAGGCTGAGCCATGAAGCAAAAAGCCTTATCAGCAAATACGGGTCTTGGTTCATCCAATTCCCGAAATTCACATATATCAGGATCCAGGGATTTACTGGAAATCCCTACAAATTGCCTATCTATCCGACTAATCGGATGGTATTGCTCGAGGTTTTGAGACAATTAGAAGAGTACCAGAATATTCAGAGGCCGACCAAGAAAGCGTCCGTCACATTCCCTTTCTTCATCGGGAACATGCTAGAGTACTGCCCATCCGCCCAAGCAGCTGAGAGTGCACGGTTGGAGATCCAATGGTACCCTTTCACGGCATACAAGTCCAGGGTCAATTATGACCCACATCATAACATCCGGACAGTGGAAGGAAGAAGATATAAGCACAGAACGGAACTGGAGGATTATTGGGCAAATGCTGCCGATGAATACGAGATCAGACGGAAGATGTGGTCCAGGATGTCCGTGGATTTCATGAGAACAATCGAGTTCTGTCGAGTGCCTGACCAGCTACAAGACGATGGAAACCATGTCCAGCCTCGCTTTGAGGAAAGCCGACCTCTCCCTCCAGTGAAGTGGTCAGAGCCAGAGCACGCAGACCTAGCCACCCTAATGAGGCCAGTGACGAAATATTCTCAGTGGTGGGTTGATGATCATGTTCAGGAATTGAGACAAAAAGGAATCACGCTCACATATGATCTGTTGAGCGAATCAGAGTCATATTCCTCTAATGCTGGGGCATCCCATCAAGACATGGCCGGTATCGGAGAGAAAAGAAAAGAAATAGTGCCAAGTGCAGAACCTGTTTCCAAGAAGCATAAAGGAGGACCTTCTCGGTCAGCGGCGTCCAGGAATGTTGACCATTTGGTGGCTAATATAGACGACTCCTTGGTTGAGATGCTCGAACCTCTTGCAGCTCAGGAAGTGAACAATGAACCTATCCAATTAGATGATGAAGAGCCTGCATCACCAACAGGCACAGAGATTTTAGGTTCAGACAATGACATGGAAGTCCAGGATAATGACTTAGAGGAAGGGATGATTTCCGCCCTCAGGGGAGTCATGGATGTTCCAAACGAGGACGAGGTTCAGGTCGAGGATGGCATTGAACAGTCAACCATTCCAGACTGGCTATTGGAAAGAATGAAGGTCCAGGTGCCTGCTGAGGCTCAACAGGAAGAAGAGGACGATACTGCCGATTTCTTGGCAAGATTAGAACAAGTTGCTACCAAGAAGCCCGCCAAGAAGTTTTCCACCATCCAGAGGAACGAGACAGGTAACCGTTCCGTGCACATTGCAGTACCTACAGTGGATAAGCCACAGGACGAAATCACTCCGCAGGAGTATGCTATCACCACTGTTGACCTTGGTCCGACCTCGAAAGGTCAAGAAGTAGAAGAGTTAGATAATTCCGTCTCGACCATCAAAGCGAGACTGGAAAAAGAAGTGGCCAAGAAGGAGTATAAGAAGGAGGTCAAGCGTCTCAAAGAATATATCCAGCATTTGACCCAGCCGCTAGATCAGGGCAATGCAACTGTTCCTCCTCTCCTCAATTCATCACAGGAGATGACTCAGGAAGTTGAGCATGGAATGGTGACAGCCAGGGAAGCGCAAGACTGGATGGCAGGTGAAGGCATGGAAGCTGCCTTGTTCATGGAGAGGTTGGCGCTTGCTTATGGACGAACCTCTTCGTTTCTTTCTAGGTTGATGGATATGGCAGAGACATGGGATGGTATCCCGGATATGCAAGAAAGGCTTATTCCGAGCCTTAGAATTTTGAAGAGCACTCCGAGGGAGGAGTTAGTTGATAAAAGGGTGATCGCTGCAGGGGCAGCATATGATTTTCATCACTGGTTTTGGGCAGTGACAATAAGAGAAGAAGTATTGGAGAAGGCGAGAATCGATGGGCTTGGAATTGAAGAACAGGTCAGGAAAATCCAGGAGAAGATGTGCATGATAACTACAGATGTGTTCGACCGTGAAGTCATCCGGGAGAACGACATGCAGTTAGAGAGACTGAAGCAAAAAGTTCAAGAAACTTTCTTCTCGACCACTGGACCGTTTTCGAAGCAGGACTTCACGAGAGTGGCAAGACTCTCATCCATTCGAAAGGAATTTGAGAAGCAGGAGGCAGATTGGGAAAGTACCTTTGCCAGATGCGCCGAGAAGTTGGACGGACTAGAATTCCGGATCAGCATGTTACCTCCTGTCACGATGGACGAAGTCATTGCCGTAGTGTCCAGATTCGCCAAGCACAATGCCACTCAAATGGATAAGGACGCCTCTCCTTGATTATAGCTGGAACTGCCACTTTTCTGATAGTTTTCTGATGGTTAACTCTTGTTGTTTTGGGAAACCCTAATTAGGGTTTGGTTGTAACAATCTGGGCCGTTAATCTTGTTTAAATCTCGGCCGTCTATTTCATTTTTGGAGCTCTATATAAACTAGTGCTCTCTCATTTTCATTTTGTGTGGAGACTTGTTATGTATATTGTCGCATTGAGACTATTTTGAATGATAAAAGCTCTTGAGCATGATTTGCCTTGAATCACTTCTTATTGTTGAATAGTAAGCGAGGTTACATATTATCTTCCGCCATAGATTAGAGTTAAAGTTAGATTAGATAGAATTTGCTTTGAAAAGTTGTTAATTGAATGAAAGATTGATCGTATCGACTCATTGGTGAAGTGTAGCTCATACTTTCTTCGGATGGATGATTTTCATTCGATGCGTAAAGTTAGCCTGAGCTCCTAAGTGTGGAAGCCTAACTTCAACCTTATCCGAGGTTTGAATATTATTCTCACAAACCCCTTGAAGATTGCACCCACTTTGCGTATGTTGTCCTGCAGGAGGCGAAACAAAGTGTGGTTTATTCCTCTTCACCGAGTCCTTACTGTCTCTTGAGTTCTTAGGCTTAGACTAGATTCTCTGAACCCCATTCTTTTTGCCATTTTTTTTGAGATCCACAATTGAAAGTCCTAATTGAGAACCTACAAAGATAAATTTCCTAAGTCCCTAGCTTGTGCAGACTTTCTACGTAAGTCCCCTTGTCTATTACCAGCATTATCACAACGACCATTGAGCTTATCCACACGTCGAGACCCGACTAAAGAAACCTTGGAATCGCCTATGCGGTGGTTTTTCAAGAGAGGATAGAGTGTCTTTGGACATTTTTATTCTGATGTTTGGTGAATGATAAAACACTCATCAACACCACGCCCTGTGATCGCTGAAGAATACCATATGGAAAAGTCGTACCTGTCATTCTCCTGAATGACCCCTCCATCAATCAGCGATCGCAACGGAACATGCCTCAATGCCTCAAGACGCTGGATTACTTTACTCTAATAGATAGAAGCATCTCCCCAAGCATGATCAACTGCCTCCATCCGTGCCAAAATACTAGAGGCCTGCTGAAAAGCAGAAGTAAGGTCCTACATAAACTTCTTTGTCTCAGCACGAACTCCTGTGACCCACTTATCTGCCTCCTGTGCCATCTTTCCTAACTCCATCAAGCCACTGATGGACTCTCTAGGTATCTCTGCTGGAGGCTCTATCACTGGAATATCCTGCCCACGAGAACGAGATAATTGTTGCACATATCCAATTAAAGCTTTGTGTTCTCTTTTCAACTTCTTATACTTCTCTTCTTTCTTGAATAACCTATCTTTGAGGGCAAGGTAGGAGTTATCACACTCCTCTACAATCTGCGCACCAGTGGGGCGTCCCAAATCCAAAGTCGTGATCACATAATTCTCAGGCACTGCTTCATTTCGGTCACAATCAACTCGTGGCACAACTACATGAAGGGTGCGAGAGCCATCCTCCTCAGTGGATATCTTCAAAAACTTCCTTGCTTTCTTCTTCTGTGGAGGTGCACTAATCCTGTTCAAAAATTCTTCCATCTCAACTGCTGGATCAAGCTCCTCACTGGGGCTTCTTCTCATTCTATCCTTAAGCCAATCAGGCACATCGTACTGTATATCAAAGGGTTGTTGTTCCTATGCCTCTACTTCTCGAACTTGCTCAACCTCTACATCATTCTGGCGAGGCTCATCATCCTCAAGTGGCTGAGTGTCCCCTGAAACTATATCATCATCATCATTCATAGCCGCCTCTAACTCCTGCTGAAACTAAGGGTCAGTAATAGTCCCCTCATCATCCTGCTGATCAACCCTACCAAGTGCATTGACGCTCTAGCCAACCGATTCTCTCCGTGGAGGCTGATTATCTTCTTGCACTACTTGCACCTGATTCAGTGCATTCCTCTGATCAGCAAACAAAGAGACCTCCTGTATACTTGGAGAACGTGTCTCCAATGGTATGGGTGACTCAACTGTAACTCGTGGAGGCTCTGGCCGAACGGGCTCCTGTCGAATTAGCTCTTTCTTTTTAGACTCTGGACCTCTTGTGATCTGTTTCTTTCTGCCTGTGGTGGGCGTCCTGTGATCTCCCATCAGATTGTAAGTCAAAGCAATTGACCTACTCTTCAACCTGTTTACTCGCCTATCAACCCATGCCCTAGTGAATGTCAGGACCGGGATAGAAAGTGTATCCAAATCTGCAACCTCAGGTTCTGACCAATCTAGAGGTGGAAGTGGAGTATCTCTAACTGCTGCATAGTCCGAATGCACAACATCCATATCTTCACTCACCTGGTCTGGAACTGGAACGACTTCACACTCCCTGATCAAAGTAATCGGCAACCGAGAAAACATTCTTTTCCTGACTTCAATTTCATCAGCTGCATCAGCCCAATAGTCCTCAATATTTGCTTTATGTTTAAATTCTTCTAACAGTACCCATTTGATGTTGTGATGTGGATCATAGTGTTGTCGGCTAGTATGATATGAGAAATGATAAAATTGAAGCTCGCTCTCGGCTTCTCTGGCTGCCTGTATCGAAGGACACACTTCATCCGAGTTGCCCATGACAATTGGGAATTCAACCCCTCCCTTCTTCTTTTTCTTTTGAATCTTATCATAGGCGAGCAATTGCCTAGATATCTCTAGCATTAAAATTCTATCGGTTGGGTACTTAGGCAGCCTATATGGGTACGATGAAAAACCTTGCAGCCTAATGTAAGAAAACTTTGAAAACTGTATGAACCAGCACCCATACCTTTCAATCAACTCTTGGGCTTCTCTCGAGATTCTGTGATGCAACCGCTCCTGAAGCAATCTCGTGATGTACATGGTGAAGGCATCGTTGACACGCTTGTAGTGAGTTGTGCTAGCCAAATGCAACTGTGGACAAGCCTCATGGATCTTGAACTGGTGAGAGCCACAACCGACAGGCTCCTTGTAAGAAATCCCCCTATACTTCGTCATACGTGCCAACATATAGATGATGTAAGAGCTCATACAAAATGTCTTCGTCCTTCTAAGGCTTAGGAGCTGCTCGTGCAAATTGTCACTGATCATCTCGGCCCAGTTGACATAATCTTTCCCTTCTAGCACGAGGTTGATGTAGTAAAACATCCAAGGTTCAAAAATGAATGATTGTGCACAACCTCCAACTCTGCTTAGCATCATAATGAGATCACAGTACTCTTGCTTCAAGTCATCCGCTACGATTTGCTTCGGCAACTTTGTACAAGAAGGCTTGGGAGTGCTCATCCAATGAGTGTTAATTGTCTCTATGCATCTCTCGAATGCGGAAGCATACATCCGCTCAGCCCGCTCTCTGGATTTGTAAACCATATTTCTATGCACCGGGATCCCGAAAGCCTCACCAATGGCAGCAGGAGTAAGGTTGGCTAGTACTTGGCCATCTGGTGACATGATCGATCTATGATCCTTCTCATAATAATTGGCACACTCCATCATCAGCTCCAAGCATTGAATGGCTAGTGGGAAACCAACAGCTGCATATAACCCGCTTCGAACAATGTTGTGCGAAGTAATCGAAGGCCGATGACTTCCAATTCCCAACATCCTGTTCTTGAAGGTCTCTAGGTTGACGGAGCCCAAGTTGGTGTCAGTCAGCTTGCCTAACTTTGAAATAAATTTTGATTTTGGCATGAATGTCTTACTCAACTTCTTGATCACAGCCTGTCTGGATGCACCGTTGTTATCTTTGCCAGTCACTCTTGCCTCAGCCATCTGCAGGACAATAAACACTCATTAGCAAATTAATTTATAAAATAAAATAAGACATTGTGTAGGGGCTGCAGTCGACTTCAAGAAGCTGCAATAACTTTTCTTATTTGCAAACCTTAGCTTCTTCTCCAATAAACTCGAACTTCAACACTTAGAAAAGACTTCTAAGTAAGCTTCAGCCTTAGCAACTTCAATCTGCAACTTGAACCTCTATAAATTTGTATTTCACACCAGCAACCAGCAATTAACAAGTTCGCACTTTTAAAACTCTCAGCAATATCCTCACTTCAAGGCGTCCTTCTTAGCATCAGCAATAGCAAATTCGAACTTTGCACCTTTTAAATTCTTAGAAACTTCTCACCTCAAGGCGTCCTTCTTCAACTGCAGATTTGGATACCTCCAGCAATTTGCAAGTGCCCCCCCTCTTAGCTCTGGCAACTTCAAATTTCAATCAGCAACAAATCAAACTCTAGCAATCAGCAAGTGCGCCCCTTTTGACTTCAGCAATAGCAATTCTCCAACACTTGCACTGGCAACTCAAGGCGTCCCTTTCCAGAGGTCTCAACAATTTTAATTTTGAACTTTAGCAAACTCTAGTCCTGAACAGAATTTCGAACTCTTCAAGCTTCAAGCAATGCTTAGCAACAATCTCAAGAGCAAGTCGACTTCTCCAGCTGTGAAAAAGAAGTGAATAAGTTTTAGCTCTTATAGCAAGAATTGAATTCTAGAAGGAGCCAAGTATAGGCAGTGCATTTAATTTCCACTACTCTACTTCAAGAATTCGAATTTTCCCTCTCTGGTATTTCTGACACTTGTCTCTCGACGTCAGGAATCTTGCTCTTCTAGAAGCTCGACTTTGACTGGCATCTTTGAATTTGCTTTCGAAAAATTTAATTTAAATTCATCCTTTTGATTCACCAGCCGAAGCTCTGTCATTTGAATACGAATAAAAACTCCTCCTCAACTCTGGAAAATTCATTATCGAATAATTCAATCAAAATCATCTAGGCAACTCATTTCGAATTCATTATTCGGAGAAATTCATTTTGAAAACACATTTTATTCACTCTACCTTAGAAAATTTTAAATTTTCCCCTTAGGAAAATTCACCATTTGAGCAATGATTAAATTCTTCACTGAGAAAGTGTTGGCGAAGTGCGGAAGACATAGAAATCCATCTATCATCGCAAATGTTCAGTACCCAGAAGAGAATTTTCTTCAGAATGCTTCGAATCCATGGGTACCCAACGAACGCGTTCATTTAATTTTTTAAATTTTGAACCTTAGAAAATATTATTTTATCAAATTAAATCCATTCTTCGCCTGTGATCATCCTGTGTTGCTCTCACTTGAGGAACTTGAATTCATCTTGCATTATCATCATTCTCTGACTTCACCACTGAGAAAATTTGCTCGTGCTCCACGAAGAAAAATTTCACCACCTTGAGCTCTAGGCGTATTTGCCTTAGAAAATTTTTTTGAAATCATCTCTTTGCCTTGGAAATTTTTTCACCTTAAAATTTTTATTCAATTTTTCTCAACACTTTAGGCGTATACTGTGTGTGAAGGAGGATATTCATCTTTGCCTTTTAAAAAAAATTCCATCGCCTAGCATCTTTAAATTTCTCCACCCTGTTCCATTTTACTTCACACTTTGAAAAATATTCATTTGAAGCTCTAATGCCTTAGCAATATTTTATTTTTTTTATTATTTTTTTACTCAACATCTTAGGCGCATATTGTGTCTGAAGGAGGATATTCATCTTGTGCTTAGAAGTCTTCACTTCCAACGCCTAGGCAACACATCCACAAATCACCTTGCAATATTTTCTAGCATATATCACTTTGGGCACATATCACTTGAAGAGGGAATTTGAAACCACACCTAACATTTATCTTCACCACCTCACACATATTACCTTGGGCGCATCTTGCACTTGAAGAGGCATAACGCTTAGCATTCACCAAGCTTTCACCACGCCTTGAAGTATCTTTTACCCCACTTACCACCTTACATTCACTTTTACCACCTCAACTTGGGCGCATTTAGACATGCAAGAAGGATGACTCTTCAACTTCCATTCTTTGTTTCTACTTGACCTCTTCTCGGCGCATTTCCATGTAGGTGAGGGATGAAAATCTTTGACTTGTTTGACTCCTTCCTTCTTAGGCGCATTTTGGCATAGCTGGTGGATGAACTTGTTTGACCACGTCCTTTGTGACCTTTCACCTCCCTCTTTTTGTCTTCACATGCATGCTTTTGGGCGCATTTTGCCTATGGAGGAGGATGAGCTTGTTTGACCACTTTGACTCTCTTGCAATTTGGGCGCATTTTACCCCTTGAGGAGGATGGGCGCATTTTGGGGGGTGAGGAGGACGAGTTCAAAACTTAGAAAAATTTTCAACTTCCATGAGTTTCCCTTGGGCGCATTTTGCTATGCCTACAGGATAAAAAGTGTTGACTTTCATTGACCATTTGCACTTTGGGCGCATTTTGGCCTAGATGAAGGATGAAACCTCACTTAGAATTTTTCTAGCTCTCATGCTTCAAGGTGGGCGTATTTTGGCTTGGCAGCAGGATGAAAAGCATTGACTTTCTTTGACTTTCTCTAGCTTGGGCGCATTTTGGCCTGTGTGGTGGACGAGTTCAACACTCAAAAAAATTCTTCCATGCCTCTCCATCAACTTGGGCGCATTTTGCCATGGCTACAAGATGGAGCTCCAGACTTAGAATTTTTCCTCCTTTTTTTGCCAATTTTTCATGCCCTACTATTTATAGTAAGCCCTCTGATTTTGCATCTCTAAAGCTTAGAACGACTTGAAATTTTGCACACTGCATCCTCATGACCTTGTTGTCCTATCGACACTGCCATTTTTAGTCGGCCTGCTATTTTTAGCCTATTTCTGAAGGTGGTTTACTATAAATAGTAACTGCTCGTTTCTGATAGCTCCACTGCTCCGATTGACTTGAAATTTGAATGAGGCGCTCCTCACCACATGACCTGTCTGTCTATATCAACGCATACACCTGACTTGCTATTTTTAGCATGTTTCCAAATTGACTTACTATAAATAGTAAGTGCTCCGTTTGACTTGAAATTTTACCAACAGATAGCCTGAAGGATGCTGATCGCAGTGGTTTACACCGGTTTTCGAAAATTTTGATTTTTACCCCTCTTTTCAGGCTCTGAAGTCGGAAACCCTAATTCGCTCTGCATGCGAATCCAATGATCTCTGTTTGCTCTCGTTTTTGTGGCATTGCGATCAGCTCGTGATTCTGAACTGCTGGGAAGCGGCTGCCGGGACACACCTTCTAAAAATAGTAAGTTCCTTACTGAGTGGTTATCTCCGTTTGCATGTCACATCACTACAAAGCTCTCGAAAAGCCCATAAAGAATCATCCGACATGCAAAAGAAACCCTGACATGCAAACCCTAAAAATAGCCTCGGAAGGCTGAACTCTGAAAGTTGTCGTCTCGTTTTGCATGTTATATCATTGCGAAGGTCTCGAAAAACCCAGAAGGAATATGCCAACATGCAAAGAAAAATTCTGCATCTAAGTCCTGAAATTTGTGTCGAAAGCTGGACTGCTAAAAATAGTAAGTTGTCTGTTTTCGCTCAAATTTTGCATACGAGTAGTCTGATGCGCTCTGAATGCCGTGTGACTGTCGGAATTTCAAAAATGCTGACGAATTGCCTGTAATTTCACACTTACTAAAAATAGTAAGTACCTCAGAATTTGATGAAAATTTGCTGAGAGCCTGCTAGAAGCACACTGACAACAATGTTAATCTCAATTTTGAATTTATTGACTTTATTCGACCTCGGACTGACCAGAAACGATGAAACCCTAATTTTCAGACTTGGTCAGTTTCACGCTTAAACTCACTGACGGGCGCAACCCTTGAAAGGCGGACACCAGAAAAGAGATGGAGTGAGAGAGAGAGAGAGAGAAAACCCAAGCCAAAAGACCGGAATGGGGCAAAAATTAGGGGGGTCCCCATTTTGAAATGGGGCGATGTGTGAAAAGGTCACAACAGTCAGAAAAAGTGTTTGGTGCTTTATCCTTTGATGACGAAAATGGCTTTTGTAGGAATCTAGTTTTTGGGGCATAGCTCTAGCCTTCTTCATAGCATCTTGTAAGGAAGGTGGATCAAAGGCTTTGATCCATCCTCGTAAGGGTTCTAAGTGACCCTCACTGAAAGCACCACCAACCTCCTCTCTAATATTCCCGTGACCATCACTAATATCCTCTGAAACTCTGAAATATAAACCTCTAATGTCCCAACTTGCTTAAGTTGTGCAAGTTCTCTGAAGGAAACCTCTGGATCCCTCCTGTCAAATCATTCGATGAGTTTGTTGGTAAAATCATCATATGAAACAACTGACCTATGACCCAACATAAACAAACCATGGTACCACCACTCGTGAGCTATGCCATCCAGATGTAGTGTGGCGAATCTGATTGCCTCTTCTTCAGGCATGGGCCTCAAGGAGAGGAAGTTATCTAAATTCTGAACCCAACCACGTGTGGTACAACGATGCCCACCATCAAAATGTTCCAAATTAATCTTACTCACCGCCTGTTGGAGATCTCTGGTGCCCTGTGGTGCTCTAGTCTCCAGTTTGCCAACTGCCACTACCCTCTGTCTCCTCTGGTTCAGGAATTGGTCAAATGTCAACACATTCCTGATGTCGGGAGGTAGTGAAGTGTATTCTGCATGGCTGGTCCTAACCTCATCGACCATGTTTGTTGGCTACTCCAGAGGTCGTTCCTAATGAACAGGGGTCTCAACCCTTTGTGTAAAGGTAGACTGCAAGGGCCTAGATGTGGTATTGATAGAAATCCTTGGCCTCTCTTCAGGTTGTGCATTAGAACTACTGGAGTTATCATGTTGTCTTGTGTGACCAAGATTAGGAACCTGGTTCATCTTATGCAAGAAATCAGCCAACATGTCCATCATAGTATCAAACTTCTGCTCTCTCCTGGCATTTGGGCTAATGGAACCCGAATGTGCTTTGTCTCTATCTCCCATGGTACCTACACTACTTTCACTATCACTGGATAGAGTCCTTGGTATACACAGAGAATTATGAATGCCTAAAACCTCTAAAATGGTTTCTCCCTCCGGCACCAACGAAGCTTACCATGGCCATGAACCCCTATGATAAGTCTGTTCTCTCTTACTCATGAAATAACCACACAGGATGGCAGGATATTAAGAGCTCTAATACCACTGAAACAACCCTTGTGGTGTTTGATTCTAGCTTCTATGTGTTTAAATCTGATTTCTGTGTTTTAAAATCTGACTTGTTTTTTGTGTTTTTTGCAAGATTGAATGCTAGAAATTGGAAATATTGAAGGAATACATAAACTGAAATGGAAAGACATAAACTAAAACCCGATATTGCTTTATTGATTTAAATCACAAATGAACATACCCATTAACAAAAACATGGAGTTACAGTTCTGATTTATTTGTATCAGCAAAAGAAGGTCAAAACACTAGGGCACCAAGTGCTGGATTTGTCTTGAAATGCTTTGAATCTGCTATAGACCAACGTGTTGATGTGATTTTCGTGACCACACCAACGCAGAATAAAGTCGCCAACGGCTACCCTATTCTCTCTTGATCAAAGTATTCTGCATGCTAAGATTGCAAGAAAGTTCATGCGTTCAACTCCAAGGTTCTTTCAGTGCGAATAGGCTCAGTTGGCTCAATGTGATTTGCTGGTATTTCAAGGGGACTTACGGAATTGTTCAACGGCGGAGAAAGGAATTCAAATGCTCGAAAGATTTGTCTATGAAGCGCGGGTTTCCTATTCTAATCAGAAAGTACTGAATTGAAATGGTGTAAGGTTTAGAGAGTCTAGATCTATTCTAAATGTGGGATATAGAGCTCAACTTCAGCAAACTCTCAACCGGACTTCGCTTTGCCTCGCATCGGACAGCTTCCACGGAGTCGGTGCAATCTTCAAGGGAGATGACTAAAGATGTTCAAACCACCACTTGACATGAAGATACCATCATAACGACGCATACCATCATTCAAACTGTGATTGAAGTTAGGCCCATAACGTTTCCAGTTGACCACACAAGGCGAACACACCATCAGTAAGCCCGCTAGTGGTATGGATAAGCGAAGCTTGCTTAGATCAAACACCACATTCCACATAACATCTACTTGCATAAAAATGAAATTACGCTACTCTACGCTACTTGAAGTAGAAGGGATGAAGAAACCTCGCTAGCTATCCATAACAAAGACGAATTCCACCATCAATGAAAAGATTTTTTATTATGAAAGTTTTACACAACAATTTCTTGCAAAAGTTTTCAAAGGAAAACTTTCCTTCTTCTTCAACTACACTATCAATCTATACTAAACTATTTCTAAGTTGTCCCTCTACTCTATGTCTATCGTCTAACTTCTACTCTCTAATTCTACTGAGATACAAATGAGGGGGACTCCCCCTTTTATAGTTGGCCAAGTCCAACGAACGGTTCAGATTACAATCGGCTGGATGGCCTAGATCGTGCCACCTCAACCCTAAACAAGATTCACCCTAAAAACCGCCACAAAGAGGAGTGGGGTAATAAATGAGCCATTAATGTCCATTATCCTTCTAGAAGATTCTAGCTTTGAAATGCATTCACACTGCTCTTGATCTTCTTCTTGACGTTGTTCTTCAACTTTGCTCGAGCTTCCATTCTTTTCTCCATCTTGAGTTTCAAAAACATTTCCTCTTTGTCACTTGAGCCTCAACACTTCGCCATTTTCTTGCAACTTTTCTTCCTTCGAGGTTGAAATGTCATCTTGGATCACTTAAGTCATCACCGCTTGGTCTCGACGTTTCTCCTACAAAAAAAGCAAGGAGAAGAGCATTAGAGCACTTCATAATATAAATTCTACTTACTTACCAGGATTCTCATGCTTTAACTTCCAAGCGTTCATCGTCATCACTAGCCAACTTCGCGTTCAAATTCTTCATGCCTTAGCCAAATTTCATCATCCTCAAGGACGTATCATCTTTTGAAAGTGTTAACTTCAACCGCATTTTCTTCAAGAAATTTATTCCACCAGCTGAAGTGTTGACAATTTTGATTTCATTCATCACTGGCTCAGGAAGATTATCTTCACGAAGAATTTGAGCAAATTCACCTAGGCAATTCCTTTCAAATTCATCATCTGGAGTATCTTACCTTGAAAACACATTTTCTCCACTTTGCCTTAGAAATTTTCTTAAATTTTCCCTTTGGAAAACTCATCAATCCTGTGCCCAAAAAAAATCTCCATCCTGAAGGCCTCGACAAACTGTGGAAGACTTCAAAATCCACTCCTTGTTGAAGATCTTCAATACCCAGAAGAAAATTTTCTTCAGAACTTGTCGAATTCATGGGTATACAACGAGCGGGTTCATTTGAATTTTGAACCTTGGAAAATAATCTTCAATAATTTTTAATCCCGTTCTTCAATTCTGTGAGGGCTTCGTTGCTCTGACTTGAGAATTTTTTATTTTTTTATTTTTTTTTGTTCCTATGCAGCTGGCATCCTTCAACCTCTTCACTGGCAATTTTGTTTGTGTCTCAAGAAAAAAAAAATCATCATCCTCCATTAGACTTAGGCATTTTTCCTAAGGAAGAACATTTTGCCTTAGAAAATATTTTAAAATCACTTAGCATTTTGAAAAAATTTCCCTTAGAAAATCTTCCTGCAAGCATATCACACTTAAATTCCACGCCTGGCATGTTTTATTTTATTCACCACCTTATATACTTTGGGTGCATATCCAACTTGAAGGTGAATATTAAACTTCACCACGCCTAGCACACCTCACTTCACCCTCAACACCTTGGGCGCATTTCTCATGTTCAAGAGAACATGTTTCCAAAGCCACCTTTGACCTTTGACCCCTTAGCTTCTTTCTTGGGCGCATATGACAAGAGGAGAGGAATAAAACCTTTTAACGTGACTCTTGAGCTTCCTTGTTTTGTCTTCACATGGCCCCACTTGGGCGCATATAGCATGTAGAGGAGAATATCATTTCAAACGCCTTCCCTCCTTTGACTTGTTGACCTTTCAAACATGGGCGCATTTGGCACTTGATGGAGGATAAAATCTTGTACTTAGAAAATATTTTGCATGTCTTGCTTGGAGGTGGGCGCATATTAGCATGTGTGAAGGATAAGACTTGTAACGCCTCTAACAAGTGACTCTTTGACTTCCTCTTTTTTGTCTTTACATGGCCTCTTTTGGGCGCATTTGAGCCTAGGAGGAGGATGAAACTTGTTGACCCTTTTGACTTTCTCCTTGCATGGGCGCATTTGATGCTTGATGAAGGATGAGTTTTTAACTTAGCCATTTTTCTCATACATCTCTCAAGGTGGGCGCATTTTGATGGGTGAGGAGGATTAACATCTTTGACTTTCCTTGACTTTTTCAAGCTTCTTCTTGCATGGGCGCATTTTTCCATAGGAGAAGGACGAGTTTTATACTTAGAAACTTTTTCACATACTTTGCTTCTTCATCAAGCAGGGCGCATTTGGCCATGGGTGAAGGATGAACTCCTGACTTAGAATATTTTTAAACACTTCAAGGCTAAAATGGGCGCATTTTAGCAAGGGTGAAGGATTTTCATCACTTAGCCATTTTCCTGACTCCAGCTGAAGATGGGCGCATTTAAGAGGTGGTGCAGGATGAAGTTCCAGACTTAGTCACTTTTTCCTCGTCTTTGCCAGTTCCTCCATGCCTTACTATAAATAGTAAGTCCCTTGATTTTCACACTTCAGAAGCTCAAAATGGTTTGAAATTTTGAACGCTGGATCTTCACGACCTCATCAACCTGTTGACACTGCTATTTCGGGTTGGCCTGCTATTTTTAGCCCATTTCTGAAGGTGGTTTGCTATTTATAGAAACTGCCTACTTCTGATACCTCCACAACTCCATTTGATTTGAAATTCGAATGACGTGCTCCTCACCACGTGACCTACCTGTTGGCATCGGCACATGCGGCTGACTTTCTATTTTTAGCCTGTTTCTGGAATGACTTACTATAAATAGTAAGTGCTCCGTTTGCCTTCAAATTTTATCAGCAGATAGCTTGGAAGATGCTGATCGTGGTGGTATACACCGGTTTTCGAAAATTCTGACTTTTTACCCTTGTTTTCAGGCCCCAAAGTTGGAAACCCTAATTTGTTCTGCATGCATATCAAATGATCTCCGTTTGTTCCTGTTTCTGTTGCATTGCGATCAACTCGTGATTCTGAAGTGCTAGGAGGCGGCTGCCGAGATGCACCTGCTAAAAATAGAAAGTTCCCAAATGAGTGATTATCTTGCTTTGCATGTCACACCATTGCGTAGGTCTCGAAAAACCCACAAAGAATCACCTGACATGCAAACCCTAAAAATAGCCTCGGAAGGTTGAACTCTGAAAGTTATCATCTCACTTTGCATGTTATATCGTCGCGAAGGTCCCTGAAAACCCAGAAGGAATATCCAGACATGCGTTGAAAAACTCTGCATCTAAGCCCCGAAATTTGCTCTGGAAGTTGAACTGCTAAAAATAGTAAGTTGTCGGTTCTCACTCAAATTTTGCCCGCAAGCAGCTTGGTATGCTTTGAATGCAGTGTGACTGTTGAAACTCTGGGAAATGTCGAGAAGATGCTCTGAATTGCATACTTACTAAAAATAGTAAGTACCCGGAATTCAATGAAATTTCAATGTGGGCCTGCTAGAAGCATTTTGATAACAATGTTAGTCTTCGTTTTCAATTTATTCACCTTACTTGACCTCGGATTGACCAGAAAGATAGAAACCCTAATTCTCAGGCTTGGCCAAATTTCACGTTTAAGCTCGATGATAGACACATCCCGAAAAGAAAGACAGTAGAAAAGAGAGACAACGGCAAAACGACCCAAAAAGCAAAGCCAAAAGACCGAAACAAAGCAAAAATTAGGGGGTCCCCATTTGCAATGGGACGATGTGTGAAAAACGTCACAACACAACGCTTATTCCAAAATGCCTAAATCTGGAGGTGATGGCAACCACAAACAGATCTGATCTGTTCTAAAACCTTGTACACTTCCCAATGTTGTATGGCCTGCTTCAAGGCCAACACGTGCTCAGCCAAAATGCTCTTAAAATGTTGTTTGATGGCTGCACTAATTTCTGATCTGTACAGCCAGCAAGGGTTGGTAATTTCAGACCCAAACGCCTCTTGAAACCTTTGCACAGTTGTCTTCAAATGGTGCAGCCAAATCTAGTTCTTTCCCACGTGCCAAGCTGAAAGAGAACCTGAGCTTTATTTGAAGCAATCTCTTTTATTTCTGACCTGCAATTTTATTACAAAATTCCTGCCTTATTTCTTAAACTTGAAATCTGTATAATGCTCAAATAATGATCCTGATTGTGATCATTCAATATAGATTCTTTGGACGATCTTGCACGCCTGTAGAATCTGATCTAAAAGAGGGTTTCATCCTCAATCAGCCATGGAAGTCAACTTGCAGCAACAGCAGCTCATAAAAATTATCATATTCTTCCTGTCTCAAATGAAGCTCTCTCTGCCCAGATTAGATTTTGCTCTATGAGTTGTCAATCTTATCCTGAGTTGTCTTTCTTATCCTCTGTGGATAAGATATTTTGCAATCCTTATCTCGAGTTGTCATCCTTATCCTCTGTGGATAAGATATTTTGCAATCCTTATCCCTTGACCTTTGACTTTGACTTCCT
Organism: Sequoia sempervirens; assembly: GCA_007258455.2. Classification (NCBI taxonomy): domain Eukaryota; kingdom Viridiplantae; phylum Streptophyta; class Pinopsida; order Cupressales; family Cupressaceae; genus Sequoia; species Sequoia sempervirens. The sequence continues at coordinate 450,623,881 of VDFB02075321.1, forward strand.
TTGACTTTGACTTTGACTTTAACTCTTTTTGACTTTGAATTTGACTTTCTTCCCTTGAGTTTGACTTTGACTTTGACTTTCTTCCCTTGCCTTTAACTTTTGTAGAAAATATTTTTCCCTTTTCTTTTTAGCTCGGAACTGCAAGTGTGTCATTACTGACCTTGATGTTACTTACTAAAAATAGTAAGCAGCAAGGAACTAGTCTTGAAACCCCTCAGAACGATCCCCTAAACATCCTGTTAGCCTACGGGAACCGTAGTAATAGGTCCCTCGAACCACTAGCTAGAAAGGGGACATTACATTGATCCCGATGATGTTCCAATTTCAGAGGACAATGGAAACCATAAGGATGCTGTTGAAGCAACTAATTTTGAGAAGTTTAAAGGTGTTCTTGAACACAAATCTGATTTAATAATGCATGGAGCTGATTATAAGCAAAGGCTTAGTGAGCTTGTTGAGTCTAATTCTCATCTTGGTGTTGAGCGATGTCATCAAGTGGGTGATGAGGGATAAGAGTCTAGGTGTAAAGACCCTAGCAAATTTGGCCTTTAATTTTCAGGTTTGATCACTCGGGAATTTCGTCAAACACTTGTCTGACAACTCCCTTCAGTTGGAAATTGGTGTTTTTCTTGTTGTCTTTGCTTATATGATGATAACATATGCATTAATCTACACTTTGTCTCCTCCTGCAGAGTATTTTGTCTTTTCTGAAAGACTTATTATCCAAGTGTATTTTCCTCCAAGTATCGACTGCTATAAAATTGTCCTTAAAATAAATTGACCAAAGTAGGCACTCAGGTAGGACAAAATAATATTTGATTTATATTCTCAAAAATCTTCCCACAGTAAATCAAATATAATTATGCAATGATTCAAACCTTTATACAAACTGTAATAATTTCCTTCAAATCGAAATATCTAACCTTCTCCAAATTTGGTCAATGACCATTAAATTTGGAATGAACAACCAGCAAGAAATAAACTAATTTGCAACAATACCTCAGCTGCTGCAAAAATGAAAACTCCTGAGAAAAAATGCAATAATAAATTGGCTATAGCATTCAGTCGAACTCCTCAACAGAAATGCAATAATACATCAGCTATTGCATCAACTCAAGTCTCCAATGAAGCACCTGTAGAAACCCTAGATGGATTCCTCCACAATTTCTATCTAGGGTTGATCTTTCACAACCGAAACCGGTAGCCTAGAATTTTCAAACCCTCAGGCAATGCAAGCCTCAGCTCTTACCACGCAGGTATGGAAAATAGAATCAGCTCAAGACATGATCAAAATGACTTGCATTGAACTCCTTGTAAATAATTCTCATCCAACTTCAAGAAGCTTCTAGAAATAATATTATTTTATTCCTTTAAGTTACTTTATGATTTATTATTTTATTTAGTCATTTTATTAAATCAATTAAATATAAAGTCATCTTTTAATTTTACTTTATTGAAATAACTTTATAAATAATTAATTTAGTATTTTCTCCAATTCGGAGACATGACACTAGGGACAGCCAAGGAATCATTGATGACAAGAATGAAAGTTCTAATTTTGACATGCAGCCTATCAGCAGTTCACCATCCTTGCATACTCATGAATGGAAAGGTCAATTCTTAGTGTTTATTGAAGATGAAGTGCAAGCTCTATCCAAATTTGACCACACACACAGTTTGATTGAAGAACTCTACTAGAAGGCTTAGATTCAAGAGAGATGGGAAAGAGTTAGGGATGGAGTCACTCGCCCTAATCTACAACTTATCAAAGTTTTTTTGGAGACAATCAAATCAGAGTATATACACTTGATTAGAGATTGAGATTATGCCATCAAATTTGCAAAAAAGACCATTAGTGCATTCCAGGGAAAAGAGAGAAAGGTTGATGAGCTTACTCTTGAGCTTAAATCAACAAAAGTTATGTTAGAAAATACTCAAATGGTGCTAATGGAGGTAGAAGATCCACTTGTTGATTTCAAACATCTCAGGGAGCAAGAGAATGAATAAAGAGCTGAAAAAATCAAGTAATTTAATGAGCTTGATAGTCTTCGAGAGGAGTTTGACTTAGAGGATTTTCCACAAAAATCAAAAGTTGCAAGTGCAGATTTGGACCAGCAAGTTGGACTTGAATGTGAGAAAGGAAAAGTTTTTCAAATTATGGATAACCCTCTCTTTGAAGTAGATGCAAAGGCAACTTACGATAACCCCCTCTTTGTGATGGAAGACAAGATATCTAGTGTCAATGGCGAGGTATGGGACCCTAGTGAAGTGTCCAAGCATGAGATAAAATGTGGCTCTCAACTTATTGATGATTTGCAAACAAATCATGAGGGTGAGCCGATCCTTCTGGTTGATAATCTTCCAAGAAGATTTCTTGATCAAGAATCCAGAAGTGGGGTTGAGGATGTAGTTTCCACATGGGAAGTGTTGGATCATGGTGACTTCAACATCTTTGACATCGAAGTGTTGTCCAAATAGAGTTGGGTAGTTGTTGAAGGTTTCATTATAGCAGCAAAGAAAGGAGATTTCAGACTTATTACTTATGAAGCTTGGGAGAAACAAGGACCAAAACAAGATGTCTAATTGTTTGGCAATCCATCCCTTGGGTTGAGTAATGCCTTAGCTTATACTAATCCTTTTGGGGGATTGGGTTTGAAGACAACAATTGTTCCATGCTCCATAGTTGTTGAAGCTTTCATGGATGGGCTACAAGGGATTACTAAAGAAGTCACCAATTTTTTGAGTATGCATTTGGTGCTAATTGGCGCTTGGAGATGTGTTGTGTACTTTTCTCGGTATGTTGGAGATCATTCTTGGTTGGGTATCCTTGTTTGGGATCCTCAACATGGTTTGATGGAGCTTATTGCATATGGTAAGAAGGATCTTTGGAGGGATAAGAATCAAATTATCCAATTTTTTGGTGCTGTCACCTTCTTTGTCAGCCATTTGATGGTTCTTTTTGCTCATCAACTAGTGGATTGGAGAAATATTTTGAGCAAAGGATGGTTCTATGTGGTGTTGGAGTCTCTAAAGAGGATTTTTCTAGCCTTGGACATGAGCAGATGTGTTATTTTGGATGATGATTTTTAGTGTTGCAGTTGTTGTTCATCTTCTTGGATGCTAATTGTCCTTAAATCAGATCTTAAGTCAACCATCTGAGACTTGGTGGGAAGCTGGTGTACTCATTTTCAGACTTCACAGTCTCCTAGCAGAACTGGTTTATGGTCTCAGATGAGAGGTATGTCGAGTTGGGGCAATCAATATCCATGTTTGGGAAGTGTTCAAGCTCTAGCCAGTGGCTATTCTTATACATTCTCTTGTACTTCTGATTGGGACAATGAACCATACTTGCTTTGGTTCATCATTCTAAGACTCTAGGAGTTGGATCAATCAGAGTTTTCAAAAGTTTTCATGGTTGTGTGTGGTATTGTGCTAATGAGTTGGTTGAACTCTTGCTAAGGATGGATTTCCTCTTAGCAAGAAGATTGGAGGGAGTCACTTTTACAATTGTGGCTCTGCTAGACACCATGTGGAGATATGTTGAGGAGTACGGTTTTGAGTTGAGCAAATTTTTCTTCCTATTGTCCAGGATTGTGATAGGAAGTGGCATTGCAGATATGGACTTCTTAGAGTTGTTTGGGTAGGATGTTGCTTGGTGTAGATATCAGACCTTCCAGGTTTTTCAAATTGAGTCTCATGGATGGTAACATTTCAAGGTTGCAAGAAAGGATAGTGCAAATTTGGCACCAAGGTTTGTAATATCCCTTGCTACTTCTGATCTAAATTTTTGCCCTCAAGGAATATCATAGGGGTTGCCAAAATGCAAAACAAAGATCTTGGTTACTATGACCTTCTAACACTTTAGGATTTTTCACCTAAAGGAAAGGGAATAGACCAAAATGTCAATGTTTACACTTCTTAAACCACTGTAGAAATTCCTTACAAAATCTGGCTTAAGTTTACTTCAAGGAATATTGTCGCTTGCAATCTCTCATCTAGCTGTTTCTGAGTTTTCAGTTTGTTTGCTTGTCTTCAAATGGCTTCAATTGAAATCTAGTAGTTTGCAAATTAACTCTACAATATCTAGATAAAGAACTAGATACAAATGCAATATCTTTTTGGCTTTTTTGGATGCAAATATATGACCTCTACATGAAAAACATACTCCTACAGCCAACTGACATTTTAACAAACAGTTGGCATACAAATTTATATGCTGGAAATGAATGCTTTTAAAATTGACATTACATCAAACATATTGTATGCAACTTATGACTCCTTTATTCAAATGTTCTTTCCAATACAATGCTGATCACAATTGCCAAGACTCTTGGCTTCACAAAAGATATGCAATACAATGCCTAATTCTGATTTTCTGAAGAATACCAACAACAACAACACTAATTGATTTTATTGACAATGCAAAACACTACAAATGACAAGAAGAACCTGGTTTTGGCAGCGCTTGTTGAAGAGGAAGATTTTACTAAGAAATATCAAAACATAGACCACCTTCCTTGCTCAAATCGCAGCCTTCACTTCGCCGCCCCTGTTTTGATGAAGATTGGCAATTATTAATTCGTTTGCAGCCTCCAATTCTTCACTCCAACATCTAACTTCATCATACTGCCTTCCCAAAAGGAGCGCTCCAGCTAAGAAGTAAAATCACTGCCCTTGTGAGCCTCCAAGAATGAAATCGTGGTCTTCAAAGAAGCTGATATGCTGACTGTAAATGATTATCAGAACTTATTGACTGCAAAATCGTTCCTTCAAGGACAAATCGATGGAGTCTCCAATAGCAAGCTACCTTCAAATCACACCTCCAAATCGAACTAGACAAAATTGGCCTTTGGCCACAATTTTAGCACAAGTGAAAGGACTGATTTATCCTCTCCAATCTACAACCCTTCGAAAGATATTTCACCACCTCAGTTATGCAATCAATGGAAGTTTTCATTTCCAAAGATTAATAGATGAAACTGCAGAAACCCTGGGCTCCACAATGGACATATAAAATCAATATCAATTTCTCTGGTTGATCAAAAATGCGCCCTTAATATCCTTTTATACTTTTTCCTGGAGGTCTCACACACATTCCTTGCCAATGTGGGATAAAAAATATATTTTCATTTCCACATACTTTAATTTTTATTTTATTTAATATTTTATAATTGCACTTTATTATAATATAAAATTATAATTTATAAAGTGCCATCATAATATCATATCATCTGGAAAACACAATATATGTTTTCCAACACATTATGTTTTCAAACATTCAATATACAATTGGAAACCTCCATATAACCCATGAATCAATAAAAGAAGCCAACCTCCAACTGGGTAATTGCCACAAAGACCCTCTAATCATGCCCTATTAGCCTACGAGGGTCACTGATAGGCTAACCATGCTGATGTGTGAATGTCTAACTGGAAGGGGACATTACAAGGTTACACAGTTGTGATTAGAATGGTGCAACATCGGCATGGTGGGTCCTCTTTGAGATGGATGTGGGACCCTAGGATCTTACTTGGTTTCATGTGGATCAATTTATTGTTTCTAGAGTTTTGGTGGCATTGCTTGCGGACAAGCAATCTTTGGGGAGAGCGGACTGTAATGTCCCCATTTTTTAGCCCTATGTTTTCCAATGATTGTTAGCCTATTTCCAAAGGCCCATAGGCTAGTCAGAGGCAGAATTAGGGTTTCCTATTTTCTAGGAGGTTTCCTCCTGAGTTTTCAAGGGTTGCATGTAGGAGCTTGGCAGAAGGGTTTTTAGGTCTTTCTGGGTTTTTAGAGGGCTTCAAAATGGTATAACATGCATATTCATCAAATGACTTTTTTGGACTTATTATTTTTAGTAAGCTACGACGGCTACTCGGTTTGTGCTCATATGGAGTTTGGAGTCACTTACTATTTTTAGCAATATGCTATTTTTAGTAAGTGTTATTTTTGGCAATACAGTCTAGCAACAGTTCAACACAATTACTATTTCTAGCAGTGCAGGCTTGGTAGAGGCTTCTCTAGCTTTCTTGGAGTCAGAATTGGAAAATTGACAACTTAAGTTATATTATTTGATATTTCTAATGTGCTTTTTGGTCCCCATGCCTAGGCTCATTGATTTAAGTTGTTCATAGAAGGTGGTCTCATGTGGTCATCCAAATTGTAGTGGCATTTTATAAAGTTAATATTTGCAATTTTAAAAGGTTTATTTGTGAAAGTGAAGTTGGACGCCCAAGTATGAGGGAAAAAGTGTTTTTATTAAACATAATATTACTCCAAATGTGGCATCCCTTTTGGAGGAAAACGCAAATTCAAACTTCTAGGTTTGAAAAGCTATATACATAGGGCCTTGCCTCTTCATTTGGTATCCATTGCTTATCATAATGAAGTGCTTCTGAAATTATTTTAGAACCCTTGCTTTGAGGAACGCATACCTCCTAGCCTACATCAATTTCATACTCGAGAGATAGTACCTAGCTAGTGTAATGTCCCCGTTTTCAGCGTGATCTTGTTTGGAGATGGTTAGCCTTTTTTGGGACCCTTGTGGGCTAACTGGATTGGTTAGAGGGTCAGTGGTACCTTCTGGAGAGTTCGGTCGATTTCATTTTTTGAGATCGTGGATAGGCTCATTGCAGGCCTTGGCAGTACAGGAGTTTCTTTGCTTCTGACGGCATTGAATTCTGTTGAGAATTGAGGGAGATAGGCTTACTTAAGTGATTTAAGTTAATTTTTAACTTAAAGTCTTTTTATAAAGTCAAATTGACTTTATAATTCTTATTTCACTTAAATTAAGTCTAAAGTGAATATTTTAATGTTATATCTTTTATTCACTTAAAGGAGGCGCCAAAAATCAAAATGAAGACTATGGAAAGTGACTTAAGTTTAGTTTCATAAATTTAAATGAGCTAAAGCCCTAAAATGTACGGCTTTCTTAGGTTTTCACTTCCTTTGCTTTATAAGGGATTTGGGCAATGAGAAACTCATCTTTTTGAATATTTCAACTTTGCCTTGGAGGTTTTTTCCCTTGCTTTCAGCCTGTGACCAGGTTTGCAGCAAATCCACCATTGGAGAACGAAATCTCTTCAGTGTGAGCACTTGTGAAGTTGTGAAAGATCAGCTGAATTAGTGCAGATTGAGAGAGCTTCATTTCAGAAGTTCTGCAGTGCTTCAACAGATTTTTTGTAGTGTTCTTCATCAAAAACAGAGGGTTTATTAGTTGCTGTTCTTCCTTCACCATGGCAGACTTCATGGCTGTTTGGGCACACCTTCAGAGATGGTTTTTGGTGCTTTTTGTTTGAAAGGGCGTGGCACTTGCAAGGAAGGTTTTTTTTGGCTTTTTGGAGAAACGTCTTCTTTCGGAGGATCTCTCTTCATGAACTTGGGCGCCCTACCTATACTTCTCTCTGGCTTCAGTTTCAGAATAAACTTTGAAGTCTGTAACTCTCTACTCCAGTTTTTGTCAGTTCTTCACTATGCTGATCGGATTTCTTATTTAAAAAATCTGGAGGCTTTCGGGTATGTTTATATGTTTTAAATCCATTGTTGATGATAATAAACACCTTCTACAATTTCAGTTTGATTAAATTTGCTCAAGTTTTCATTCTGTGAGCTTTTATATGATGCGCCCCTTCTCTTCTGTCTACAAAATTTCTCTAAAAAACTAAAAAACACAAATAGACTTAAAAAAAAGACAGGGGTTTGAGCAGTGAGCTAGCAAGGCTCATCACAGCTAGTTTGAGACTGCTTCTTCATTCAGAGGTTGGAGACACAGCTTCATTGCAGATGGCTTCATTCAATGTCTTCTAATTTTTGTTTTTTTTTGCACCTTTTTTGGTTGAGAATTGAATTTTTGGAGATGGACAGGCTTCCCTAGGAGGTCGTACTTCACTTTGCATCTGCCTCGGGTTGTGTGCAAACCTTTCCTTTGTCGATTGAGGTGGTTTCTTGGCTTGAATTGGGACACCTAGCCTCTAGGCTTCCAATGCTTTCAGTTTGAGGTCAACTGGATGAGTTTGGAGCAAGTTATGAGCATTTTGGTGAGCTAGGGCATCGCTGGTCTAATTTTCTAATCACTACCATTCCTATATCAGACCTAGTATATCTATTTTATCTTCATATTTTACATAACTGATATCTTGTATTTGCTTAGAGATTGTTCCCTAACATTCAGGTGATCCATTGATATGCATATCTCTTTGTAGTGCAGTTGAAGCTTCATATTGTATCGATGAATTAGTAGTAGCCTTCTTTATTTCTGCACTTTTCTTTTTGTTATACCCGCTGAAAAGTGGAAGAGGCTGGCCTCGCCGCCTAAACATTTCATTTCAATATTGTACTTTCCTTTTACACCCGTTGAAAAGTGGAAGAGGTTGGCTTGTCGCCTATGCATTTACTTTCAGTACTTTACTTTCTCGTAGCCCGCTGAAAAGTGGAAGAGGCAAGCCTCGCCGCCTAAGTACTTTCATTTCCTAGTTGGTTGGCTAAGCCGTGAACACTTGTATTTCTAGTTTTTTAGTATTTCAGTCAACGATCCCCTTTCCACCATATGCTCTCACCTCGCCCACAATGGGATCTGGGTGATCAAAAAGTGAAGGGTTGCATTCCAGTTTGCTTATATTTCATTAAGCTAACATTAATGGGTGAAGTTCTTGTGCTCCAGTTGAAATAAAAAACTATGGGGGATATTTCAAGATTGATTGTGTTGTTTGTGAATGGACTTTCACATCCATTGAGAGGTTAGATTAAAACACTTAGTCCACCTACTCTACAAGATGCCATCAAAAAGGCAAGAGACATGGAATCTTCTACATTTAAAAGTAAATTTCAGTCTAAGGGATTCCTACATAAGAGGGACAAGGATAGAAAACATTTCTTGAAAGACATAAATCAATCTAAAAATATATCTAACAGGTTGGATAGTGATCAGCTTAATGAGTTTAGATGGAAGAAACTATGTTTCCATTGTAGAGAGCCTTGGGACCCATCACACAAGTGCACTCTTAAGGCAAAGCAGATTGAATATTTTCAGCTGATGAAACTACATCAAAAAATTCATACCAGCACACCAAATCTGAGAGCAGTGATAGGGAAAGCTCAGCAGATGAGACTGAAAAGGAACAAGGATGTGGTGGTGCCACTACCCATCTTTCTAGCTTCTAGAAAGTTGGATTCTTCAAGGTTAGAGGGGTACTTCGTGGCAGAAAATAATCACGCTCATTGATACAGGTGCTACTCACAATTTCATTCATGAGGGTTTGTTGCCAAGAGAGGTATCAAAACAGAAAATTTTTAAGGGTTTAAGGTGATGATGGTAGAAGGTTTTACCCATACTTGCACACGCAAAATTTTCAACTTGGGCATACAGTTGGCGGAGTATCAATTGAGGAATAATTTCTATGTGGTGAGTATAGGCGACACAAATGTGGTCCTAGGTATGCATTGATGCATACACTTGGAGAGTTCACCATGAACTTGAACACAATGGAGATGAGGTTTGAATCAAAGGGTAAGAGGATAGTGCTCAAAGGCACGTCCGATGGGGGTACTAGAGTAGTTTCCTTCAAAAGAATGGAGAGATTGATTTGGCATGACTAGGTGGAGTGGGCAGTAAAGTGTATCATAATGCTTACAATTACGGAGCAGTAAAAGAGAGATCATCATCCAGATGTTCAAACCTTTCTATCTAAGCATAGCAAAGTGTTTGATAGTATACCTCTCGGGAGACCTCTGGAGAGAGGGATTAAGCATGTTATTGAGTTAGAGGAGGGTGCTAAGCCCCTAATTACTATGCCATATCATCATCCGAAGAGGAATAAAGATGAGATTAAAAAGGCAACAAAAGAATTATTAGATATGGGACACATAAAGCCTAGTAAGAGTTCCTTTGCCTCTTCTATAGTGTTGGTTAAGAAAAAAGATGGAACAACGAGCATGCGCATTGACTACAAAACACTCAATAAGAAAAAAATAAAAAAACAAGTATCTCATTCCTCGCATTGATGAGCTTATAGATGAGTTGCATAGTGCATGCTATTTTTCCAAAATTGACTTAAGGTCAGGTTATCATCAGATTTGGGTTAGGGAGGCAGATGTGGAGAAAACTGAATTCAAATGTTACTTAAGGCATTTTGAGTTCTTGGTGATGCCTTTTGGGTTGACTAATGCACTAGCTACATTTCAGTCATGTACGAACACGGTTTTCAAAAGGCAGCTCCAAAAGTCTATTCTCATCTTCTTTGATGATGTTTTGATCTTTAGTAAGTCTTGGGATGAGCACATGAGACACCTTGAGGTGTTGAGCATCCTAGAGGAAGAATCATTGTATGCCAAGGAGTCTACGTGTGATTTCAGTATGACTGAACTTCTTTATCTTGGCCATATTATTAGCTCTAAGGGTGTTAAAGTTGATCCAAACAAAATCAAAGCAAGCATGGATTGGCCACCACCGGCTAATGTTTCATAGTTCAAAGGATTTTTTGGGTTATGCGCTTTTTATAGGAGGTTTGTTAAGGGCTTCTCACAAGTGGTAATTATATGTACTTGATTCCATTGGGGAGTTTTATATGAATTTGCAAACCATGGAAATGAAATTTGATGCAAGTGGAGAAAAGATTACACTTAGAGACATGTCAACTAGTGGGCCACGAACAATCTCTTTCTAGAGGATGAAGAGCCTTATTAGACAGGACCAGGTAGAGTGGGCAACTGAATGTGTTATTATGCCTATAGTTACAAAACAGCCAAAGAGAGTTTATCATCATGATGTAGAGGTTGTGTTGTCTAAGCACAACATGGTATTCATGTAGCATATCTCTAGGGAGGCCCCCTGATAGGGGCATAGAGCGTGTTGTAGAGCTTGAGGAGGGGTCTAATGAGCACACAATTATACTAAGAGGGGGGTTGAATCAGTATAATACAATCTTTTACCTTTTCAAACTAACAACCACAATAATATCAATTGTGCAATATCATTCACACAAGATCTAACAATTATGCAACACAAGAGGAAAACATGATTTACGTGGAAATCCTTATGTGAGAAAACCACAAAAAAATATTGCTTATATAAAACTTCTCTTTACAACTTTGTAGGCACCAACCAACAGGAGACACAAATCCCCTCAATTTGTAGGCACCAACCTACTAGAGACACCAAACCCCACAATTTGTAGGCACCAACTTATTGGAGGCACCAACCCCAACTGCTAAGCACCAACTTAGTGAGAGACACCAACCTCTTTGTTAGGAAGCACCAACTTCCAAACAAAAATTCCACCTTGAATGTTTCTTCTACAGCGGATAATGGACAATTCAATCTCCTTTCTGAATACTCTCCTTTACACAAATCTTCCTTTTATCAAATCATAATAATTCTTCTATAATTTTTTCATACAAATCTGCCTTGAATTATCTTCTATATTTCCATCCTTCAAATCTGCTTGTGCTTGTATATTATATATTTTATTTCCACACACCCTCATCGCAACATCTCACCATCTCTATATATATTTTCACCAAGAGTGGTAACCCTTTTAGAAAGACATAACCTTTTGTTAAGAGATGATCGCTGCCTTTTAAATTCTTTTTATCCTCAAATGCTTTGAAATATCCTATCACATAGAATCACTGCCTAAATAAACTCTGCCTTTTCATAATGAATCACTACCTTTAACATATTAATTGCTACCTCTTAGTTCATAATGAATCATTGCCATGATAACATATTAATCGTTGCACAACTAATTAAAGCCATTGCCTTGATATATTAACTTTAATTTATTTTAACTATTCCTTCAGCGACTAATCATTAACTACTACTTATTTTGGAATTGTTGCTTCTTAACCATTCATAGTCATAGTGACTTGGGTGTTTAATCTCTATCTGTATAGCTTTCCAAATGAATTGTTGCTCTTAACTTTTCCTTAATCGATGCACCATAATTATATATTATTTGTTAGATTTGTTGATATCTTCACACACCTTAATATAGGTGATTATTAATATATATACATGCCTTAGTCTTAGGCACCAATAATGGTCGGCTGGTATAGATTTTGTCCCCTTCCCCCATAATACTCCTCCATTTGGGTGCTAATATAAGGAGGTTAGCCAACATGCTTGAGTAACGGTTAGTGGCCTTTGAACAATCCATTTGACATCAATGACTCCATTCAACAATCTTGTCTAAGTGCCTTTGACATCAATGACAATATTTCCAACAAGATCCAAACCGGTAATTACCACACCATACAGACACCCTAAAACACATAAGGATGAGCTATTAAAAGCTATCAAGTAGGTGATTGACATGGGGCACATTAGACCAAGCAAGCGTCCTTTCGCTTCATTAGTAGTGACGATTAAGAAAAAAGATGGTACAGTCCGAATGTGCATTGATTACAAGGCACTAAACAAAAAAACAATTAAGAACAAGTATCCTATTCCTTAAATAGATGAGTTGATCGATGGGCTACATAGAGCTTGTTACTTTTCAAAAATTAATTTGAGGTCAAGCTACCATCAAATTTAGGTGCAAGAGGAGGATGTGGAGAAGACTACATTCAAGGGCCATTATGGTCATTTTGAGTTTTTGGTGATGCCTTTTGGCTTAACCAATGCCCCAGCTACTTTTCAATCTTGTATGAACAAGGTATTCCGTAATCAACTTAGAAAGTTTGTTCTCATATTTTTTTATGATATCCTAATCTTTAGCAAGACTTGGGAGAAGTATATGGAACATATTGATGAGGTGTTGAGCATATTAGAGAGGGAGTCACTATATGCCGAGAGTAAGTGTGAGTTTGGGTTGACAAAGCTTCTCCACCTTGACCACATTACTGGCTCCAAGGGAGTTGATCTCGAGAGAATCAAAGCAATTGTTGATTGGCCTCCACCCACGAATCTCTCACAGCTTAAGCAATTATTTGGGCTATGTGGTTAATACAAAATATTTTTCAAGGGGTTTTCACATATAGAAGCTCCTCTTATAGACTTGACTAAGAAGGGGCTTTCGATTGGTCAACTATAGCATAAGGATGCTTTGATCACTTCAAACAAATTATGTGTACTTTCCCAATTTTGGATATTTTAGATTTCTCAAAACCTTTTCAATTGGAGTGTGATGCCTCAGGAGAGGGAATAGGTGTTGTCTTGATGCAGAACAAGCGTCTGATTACTTTTGAGAGCAAAAAGTTAAGAGGACTTGAACGGAGTTATTCCATTTATGATAAGGAGGTGTTGGCCATTATGCATGCCTTGGCCAACTACAGACCTTACATAATGGGAGGAAATTTTATAGTAAAAACCGACCACAACAGTCTCAAATAAATCCTAAATCAAAAGGACCTTAATGATAGATAGCCGAAATGTGATGTCCAGTGCATGAACGGCTAAACCCCAATGATCCAGGAGTATCTATGAACCTTGAAAAATCAATTGTCTCCAATACTTGGGAAGTCGGCACCATGGCGTAATGCTCGGAAGCACAATTCCAACACCACTTGAATCGCGGAAAACGGAGTCCATACGCAAAAGTTACAGCCAATCAAAGTTCAGTCAAACTAGGTGCAAAGGCCTGTCAGAAGGCAAAAAATTTGACTAAATCAGAACTGGTCTGAAGCAATGTCAATTGAAAGAGCTCGATGACACGAACCCAACGATGTTCGTTTCGTCGAAATCCGAGCTCGTACGCGAAAGATATCGCGAGTCAAAGTTCGGGTCAAACAAGCACCTGATGCCGTCCAGAAAGGCAAAAAAATTGATCGATCCGGAATTCGCCGAAGTCAGCATCAAAACGAAGAGCTTGACGAGATGATCCCGACGGCGTTCATTTCATCAAAAACAGAGCCCGTATGACAGAGAAACGGCTGGTCAAAGTTCCAAGTTGACTAGGGTGACTAGATGGTACGATGATGATGTCATCATAACGTCAGTAGCTGACAGAGTAGATGAGTCATCGTACGGATGCTGACGTGGACCAATCAGGTCTTGACACATGTCAACCGTACAATGACATGGCAATACGGATCCGAGTTGGCAGTATGACAAGTGACATCAGCAACTGAATCATCATACGACTGATGACGTGGCAGCCTTCGATGTGGACACGTGGCATCCGAGTTGGCAGGTGAGTTAACACCCAGTGGCGGGTGACGTGGACAGTGACTAGGCACTCGTGTGGCAAGTGACGTGTGAATTTTGGCCAATCAATGTCTGACACATGGCACAACAAGGATGTGCCACGTGGCTCGTCGATCTCCTCCCCTCCGCCACGGTTGAACAGTCGTTTTTTCTATTAAAAGGATATGGGGGGTTGAACCGCCAACCCCCGCGTAACAAGTGGAACGGCCTCACCGTTGCACCATATGCGGTGCGTCTAACTATATGTGACCTCTGGTTTGTTTTGTTAATTAAAAGTTTGGAAACCACTATTAAAAATAGAAGCGGTGGGTTTGGAACCCCCGACCAACCGCCGAGTAAAAAGCATAGACACCATTGCACCATGCAACGTGTTTGATAATGGTATGGAGCAGGTTTCTTTTGAGGGTTGTTTAAGCCCGAATTCTTAACAAACAACCTTTTAAATGGTTATTAGTTAAATAACCTAAAGAAAAAAAAAACAAACATAGCCTGAATAGAAATAAGGAATGAAGGGCTCAAAATAAACTTAAATGATTTTTAAGGGGATTGGTTTTTATTTTTCCCTAAAGAGGGGGAATTCCAAATCTTGGAGGTTTTAGCCCAAATTGAGCAAACTACAAGTATAAAAAGGGGAGTGTTAGGGGGCATTCATCATCCCATTCTTGGTGTGAATTCTCAAGAATCCAAGTGGGGAGAGAGAGGAATTGGAGACGATGAGGAGGATTTTCTTGAAGAGGAGTAAGCCATACAATGCAAAATTATTCTGAGAAGATTATGAGAGAGTTGTGTAGACTTTTTTGTTGCAGATTTCTATGTTGTAATTTTGCTCTGTCTGTAAGACTTTGTAGGCCTTTGTGAGTCTTTTGGGAGGCGATAGATTTCAGATTTTTTATTACAACTATCTGTTGCAGGTTGAAAGCTCTTCTTCTCAAAATTTGTACTGAAGCATCCAAGGCATTGTTAATAGATTGGTCACTCAGTTGAGATAGACCTAGAGACGTAGTCACTCAGACGAACTTCGTAATCAATCTTGTGTCCTCTTCTCTCTCTTTGTTATGTGTTATAATTCTCTCTCTTTATCGTTCCTATTGCTCCATTATTTAATGTCTTTTCAGTTAAGCTTAAGCCATTAAGGATTTGTTCACCTTTACACACATTCACTTCCGCAACGGTTGTCATAGATCCCTTCCACATCAGATCACCCAGCGGATGTCCTAACCAATTGTGCTAACAGGCGTGTACCTAATAACCAGATGGTGGGGCTCCATGGCCATGTGTTCACTGTGCTCGTGGCTTCTATGCCTTCACCTCCAAGGCTAGTGGAACACAAATCTCACCCTTAACACCTTAGGTAGCCGCCCTCACTACTAGCCTGATATTTTGGTGCAGTGGTTGGGCCTTTGTGGTATTAGAGCCAAGGTCTTGAGGTCAAGCCCTACGGAGCGTGGTCGGCTGTAATGTCACGTGCATGAAGGGCTAAACCCCGACGGATGTCTTAACCCATCGTACTGGCAAGCATGTACCTAATAACCAAATGGTGGGGCTCCACGGCCACGTGTCCATAGTGCTCATGGCTTCTATGCCTTCACCTCCATGGCTGGCAAGACGCAAATCTCACCCTTAACACCCTAGGTAGCTACACTTACTACTAGGTCGGTCTGATACCACAAAGGTCCAGCCACTACACCAAAAGATCAGCCTAGTAGTGAGGGCAGCTACCCAAGCTGTTAAGGGTGAGGTTTGCATCCCACCAGCCTCAAAGATGAAGGCATAGGAGCCATGCGCACAGTGGGCACGTGGTCGTGGAGCCCCACCATCTAGTTATCAAGTACATGCCTGCCAGCACAATAGGTTACATCCGTCAGTGTTTATTCCTTCACGCACAAGACACTACACAACCCACCACGCTCCACGAGGCTCAACCTCAAGACCTTGGCTATGATACCACAAAGGCCCAACCACTACACGAAAAGACCAACCTAGTAGTGAGGGCAGCTACCCAAGGTGTTAAGGGTGAGGTTTGCGTCCCTCCAACCTCAGAGGTGAAGGCATAGAAGCCATGAGCACAATGACCACATGGTCGTAGAGCCCCACCATCTGGTTATCAAGTACACACCTACCAGCACAATGAGTTAAATCCGTCCCCGTTTTGGAGGTAGATTGATTTAATTAAATTAATTAATTAGGTTGTCCAAAATAATAATTTTTCATGAGGATGACTAATTAATTATTTTAATTAAATTAAAAATGGTATTAAGTTAATTATTTATAAGGTTATCAAATAAATCAATTTTATAAGGTGACCTTATATTTAATTAATTTAATAAAGTGACTTGAATAAAATAATATATATCCTAAAATCACTTAATAAAAAAATAAAATAATGTTCTAGAAGCTTCTTGAAGAATTGGAGAAAAAGAATAAATAGAGGGGTTGCCTAAGCTTATAGAAATCCAAATTTGAAATTGATATTTGACCATTTATCTTGTGGAGCCAAAGGTTTCTGCAGATTTCTTCCTGATCATAGGAAACGAAAACTTCCTATTGATAGCAATTTTGAGGGTGTGAAATATCACCTGAATTATTGCAGCTGTGGGAGAGGTTACTTCAGACTTCTCATTGGTACAAAATTTGTGGCCTAAGGCCAATTTTGCTTAGTTCGATCGGGGACAATTGTGGAAACATTTTGGTGCTTAAGTCTTCATCAAGTATGGCATAAAGGGAGGTCGATTTGCACTCAGATTTCTACATCAGTCATTTCCAATTTTAATAACAGCTGGTAGAGTTCATCAATTTGTTCATGGAGGCTTCTAAATGCAATGATTTCTTTCTATGGTTGGGGTGCTATGTTTATGGAGACCTGGTAATGGTTTTTGGAGGTGAAGAAGCGACTAGGAGGCAGCATACAAATTATTACAGAAGTCTGATATTAAGCAGCAGGGGCGGCATGTTAAGTGGTTCGATTTTAATCTAGGAGGTATAATAAAAATCAAAAAAAATTCAGAAGTCTTTGCTAGTGGGAGAGAAGGTAAGGCGCTGCATTTCTGGAAGCTAAACAGAATTGAACATCTATGACTCAGGCAGCCTACATTCTCCAGGTTCTTTATCAGCCATTGCGTTGTTTTCAGTTTGGTACTCCATCAGTAAATTATCATTGTAATATTCTGTAGTTGCAGCTGTAGGTGTTTATTACAATCAGATTTAGCATTGTAATTTGAAGACATTGCATTGATCAATTCATGACAATAAGCAAGCTGCTGTAGATGGTTATCTTGCATATCAGATTTCTCATTATAGTTGATTCTTGAATGTAAGCCAAGAGTCTTGGCATTTTTCATTGTCATCATTGTAGAAGGGATTGCATTTCAATAAAGATATCATCAGTTGGGAGTTATAATGATCATTTGAGTATTGTATGAGGTTGATATAATGCCATCAGGCTGTAGATGCATTTTCTTCATCTAGTTTCTTATTTATATGCATTTGGAAAGACAAGAAGTGATTGCATTGCATTTAGAGAGTTGATTAGACATTATAGAAGTCTTTTTCAAGCTTTCAAATCCATTTGCCATTCGTTACAAGCATCAAACTACAATCTGAAACATCAAACCAGCAAACAAGCAATTGCATACAAACTATTTGACAAAATTACAAGGCAGCAAATTGAAGAGATTAAAGTCTGTTTGAGCAAGGCTCATTACACCACATTGAATGGCTAAGAAGATGTCGTATACCCCAAGAGTCAAACCCAGGAGCATACCTCATACTTGTGACATCTAAGTCGAAGGATGGGTCATAAATGAAATTTACCAAAAATTAAAAATTAAAAAAAAAACCTTTTTTCACATTCAATTTAATTTTCTCCTGTGTTCAAGTGCACAATAACTTTCTCCATTATTTTTTTTTGAAAAATAAAAACTAATTTCCATGTTTAAACACAAACCAATTTTTCAATATTAAATCTTAAAAGAAAAAAAGTTCTATGTTCTAACACAAACTAATTTTCCACCTTTTTGATTAATTATTTAAAAAAAACCTACTTCCTATATTGAAAACGAGTAATAACTTTTCCCTCAAGAAAAAACCGACCCCCCGTCTTGATCGCAGGCTAATTTTTCCCTTCTTGAAAAAGAATCCTATTTAATATGCTCTAACTCAAGGCAAACTTTTTCTTATTTAAAGAAAAACCTAATTTCTCTGTTAACCAGAAAAACCTAATATCTCTGTTCGGATGCACATAAATTTACCTTCATTTAAAAATACACTGTCAAACGCAATTCAGAGACATTAAAAATAATTGTTGTTTTCAACTACTTTTCGGCTGTTTCGAAAAATAAATTAACCCAAAAAAATAATTCCACGCAAACAAATTTTCCCCTGTTTTAGGTGTACAAATCAAACCAAAAAAATATCCTGCGTTGAAACGCAGACAAATTTTTCCCTATTTATATGAATAAATTAGACCGAACCCAGAAATCTCTTTGTTGAAATGCAGACCAGTTTTCCGCTGTTCAACAAATCCAAAAAATTAAAAAACTTGTGTCGTAATGTAGACTAATTTTCCGCCATTTTTGTAAATAAATCAAACAATTTAATCAGAAAACAAATTTTGAAAATACCACTTATTCTCAAGTGCAAACAAACTTCTTTCTTCTCTAAGGAATTTTTTTCCTTACTGTCAAATGTAGCGAATTTTTCTCAGTTTATATGTAAAGCATACAAAAGTTTAAAATTATGTCTTACTTCAAAATTTAAACCTAAATAATTTGAAAATTAAGTTTTTGTCCTAAACGAAAATTTCAAAATGAAAATTAAGCAGAATAATTTTTAATGTTCAAATAATAAACAAAAGCTTTCTCTGCTCGCATGCACACAATGCATATTATTTTAAGCCTGTGTTTTACTGAATTTTTTTCCGAGACTAGTCCAAACATTTAAACCTGACCTTCGAGAATTTCACCAAGAAGCTCATCTTGTTTATCGGAGGCCATGAGCTGATAAGCACGATCCATGGTGACACCTTTCATGACAGCAACATCGCAGCCATGCAAAGTCATGATCTTATTAAATATCTCCGACCTGTAGCCACGTCTCATACAGCGATCAATCGGACAAAATAATCCGAGGCCTGGCTTAAGTTTAGCCAGAGAATTGAGCAACCCCAGCGTAACGGCATCGGATTCGAAGCCTGGATCGCCTGACGTGTTGTAAACATAAATCGCATCTCTAGTCGTACTTACATCTCTCGTTGCGTTGTGAATTTGTCGTACGGAAGCGACATACCAGAAATCTTCCGAAGCATTGGAGAGACTTTTTGAAATGTAATTAAGACTTTGGGTGAGAATCGATCCCGCAACCTGCCTGCCTCGTGTTTGCGCAATTCGTAGCATTGTGTGTGTTTTTTCGTTTCGCAGTGTGAAGAAGCATACAAAACTTTTTATAGATATTATTTTGAAAGCGGAATCGAATTGGAGACCTCCGAATGTAAAAACCGCGGGCGTATGGTACCTAGATAGCCACGTTTCCGATGTTTATGTTTTTGGCGTTTTGAGCAGTACGTCAATTACGGCTTTGAGTTGCTGGCGAGCCTCAATTTCAAAATAAAACCACCACGCGATGAATTTGTACCAGCCGCAGGAATTTGGGTAGATATTTAAGGCAATGGTGGCGCGTCGTAGTTGGGGCCCAAATTTGACCGTCGACCCCGCCTGTCAAAGCAAATTTTCCATGTTGTCTTTTAAATATTAAAAGATTTTTTAATAAATATCTAAACTACTTATTACATTTATAAATTCAATGGGTTTGTAGTAAAATATTTTTAGAGGTAAATAGTTTTTTCATTATCAAATTTTTAATTATAGATAAAGATACAAAATTTATGTAGTTTAACAAGTGTCACTTAGTAGTTAGTACTTGTCTTTATAGTATTTTAATTTTAATATTTTAAATTTAATAAAAATAAATGTAAGTTTTGTTAATGTGAATAAAACTAAATGTTAATTTTTTTAATTATAATATTAATATAATATTTAAAAATGTTACATTAATGTTAATTTTTATTAAAACTATATAAATAATTAACATTATAATGTAAATTGTATGATAATGCATGTTTATATTAATAGAATAGAAGGTATTATAAAGATATTATAAGTATAAAAAAAATTCAAATGATAGTATAATATAATTAAAAGAAAAAAATGATAATTATATAAATATAAACTTTATCTAATAATTATGACAATATGTATAATGCACTATAAATTTATTATATTATATTAAATAATATTTATTGATTATATAATATAAATTTAAAAAAAAAAAAAAATTAAATTATTTTATATTAAATAAAATATAAACAAAATTAAATGATTATATAGTATAAGTATATGAAAGAATTAAATAATTATTATTTAAACATAAAATTTATATAATAGTTTTGTGCAATAATGATGAAAGTTATGTAAACAATGGTTGAATGTAGCCAAAATAATAGTTCTTAGTTCTCAAAACTAGGCAAAATAATAATTCTAAGTTTTTAAATGTAGCCAAAATAATAGTTCTTAGTTCTCAAAACTAGGCAAAATAAAAAGTTCTTAGTTCTCAAATGTAGCCAAAATAATAGTTCTTAGTTCTCAAAACTAGGCAAAATAATAGTTCTTAGTTCTCAAATGTAGCCAAAATAATAGTTCTAAGTTCTCAAAACTAGGCAAAATAATAGTTCTAAGTTCTCAAATGTAGCCAAAATAATAGTTCTCAGTTCTCAAAACTAGGCAAAATAATAGTTCATTTTCACTTTTCCTAAAAATCCTCCAATCATATTGATGAAAAATAATTTTTATAATTTATAAAATTAAATATTTTGCAAGTTCACTTTACAAAATTGAATTTTTTTTTTTTTCAAAAAAAATTATTGTTTTTGATTGGTTGAAAGCTAACTTAGTAATAACTAATTAACTAAGAAAAACAAAACTCATTGCAATAGTATTGCTTGACGGCAAGTACTAATAACTCCCATAGAGTTGTAGAAAAACAATTAAAACAAAAATCTATAGTTAAAATTATATTCTATATACCTAAAACTTATTAAAATTCCTTAATAATTTTATAGAACTAAATTCTATCAAGTTTAAAATTTTGGTGGTTGAACTCAACATGAATGTATTTTAGAGGGATGTTTTAGAATTGAAATACACTTCTTCATATATTTAAACTTCTATTCTTAAAGGCAAGTGATTTAGTGGTAGAATATTATGTAGGCTACAAGCAAGTTGTAACTTTGAATGTCAAACACAATCACTTACCCAAGAGTAACATAGTTTTTAGATAAATTAGGATTAGAATCTAAATGGTTAAAGTGTTGAATTAAGTTCTTCAAAATTGATCTCGAGCCTTTTTAGGGATTCCTATAGGTTACACTTTTCACTTGGCAACGAGTTGTCTCTTCTTCCCATATAATTAAAATAGTGATATGGATGTGTTTCCTTTATGTGGTAATGTGGAATGTGTGATTGGATTGTATCAATTACATCATTTTTGCATGCTCAAGTTGGCTTGTAACTTGGATATTAAGCATTGTCCTCAATTTCCATAGTAATGACAATTGGTGAAAGTGTGCAATAATAGATGAAATCTTGCTCGCTCACAAGTTTTTCATGTCACATTCCAAGGGTGCATAATATATTAGTGATGTGCTTGTGTAAGTTATTTGTGATCACTTGGTGTGGAATCTTGTTGATGTTATTTTAGTACATTTTGCTTCGGGTAGGGCTAGGTGGTATGGGCCAATAGGTTGGTCTTCACTTGCTCATATCGGTGGAAGAATTTTGAATATGGAATGAATCCAACTAATTCATTATGTAGTGAACTATATCTTTTATGTATATGTAAATAATATTCTAAATTAAATAATTAAGCTAAGATGTGATGTAGTAGTGGATGGAGGATCCAACTAAGGATTATCCAACCATGTAGCAAATTGATACAATACAAAGTGGAACTCGATAAAATAATAAAATAGTAATGTGATATTTATTAATTTTCAATCATGAATGACATACAATCACCACAATGGGATTCTAAAATACTAGGTGTTTGATTACAAATTGGCAAAAATATAGAATTTGAATGATATTATAATGAAATGCAAGAATGTTGAGCTAGAACCCAAAAGTACCTCACTAGCTTGAATTTGAATCCTTTCAAGTGATTGTAGGGTTATTTATATGTTATATTTTATCCTTAAGAGTGATTTGCACTGCCTATAAGGAGGTGCAAAGCTCAATGCCAAATATTACATGGAGTCAACTAAACATGTGAAGGAATCTCTTGGAATGAATGTGGTAATCGTAGGTCAAAAAATATCCTATTATAAGGTCACATGGATCAAATGTATCTTGTAATATATTTTTCTATTATCATACAATTTAGAAACTTGTCACAAACTATGAATAATAGAATTGGTTGCTTTCTTAGTACGCCCAATAGTGAGGATGGAAGTGAATTATAACTTTGTAATGATCCAAATCATCTATAAAATATGATGTTATAGGATCAATGTGCAATGAGAAATTCTAACCACAAAATAAAATATTCAAGTGTAATGGGTGATCCCACAATACTAGTTTACAATTTTTGTCCAAACTAGACATTGAACTAATTTTTTCTAACCAAATTTGCACTTTTAAGCACCTATAGTGGCTTAACCATGAGGAATTTGAAGATGATGCAAACTAGTGATTTGTGACATTTTGTCTGTAGATTCTAAATATATATTTTTCAAAAAAATTGGAATCAAATTGCACTTATTTTTCCATCTCCTTTGAAAACTAGTTTTTTTTCAGTAAACACCATTTTTAAGAAGTGACACTCACTTATACAATATAACTTTTTTTCCATGAAGGATAAAATTCTAATTTTTTTGAATTTAAATTTGTAACTACAATATCTAGTGCTTTCATGTGGTTTTATAGTTTTTTATTGAATATTTTTACCTTAATTAAGTTTTGAAGTCAAACCAATTACAATTCAAACATAGGCAGACTGTATACAACATAACTTTTTTTGTATGTACCGAAATTCAATTATTTTTTTGTTGGATCAAGGACTTCAATATCTAGTACATTGATATTTTTCAAAAAAAAAAATTGATAATCTGCTATTTTTCCACATGTGCAAAACAAAGAGCTTGATTTTTGGTGAAAAACCTATGTTTAATCAAACTAAAAAGCAAATACATAATAAAACCAAAACATATTAAAATTATATTCGTTGGATAGTTCGTGCTGAGGACTACCATCATCCAGTTGGGTCTGTGAAGTCTCCTCCATTTTCATCCTCAACTTGAGCTTCGAAGGGAAAAATTCTAGAGATATTTGGTGCCAGAGGGGGAGAAAAGGTGGGAAAAGGGGGGTTCGAGTGAACCCCCCCTAGAGGTTCGCTCAAACCCCCTTTCCACAAGCTTTTAATTTTGTTTTTTTCCTAGGAAATGTGGGACCTAGCATTTAATGGGTTCACTCGTAGGGGGGTTCTAGCGAACCCCCTTTTGGTTTGCTCGAACTAAAATGTTTTTTCAAACCCCCAAAAACCAAAAAGTTTTCCATGGGGGCATTTTTTGCAATTTTCCTTCCTCATTGGAATTGTAAACCAATTTTGTGGGTTTACCCTAATGAAAATGCAATAAGATTTATAATGACTAGTAATGATTAGAATGTGAATGAGAAACTTATAAACAAATAAATAAAGTAAAAATAAAATATTTTTTGGGTGATGCAAGATTGCTCCTACACCCTAGAATACTCCACATTAAACACCTAAGGTACTTTAAAATGTAATTCCCTCACTTTTGATGGCTAAGGGAAACCAAAATGGTCTTGACAAGAATCAAACATGGTGAAGATGCTTCCTACACTAATAAATAAGAGGAGATATGTGAAAAAACTAAATAAATCATAAAATTACAAGATTTATTAAACACAAAAGCACTATACCATAATATAGTGAATTACATGGAGAAAAACAAATCAAAGAAAAATCCCACACTCCAAAGCAACTCATTGTATTATTTAGTAATCAGAAGTTACAATATCCTTATAGAGTCTAAGCTTTTGCAAGAGTATCACCAACCAAAAGTTTAGAGTAATTCTAGTAGCATAACAGAACCAACAAAACTTACTATTACAACCTCCATTTCAAGCACCTAATATATAAGAGAAGCATTACACAAAACTATAAAATTTAATTACAAAACCATTAGATAAAACCACTTAAATATGTGCCTCCCAAGTCCATAGTTAGAAAACCAACATCCAAACCCCAAGATGAGTTCACAAGCTAAAAATAGAATATATCTTCCACTTTTCATAAGTGTGTCATAATCTCCTCATCAACTTGGGTGTTCCATTTTGGCTTTATTATCTCCACTAAAAAATTACTTATGACACATCACAATACATGTCATAAGTTGCTCAATAAGTGTAACTGTCTCTTATAGCTCTGGGGGTGGGTGGGTGAGTGGAGGGTAAGTGGAGGGTGAGTGGATGGGATAATGGGTGGGAGGAATAGCCAACGTGTCAAAAGTAATCTCAAACATCCTAGAATTTTTTATTTTGACCAAAAACCCTCTATAATCAATAGGTTAAGTTTTACAAATCATGTAAAGTAAATGGTGTCTCAACCTTGCAACTACATGAGGTTACTATTTATAGTAAGTTTATATTTGAGAACAAATTGGTGTCGAATTTTCCCCAGAGCTTCAAAATAGTTGAATAAGCATGCTTGTAAAGTTTCATTGCAAGATCATGTTTGGATTTGAAGATATTAAATTTTCTATTTTGAAAGTTTTAAAGTCTAGTTTGAAAGATTTTGAGGATTTTTTTGGGCCTAAAAGTGGTTACAATTGGCAAAGCGGATTATACCTTGATAGAGCTCTTTGCAAGATTTCTACAATTCAAACAATTTGTTAATTGAACACCCAAATCGAAAGCTATGGCCTCTAAAATTTGGGTCTCCTAAAATGGGAGACGTAAAAATGTGTTGGACACTTAAATGAACTATAAAGAGGGAGTTACAAGTGGTGGTGTGTGTTTTCAAACATCATAGGTGTAAGGATATATTAAAATGAATAGAAATTACTAATCCAAGTGCAATTGTTTGAAGAAAAATATTACCATCAAGATGAAAACCGAGAGCACCAAGAGCATGCACACCAAATATTTGAGAGGAGCCACAATATTTTGTAAGGGGAAAAAAATAACGAAAAACCCTCAATAGTATGAAGATGACATAAAGCATAATAAGATCACAAAGAGATAATGAGAGAGAGAGCTCAAACATAGAATGCTTCATATCAAGAATTAGAAAAGCACCTCAAATAAATAGAAGTGAGAAAGGAGTTGCATAAGTAACTCCCATGTCTATGCATGCCACATTTCATCCTATGTTTGTGCAAGGTGTCAAGATCCCCATAAGGAAGAGGCCACACCAAAGTCTTAATATTCCTCAAAAAATGAATTATAAAAGTGAGTCATCCTCACACATGTGTGAGGAGACTCAAATAATAAAAAATACTAGTAAGGATTCCTTTGGAATATTTCTATAATTATTTTAAATAATATAATTAATAAATAATATTCATCTAAGTAAAGATTAATTCCTAACACCCCCTTAAGCTTTACTTTGGGAGTTTACATCAAACTCTTCAATGGGTTGTAATTCTAGAATTTTACAATGATGGAGAAACTCATCTTTATAAAGAGATTTGGTTCAAGAATATTTGCAACTTGATCTTCACATTTACAATACAAAAGAGAAATTTGCTTGTCTTCAATTTCCTCTCCAATGAAATGATGTTGGAGAGCATTGTGCTTGGTCCTTGCATGAAAGATAGGATTTTGTGAGATAAGGGGGATTTGCTGCTCATGAGTCTCTTTGTTCTCAAGAGAATCCAAGGGAGAAAACTACCCTTAACCACCTCAAATGTTGTTGAATGAAAAATTTGCAAAGAAGATCATATACATACTAATTATTCAAACAAACTACTACAAAATCCAAGAGAGTAGGATTTCAAGATCTCTATTTCAGAAGGAATAGCTCTCAGACAGAGGACTACAATGCAGTATCAGGAGTATCAAGACGCTAGCATGACATGCTAGCATCCAAGGCTAACAGAACCAAAACGTTGAACAGAAATACTAAAATCCTACTATCGTACATAGATTTGAGGTCTATTTAATAGAATAAATGAATAGAAAACATGAAATGATATAAAGCACAAATAAGGGCCAAGAAGGGACTTGCAAATGATTTAGCGTTTGAAATATTTCTCCAAGCTTCACTCCAACAATACACATAAGATGAACGAGGAAAAATGTTGGGGTTGTTTCAGGACTTGCCATAGTCAAACCCATGTTTTGGTGTTCCCACCTCCATGAACAGCCAGATAGATGGAGAGAGTAAACAAAGGAAATAAATAAGGAGTGGTAAAAACAATCCCCACTTGAGGAGGAGAACCCACACCACAAAATAGAAAATAAGAAAAGTAATCTATTCACAAATAGATAAGAACAAGAGAGTGTTACCAACAGTCCTCGATCCCCTCTTGAATGCACGAACGCACTGTTGAATGCTTGGAAGAAAGCTTTGGTTGGTGGAGGGACGTCAGTCTAGCAAAGCTTCATGCATAGAAGTGATATTGCAAGAAGAAAGGGCAGAGAATAGAGTGAAATTGAAGAAGTGAAGTGTTAGAATGAGAGAGAACTCCCAAAATGAGAGCAACAAAGGGATTTTTGTTACTGCAAGAGTGGGAGGAGACATTACACTCAAAAATCTAGCTGCAGGGACATGTGTTGCGAGTCAAGATTTTGAGATTCCTCATTTCAAACTTAGAAAATCGATAAGATGCTAATGCATCAAGCAGATGTTCATGTGCCGCACAAGCGTCCAACATATCAGTTTTCAAGAAACGAGGTGGTAGACTGTTGTCGCTTCTTCATTGGACCTCACAGAGTTAGAATTGCAAAATTTCAACCCATAAGGCTCTTATCAAAAATGCACCTAGGTGTAATAAATGCAAGGAAAGCTACTAAAATGTGAAATTACCCTTAAGGTGTAATTTCGCAACATTATAGATTCTTTACCAAATCAATAACACTTTGATTATCACAATATAAGGGTGTAGGGTCCTTTTGAGATAGACCAAAATCTTCAAGTAGTCTTCTCAATTATAGTGCTTCTTTGGATGCATTGGTACAACCTTTATATTCAACTTATGTAGAACAAAGAGAAGTAGAGTGTTGCTTCTTACTATTCCATGAGATTTCACTTGATCCAACAAAGAGATAATAACCACAAGTGGATCTCCTGTCATTAAGATCACCTTCTAAATTTGAATTGATATAACCTTTTAAAGAAAAATCACAATTTGCATCATAAAAGAGACCAAGATTAAGAGTACCTTTAACATATCTTAAAAAAAATTGCAACTTTAAAATGAGTTTTTTGTGGTTTAGACATTTATCTAGAAACTAAACCAACACTATATGAAATATCAAGTCTAGTAACAGTTAAAAAATTTAAACTTTCAACTAATTACCTATATAAAGTGGGATCAACCAATAATTTAGTTCCTAATTCACAAGGAGTAGATAATTTGCATCATTCATTTTGAATTTATCTAAGAGATCTTGAGCATATTTATGTTGAGAAAGAAAAATACCTTTAGGTGTTTGCCAAATTTGTATACCCAAAAAACAATGTAATAAGCCTAAATCAGTCATTTGATATTGATTATTGAGTTGAGACTTAATATCACTAATCAAATTGTTAGAACTAGAACTGATAATTAAATTATCAACATATAAAATAATGATCAAAATATTATTTTCATTATGTTTAATATATAAATTTGGATCATTTTTACTTCTAATGGAACCTTGAGATGTACAAAGAAAGCATTAATTTTAGAATACCACCAAAAATTGCTACTATTTCTATTCAAAACTAAAACTATTGCAATGGTTGTTCTCTAATGATTCTAAGTCCTTTTGTAAAAGATGATGAACAACCATTAATACAACCCTCAAGGCCTTAAAAATAAGTTCTCCTTCAGCATTGAAAATTGTGATAACAGAAAAGATTCCCACTTCCTTGCCTGCTAGCATCGCTATCATGGTGACAGTTGAAACAACCTTACTAGGAAATCATAAGCAATCCTCCATAGGTGGCAATGGTGTCATCTATCCCTCCTCAATCTTCAATTGCAACCACTTTCTCACTTCATCATTAAATTGGCCAATGACAGGTCTTTGTCAAAAATATGAGAATTTGTTCCTCAAAAGTGTGGGCTTGCCATGCATCAACCTCCTTCATTACCCTATGGCAAGCCCACTAAAATTCCTTCCAATGGCACACAAAGCTGCCACACAATGCCTTGGCAAGTTGCGCTACAAGCTTAATCCTTTGGGCTCGATAAGAGTTGCATGAATTTGACACGTGGCTCCCCTCCATGCAAACTTTAAAATTAAGCACAATGAGGGCCTATGGATAAATTCTCGACAAAGGGCCAGTAAAGCTAGAAAATGAAGATTGAATCCCAACTGGCATAAAATCTTTGAAAGCTTTAAAAGAGGCATTATTTCTAACAATGCCTCAGAAAAAAAACCTTCAACAAAATAAGGTTGTGGTAGATAATGACTACAACTTTTGGCGACTCTTGGGGACCTCTCCCTGTGGAGGTAAGAACCTAGAACTTTGGTTCTACACATGAAATTAGAAAAGTTAAAAAGGGAAGCTTGTTGCTCTATATATTTTGAAGAGTGGATTGCATAGTCACCCATTATACTCTAAATGGTTGCAATTTCTTCTTAAGCACTTTGGAGACCTTATCCAAAGTGATCATTTATTTAAAAGAGAAATTCTTTAAAGTCTACGCAATAGCCTCCATGTGATGCTCCAATTGAGCGAGCAGTTGCAAAATTCCTTCCACCTCAACAATACTCAAGGATTGAATAAGGCCTTGAAAAGTGACCTGGTCTTGCTACTTCTCTTCTAGTATCTACTGAATCTAATCCTCTAATATGACAGTGTCATTTGGAAGGAAAGGGGAAAGAGGCCTTAACTGAACCAACTTCCTAATATGCCCCGTCATACTTGTAATTATTTGATCTAAAGCATTTAAACATGCTTTAAATTTGAGGGAAACTTTGTTACAATTGAGGAGCTCATTAGCTTTTTGGACATTAATCTCTTGTTATCCACTCCCACAACATTCCAGGCATCATCAGTCGCATCGCATAATTTTTGAATTAGTTGTTGCAATCCTATGACCTTTGGAGTGACATATGAGATCATTTGATCCACCATGACATTCATATCTATAGTTTCCCTCTGGGAATCTACAATGAATGTGAGCACAAGCTTCAAGGAGGAAGCTATACCTTTGATTCTTTCCTAATGTGATACATAAAGTTGTTGAATCATGGGAAGAATACTAGTCTGTTATGATTTACGAGAAAACTCATCCTTCAATTGTTGGAGTTGTTGGTCTTTATCCTAAACTTTTGATTGAAGTTGTTCTTCATGTCCATAGAATCAGATAGATCTTTATCCAACAATGTCAGCACCTGTTCCTTCTCCCGTAGCTGGGACTCAACTACCTCCTATGCTTTTTCCTTATTATCCTTTTTAGTTTGTGCCTTAATTATCTTCTTTGTTACACTATCATTTAATGCTCGAGCTTCATCCAACTCTTTTTGGAACTTGGATTCAACCAACTCCTCTCTCTCTACTCTTTGAATTTGGGCTCAGGCTTAGTCCAATTCCTTTTGGAGTCTAGCCTTTTCAACCTGCTCGGCTTGGACGGCATCCCTAGGGTCTCCTCCTTGTAAATTCATATGCAGCTCCAAGATTTCATCATCCTTAGCCTTGATATTAGTGACCAATATGTCCATTGTAGCCTTCACTAGATGACTTCTTAGTCCTTTTTCTATACTTGCCTACTGACCTTGAGGAAGTCAATGGAGACTACCTTTTTTGTTTCCTCCATGAGCTCAACTTTGTCTTGGGGGCTTGGCTTGGTTTAAGTTTAGGCTTACAACATGGGTTGAGTAATCTTATGGATGCATTTTCCCCTTATCCTTAAGGAAATTGAGTGTCTTATGATCCACCATCAATGTTTGATGGATAGGATAAAAAATAATCCCCATTCTCGAGGTGGCGGGTTTTAAGCTCTCTTTCTTCCTCTTTTCTACACTCTTTCTTCTCTAGATTTCTGAGTGGCATTGATCTGATGATAGTAGCTGGAAGGAGATTGAATATACTTCCTCACAAAGGGGGTACCAAGAGGGAGGCCGAATAGGATTGAAACCTAGGAAGTGATTACTTGGACTCCCTCCGGGGTGGATGATGGAAAACTTAAAATAGATGGGAAAAAGGGAGGGATGCTTTGCAAAGAATGAGTGGCAAAGGGATGTGACAAAAGAGTGATTTGCATGGTTGATAATGGGAGCATGGAAATTGACATATATGGAAGCATGGGAATGGAGATAGAAACCAAAGACTATGAAATGGTGAAAGTTGTAGTAGGAATAGTAGTCATAGAGGGGTTGACCAATGATTGAGAAGAGAGTAAGGGAGGAGATAATGTGCCTATGTGGTTGCAACTACCAAAGCTTGTGTTGTGGTAGCTATTTCTTCATCTTCCTCTTTAGATTGTTAGCTAAGGTCAACATACCTTCACCTTCTTCTCTTTGTAGTTTGTGATCTAGTTCCCGACAAGGACCCTTCTCCTGCTTATCCTGTAGGCATCTCATTTTGTCGGGGATTCAAAGATCCTTGGTGAACTAAAAAGCATTGGCTCCTTTGTCTTGCGACATTGTAAATTTTCTCTAATTGTGTTGGTGGGGGTCCTTGTGGTCTCTCCAATTTATTTTCTATCGAGGCCTCCCTATGCATACGACTTGTATCAGTGGGTGAAGATGACCTTGATTGCACTTTGTCTCAGTGATTTTCAAGTTGTCTATCTTTCAGCATAGCTTCATATCTTGCATTTAGAATATCATTCTCTTGGTAGTAGATCCAAAAATTCATGATCTTCTATGTTTCCCATCCCTCACTATCGAGTCTAAGTTGAAGCCCCTTAGACATTTTCAATGATGGATCAAAATTTTGCTTGGGAAAATAGAAAGAAAGCCATGGGGGCCTATGTTCTCCTGCAACCCTGTCCAAATCAATGTAAACAAATGGCTCATCCTTTTCCAAGGACTTGTAAGCCTCTTAGAGAGGGTGTGACTCATGGACGAATTGTGAGGTCACCTTTAAGCCTACCATACATCTGTTGGGATCATAACTCCATTGATCGCAGATCACATCCAACCCCAAATATATTAGTTTCAAGGTGAGTAGATGTTCTTCTCACCTTTTCTTAATAGATATCCCCCTTTTATGAATGGGAGCTTGTAGAAAGCCTTTTTCTTTCGACCAAACCCATATTTTGAATCAATAACACTTAGTTGTCGATCCAACTCTAAAGCTAGAATTCTATCTATTAAATACGTGAGGATCCTAAACGATTCCCCTTTGAACTTGTGCACTTGAACCAAAGAAAATTTAACGTTGAAGAACCAATCGCAAGGTGGCTTTTGATTACTTAGCCAGCTCATCTAGCAGGCCATGATTCAGAAAGTAATTTTTTTGGGACTTAGGTCTATTAAGGTTGGGGTCAAGAATGACTCATAAAACTCATAATAATCATATGTGATAGACAAAAGATGAGTCCATGAGAATATTGGGATCATCTTAGGGACTGGGGAGGAATCCAAGTTTCCAAGGCTAAAGAAGTACACATTTTGAAATAGTAGGAGATGGGCTAAAAATTAAGAGTACCTAAGTATTTGCTTGTGCTTGTATGCTTGTAATTGTTGGTGCATATTGGACTTAATTCCCCGTCAATTATCCCACATTACCCCATTTTTCAAACCATCAAATATTGTTTCCAATCTCATCCTATGTGTGAACCCACATTTTTTCCATACTACATCATATATTAATGAACACAAAAGTAATGAATAAATCTACCACCACTACAGCAAGACATGCAATTAGTGCCTAAAATAGCATAAGAATTTAGTGCATTTGAGTTCATCAATTGGACACATCTCATGGTGCAAAACTCGGCACCAAACTACATGTTCACTTTAGCTTTAGATTTTGTGCCAAATTTAGAACCGACTTTAGCACCAGATTTGGCACCAGAAAAATGGTGCAAGCAATAGCACTACCTTTAGTGCTGCGAATAACACTAGGAAGTGAGACCAATTTATTATCGAAAATAGCGCCTAAATTAGTGCCCAATTTGGCTTCCAGTTTTGCTTCCATGTTTTCTACCATTGTTGCTTCTAGTTTTGCTCCCAGTCATGCTTCTTGTTTTGCTTTTGGTATGACATCAAAAATAGTTTTTTTTTGGCTTCCTAATTGAC
This sequence comes from Sequoia sempervirens, assembly GCA_007258455.2. Lineage (NCBI taxonomy): Eukaryota > Viridiplantae > Streptophyta > Pinopsida > Cupressales > Cupressaceae > Sequoia > Sequoia sempervirens. The sequence goes on from VDFB02075321.1 coordinate 450,656,495, forward strand.
GCCAAGTTTTGCTTCCATTATGGCATCCTTTGTTGCTTCCAATTTTTCTTCCATTATGACGTCCTTTGTTGCTTCCAATTTGGCTTAAGATTTTGCTTCTAGTTTTGCTTCTTGTGTTACTTCCAAGTTCGCTTCCAATTTTGCTTTTCGTTTTACTTCCAAGTTTGCTTCCTGTTTTGCTTCCATTTTTGCTTCTAGTTTTGCTTCCAATTTTGCTTCCAGTTTTGCTTCCAATTTTTCTTCTATTTTTTTGATATACTATCGCTTGTTGCATCTAGCTTTGCTTCCATTTTTGCGTCTTTTGTTTCTTCTAATATGGCTTCTATTATTGTATCTGTTGTTTCTTCTAAAATTACTTCCATTATTACTTCTTTGTTTACTACCTGAATTGCTTCTATTTTTGCTTCCTAGATAACGACAAGTTTTGCTTCCAAGATTGCTTCTGGTTTGCTTCTAGTTTGGCTTCCATTGTTTTCCTTTTTTGCTTCTAAAAATGCTTCTTGTTTTGCTTCCATTTATTAATTTAATATGTTTTATTTCAATTTAATTAGTTAAATATACCATGCCTCTTAAATAATTCATATGATTATAGAGTAAGTGATTTAATTATTTAACTCATATGATTAAATAACAAGATAATTATTATAACATGATCATCATCTATAATTAAAACAAGTGAGTCATATATCTATAATTTAATTGAATTTGACAACATCCACCTTGAGCAATAAATTAAAATCATCATACGTAATAAATATCCATCCAAAAATCATCGACCACTTTTAATATATATAAATTGACAAGTCATTATTGATAAGATCGTCATCATATATAAATAAAACAAGTGAAAGTCGCATATGCCAATAGATCAATAACATGTCAAAATGATATATGTCCAATAGTTGACATAAATCAAAATGATACATGTACAAATGATATAAGTAAAAATGATAAACTATGTAACTCAAATTGATACATGTCCAAATGATATAAGTGAAAATGATACATGTCAATATGATACAACTCAATAATATGGTACTATAGGCCGTGAAAATGATACATATGATAGTAACCATGAAAAGAGGCATCATAACGATATATCAACAATGATCCATGATGCAATCTATATCATCATGAATGTCACTAGCTACTACCAGCAACTATCTCATCATCATCATCATGAACATTGTCATCAGCCTCTGTGTCTTCCGTATTTGCATCATCATCATCCTCTGTCATGTGATTTGTACTGACAAAACAAATATTTTTTTGGATCTATATCATGATGAGGATCATCTTGATCTTCTGGAAGACCTGTGTTCTACAAAAAAAAAACATTTAAAATGAAAATTTATTATTTATTTCATATAATAATTTATTTTTCTGTTATATATCTAATATTACAACATATGAGACGAAACCATACTCATATTACATCATATCAAAGTGCACATACCATAATTAAATTTCAAAAAAGTTACAACTAATATGTCATTCCGATGATGTAAAACATGCAACAATTCTAATGAACGTTAGTAAAGATCATAAAAAATTTGTTATACAATTTAACTATAAACTGTAAATTCTATTACATAACCTTAAGTGCCAACCCTCAACATTTTGTGTTTATATCATTATGTTTGCCTCAAAGATCCTTTAAGAGCTAACTAGACTATATATCTTCTTCTCCTATATTTCAGAAATGGATATTTTTCTAAGACATTTTGGCACTGTAATATGCTTCAAAGGTTCTTTGAGAATTAACTAGTCTATATGTCCTTGTATTTGAGAGTTTACATTTATGGTTTAGGTTTTCATTTGTAAGCAAGCTATGACATGCAACAATACTTGAGCATACAGAGAATAGTTCTTTAGGACATTTTGTACTTTGATTATACTATTTTTAGGTGACCTTTTCATGTGTATAATCATATCATGCTCATGTATGTTAATATAAGGCAGCTATGGAGGTAGTTCAAAGAGATGGCCCTGAACTTTTGCCTCATCTTACAAAGTCTACAGGAACAGGAATAGGGATCGAATTTCAAGAGTCTGGTTTAAGTTTGAATTCAAGAAATGACAAAATTGTGAAGGCTAGAATGGCTTTAAATGTATCACTTAGGTTTCAAAATTTGCAGTTGCAAACTGGTAACCCCAAGACATAGAATTATTCATTGCTCCTTGATGACACTGTGGTTGTTAAGGATAAAGGGCCTGAAAATGCAACTGGGGTTAGCTCCAAAGTATACATTGATGTTGCATACTCATTTAATGACAACAATGAAGACGAGGAAGTGAAACAAAAACCAAGGGTTGAGGTAAATGGAGGAGAATCAGGCATCTCCAAGGCAACCTTATGATTTGATAATCAGGAGATGACTAAAGAAGAGTAGTGCCGACAATACCAAGCGAAATTTGCAAGGAAAAATAATGAGGAGACTACAAGAAGATTGGCTACAGGGGGCATTGGTACAGGAGGTGTACATGGCTCTTCCAAGCCATCCACTGAAATGGTTTCCTTCAAAAATGTGGACGATATCCCCGTTTCTAGAGAGCTCATGATTGAGGTTGATACGAAAAATGATGTTATTCTAGTACCCATATATGGCATCATGGTTTCATTTCATGTAGCCACCATCAAGAGTGGTACAAGACAACAAGATGGAGGGAATTCTTATATAAGGATAATTTTCAATGTTCCAGGTATTGGTTGTAATGCCAACTACATGCCAACATTGAAATTCCCTAATAGTATTTATGTTAAGGAAATTTCCTTTAGATCCAAGGATTCAAAGCACATCAGCCATGTGGTACAAATGATTAAATCCCATAGACGATCTGTGGAAGTGAAAGAGTCTAAAAAGGAAGAGATAGCTACACTGGTGACTTGTGAGAAACTTCATCTTTCAAAAACAAAGGCAATTAGGCTAGCAGACCTGTGGATTAGGCTAGCATTTGGTGGAAGAGGAAGAAAGATAACTAGAACTCTAGAGGCCCGGAAGAGAGAGCTAATAACATGTATCAAAACATTAAGCATGCATTCTTCCAGCTAGCAAAGGAGATGATTACTTTGCTTCATTTTCATTTTCATAACCATATCATGGTGGAAACCAAGAAGACCAAGGATGTCCAATTTTATGTGGAGGTAATGGATGTGGTCCAAACTTTAGGAGGGGCAAGAAGGTCAATGTATTATCCTGATGAAATTGAGGAAGAACATCAAGATAAGGACAAGAAAAATAAAATCAATGCAGAGTTTCAAGGATTTGTCAAGCGAGTAAGAGATTTATGGGAGCAACCTCATCTAAAATATTTTGAACTAGAGTTTGATATACCATTTAGAGAGCTTCATTTTCATGAAGTTCCTTTCAAAGCCTCTGCTTTTATTGTTCCTACGGTAAACTGTTTGGTGGAGATGGTGGAATTACCTTTCTTAGTAATCACTATTAGTGAGATTGAGATTGTTAACCTTGAGAGAGTAGGACTTGGGAAAAAGGAATTTGATATGGCTATTTTTTTCAAAGACTTCAAGCAGGATGTACTCTGCATTGACGTCATTCCTCAATCTTCACTTGATGGCATCAAGGAATGGCTGAACTCCATGGATATAAAGTATTATGAAAGCAGAATGAACTTGAACTGGTGGCCAATTTTTAAGACTATTACTGATGATCTAGATAAATTTATTGAAGATGGTGGTTGGGAATTTTTGAATATGGAAGCTAGTGATTCTAATTCTAATAATTTAGAAGAGTCAGATCAAGGATATGAATCCTCTGATGTAGAAGAGGAATCAAAATCAGATGAGGAAGGTTCAAAAGATGAATCTCTTGTGGAGTTAGATGAGGAAAAAGAAGAAGAAGAAGATTTTGAAGAGCAGGAAGGTAAAACATGGGATGAATTAGAATTCGAAGCTAGAAAAGTAGATAAGGAAAAAGGAGACGAGTCTGACAATGAAGAGGAAAGGCGGTGATGAAAGGTAAAAGCTACAAGGAAGTCTCGGGCACCTAATATTAGAGATTCAAGAGGAATTCCTGCCAAGAGGCATAAAGTTGGATGAATTGAGTTCATCTACATCCTTCTACTATTTATTCATGCACATAAATTGTTCAACTATTTATGCAAATGATGCATATATGTTAACTTGATCAGTGTTGTTACTTCAATAGTTTGACTTCTATGATAACCAGCCATTAGGCCATTGTGTGTGAGAGCATGTTTGTGTTTTTAGTTAGCTTTTTTGGATAGCTCTATTGGGTGTTAAGGACATTCCATATATCTTTTGAATGTTAAGAAGTCTAGTATTACACGCTTCTCTATGTTGATCAGATCAGGTTGTAGGTTTTTTACTACTGATTTCTTTATTTATGGAGATTTTTAACTTGGAAGATAGGAATTTACTGCCTTTTTTAAAAATTAGATGGACAAATTAAGTGGTTGGTTAGCTATGCCAACTGATGTAGACTACAAGGATGTGTCAGATTTATAGGATGCCTACAAAGATGCATCAAAACATTCTTACATGTTAAAATAATGGCAACATCATGAGGAAGGATGGCAAAGATGCATGTGGATCACTTAGTAGAATGGCAACATGAATTCAAGGAAGCACTCCTTGAGATACCATGTTTGTGAGGAAAGAAGATAAATGAAATCAACATGGGACTAAGTTACTCAAATGATACAACTCATAACTTAAATGAGGACACTTAAGAGATATTAAAAGACCATGGTCATTAATTAAAAGATCTGATGAAAATAAGGCATGAATGTCACCCACTACCCTTTAAGGCAAACAATATTTTTTTCCTCAACATGAAATAATGGGACTATTGAGTGGGATCTAGGGCCAAAAGAGAAGCACTTTAGAACTCATCCTACGCATCAATAAACAACTCAACACAAGAAATGCAAATTGACATATTAACACAGCAATATCCAACTAAGTTATTGAAAGTCAACTATTGATACCTCGTTCTCCATCTAGACTACAAAATCGGCCCACTTTTTGCTTTGTAACTTTTCCTTTTCAAATTGCTTTGGATATCGGCCATATTTCTCCTCCTGTCAAAACATGGCACATGGACTAGTTAAACTAATTAATATGCAATCATTTAGCTTTTCCTAGGAAATAAAAAAAATATCATTTAACATATTAAATAAACTTACAAATGTACAGATCAAGGCCTGTAAACCTTTCTGGCCATTGTGATGCGTGGCACGAAGATTTTCAAGCCTAACCTTGGAGGCCTTGTCCTAAAACATATACTAATTTAATTTAACTATGCACAAATAAAATTTAAATTTTTTTTAATAAATTTGATATAATCTTATGAGCAAATTCAAATACTTGCATACTCTCCTCACCGGACTTCCTCCGTGCATCAGACTTCTCATATGCTTTTACAAGATTTTTCCATACTTTCACACTAACATCAATTGGCCATTTTTTTAGCCTTAGCTCGGGAGGGAGTTTTTTTCCTTTTTTGTTTGGTTGCACTGAAATCTCTTGCAATTTTGAGAAATTTGTAGCTTTATCTTCTTTATAGACCAACTTGTGCCAAATTGAGTCTCCATGTCATGAATAACAACTTTTTGCAGGTGCATGTGTATCTTTGACAATGGCAAATGTAGGTGGTCTTTGAATTGTTGAAGGCATGATTCCTTCAACCTATTCACAAATTTTTTTCTAGCATCTACCATTCGAACTTCCCCTTAAGTACCTTGCAAAATAAGCCTAAGTAGCTCACTTTGGGAGCTTATAATTTGACACCCATGAATTGTCATGAGAAATCATTTTGGGGAAGTGTTGAGCCCTTATCAGAGATGGGGTCTATGACCATTTACAGCTTCCTTGGATTAGTTTTGGTGAGTTTTTCAAGTCTTGGTTTCAAGGTCCAGAAGTTGGTTTGTTGTTGACACATGTTGCACTTTTCTGAGTAGGCCATCTTTGTGATATTGTATCTTTGTGTCTGCTGAGTATTGATCCCAACTGATATTTTTCCATGATTCTCTGCATCTTTATGAAGCCCCATGTTAGTTTTCATAACCCCATGAATCCATTTGTCAAGTTTCCCAACTTGATTCCATTTGCAAATTGTTCAGATTTGCAAATTGAACTGTGTAAATCTACAAAAAGTGACCCTACATTTGAATTTATATTTGGTGACCTAATAACCTACACATCAAAGTGAATGTTCCCCATGATTTCCTATATAATTATATACCACCTTCTTGGTTTGTAGCCCCCCAACACCTCATTTGGTATTTTTTCAAAGCCCATTCCAAATGAACTTTGTCGAGGTTTCATAATCAACATTTCTAGATTTTCAGAGAAGGCAACTTTGAGCGTTAATATCTCGCACATGGGATCAAATCAGGTCAAATCCCTCTTGCACACATATTCAGTGTACCCAATTGACCTAACGTGTCCAGTGGCAGCCCCCCAAAAAAAAAATTGATATTTTTTCAAAGTGGTGACTTTAGAGCCCTGATTGGTTCTGAACAAGTGCGGTTGCAAAATTGGCTGACTGAGCAACTTTGACATTAAATAACTTTCACCTAGGGATCTCTTTTGTCGAACTATCTTTTGCATTGCATTATAGGGTCAAATTTCTACATGCCTATTCAATTTTGTGCCTTCAAAATAAGTTTTGATGGGTTATTTAATTGCTTTCTGATCGCGACGAGGCTAAAAATGGTGTTCTAGAAAGTGTCAAAATTTGCAATTCTAATGACAACCCATTTTTTTTTTGGTCTCAAACCTCTACAACTCCATTTTCATCAAGAATTAAGGTCATATGATGTGTTATTTTAATGCATTTCGGGTGTGGTAAACACGTCCCGGGACAATTTACAAAGAATGTACCTAATTTTTTATGGTTGGGCGAAATTTTATGAAATGGGTTTTCTCTAAATAACTGATAATGGTTGCATGCAAAAATATCAGCTCTAGGTGTCCCGGTTTTCCTACAATGAATTTTCTCCGTTAGGGCCGCAGGTGTAATTAAAATTCATAATTTTCCTAAAGTTTCAAATGTTCATATTTAATTTTTTTTGAATATTTTAAATATTGTGCAAATGAAAAGGGGCATTTAGGGCAAACATAAAATGGGTTTCAAATGTTTTGGAGGATAAGCAAGTTTAATTCTTGCTTCTGATTGGCTAAAAAGCAGGTTTCACAACTTTCAAGTCATAGCTATTTTGGGTTTGTAATTCCTATTTGAATTGGTGATCAGCGATGGCGGTTCCTTTTCATCGTTGATTGCAGATTTGATTGTCCTTCTCCACATTCTATCAACAATGGGTGATCTCATATCTTCCTCAGCACCCATCGCTAATAACTATCTCCATTTTCTCGATGTAATAGGATGTGCGATGGAAACCTAGAAATGATGGAATAAGTGGTAGTGAGCTTGTGGGTGTTGTCTGATAGAAATATTTTGAGGAAAATTTGATGCTGGGGAATTAAATGTGAAGGTGAGTTCACGAGTAATAATTGAGGAACAAAGAGGGATTTTATAGTTAGTGAATGTAATCACGTTTTTGGCTCTCGAGCAGATTTTTGAAGCCGTATATGTGCTACAAATCATGTTTTTTACCTTCCAAATGATGTTTGGACTTATCCACATATGTTGGGAACACTTCTAATGATGTTCTGGCCATTTTATGGGTGCCTGCAACCATGAAAATGACCCTGTATCAAGAAAACCGACCAATTTTGGGGTCCTCTGTATCTTATCGTGCATCACGATTTGCCTTCTTCTATTTTTCATTGCATTCATGATATGTGATGCTCTCCATCTCAAATCGCTATTTGGTCTCACCATCTCCACTTTGTATCAGCGATTGGTGAGACAAAGTTGTGTTGACTTTACTAGGTATCGCTAATCAAATGTTTTCATTTTTCCTTTTATTTGTGATGTGTGAGAGTAACTTAGTAGTGATAGATGGAGGTGCGGTGGGGCCGATGATCAATATCACTCATTGATATTTGATGGTTATTTTCAAAAGGTGAATTAAATAAGAAATGAAATATATGTTTGCACGGAAAAAGAGGTTTCTTTTGCTCAATTTAATGAGAGGGTGAATTAAAAATATGGTGCATGGCTAATAATTTCTATATGCCCAAGTGAGATAAAACTAAAAGCCGTCATTGATATAAAAAGGTAAAAATTTTAAAAATAATGGGAAATAAAGTAAATGTAAAATGTTTTGTATTGTTGGGAAAGAACATTTAGGTGAACAAAATAATGATCGTGCATCGCTAAATTGTTATATTTTTCTTCATTTTATGAGCAATGCGCGATGCTAAATATTGGGCAATGTTGAAATAAAGACTTGGTGGGCCTCAGTTTCATTGTCAAATATTAGTTTGCAAAGTGGAAAATAATATTGTTGGGAGTGTAAAGGTGAAATCAAATGCACATGATAAAATATTTTTCCCAAGAAAAAGAAAGCATATGTAATATTTTTATAAAGTGAATAAAATATTCACTGTGGGATGTTTCTTTGCTAGAGAAGAGTTTTAGAGAGAGGGACATTTTCTCTCCTATGTACTGGTTTTATAAGCTATGAATAACATAATCAAGAGTTATTTTATTTGTCTCCATTGAATTCCGGTGGATGTTTAGCTTTATTCTTGCTTATCCATTCAATGAATGTATGTAAATGCTTGATTGAAGTTATTGGTTTATATTAGGCTGAGTGCTAGGATTCTAATAAGAAGTTATGGTTGAGATGTTATGTTGAAATACTATAATGCAGTATCTTAAAACCTTGGATGATGCTATGTATTAAATTGTTATCAGGTTGCACATATATTGAAATTGACTTCATTCCAATGGATAAGGCACTGATCTAAGTGTGTTATTCTTGTTTCAGTCTGGTGGTTAATTCAACAGCTAATTAGAAATATTAATCAATTTACCTATCAATCTTTGTTTGTGTGTGAAATTTAATGCTCTACATCTCTCATGTTTGAATTAGACACTGCCATGAAGGTCAGCAAAACCTTTAGAGTACCGTGTCTTTCAAACAATTGAAGGAGAAACATTTGTTTACAGTATATTTGATACTCTGCCACATAAGTATCTGTAAATATATTGTAGGGATTACCCTCCTAGGTTTAATAGAGCCTAAAGTGTAGGATATTTTAGTCTTTGATTGAATCTTGTTCGTTGGCCATATCAACCCATTGAGTCTGAATATGAGAGTGGCTACTCTTTAGGACTCATTACATCTATTGATTTGGGAACCAACAAAAACATTTACAAATCTATAAATTGACAATGAATTACCTCATTGTGGCCAAAGTCTACTCCCTTTGCTCTCTTCCCTCTATTGCTTGACATTTTGAGGCGACCTAAGGAAAATTATTTTCGCCTAGTCTATGGACACAAACAAAGTACACATTGTTAGGTATGAAAGTTTTCATCCAATTTGTGGTATGAAAGCAAGCCAACAGTCAAAGAAATTAAAAGAAATTAGCGATTTAAAAGAAACAGGCAATTAATGAGCAAGCTTTAAATTGAATGACACTCTTTCTTGATTTAAATGCCTATGAATAAATTGTTGCCTTTGGAGGGAATCTATAGTTTAATGGGAAAATGTAACAAACCTAAAGGGCCAACAAATGATCAAACCCTACTAAAACAAATTTGCAAGCAAAACATATTTGAAAGGATATAAATATATGCAAAATGCAACAAATGAATTGTAAAAAAATCAATGCTTGCACACCTGTATAGAATGGTAATCTTTGGGGGATAAAAAGGGTGCAGAGTGTGGTTTTTTTGAGAGTTAACACAGATAGGTCCCATGCTCAAGTCGCATATGCTGATTAGAAAGAAAATGAATGTGTACACAATCAATTCGAAACCACAAGCTCATTGTTATGTAAAAGAATAAGTGAAAATTAGTAATAGCTAATTTAAGCCTGAAGATCTCACAAATTTTAGGAAATGACCTATTATTCAGCTTTCATCTCAAAATCCCTATCTCCTCGTATTGTCTTGACCAACCTCTGTTCCGATAGGACCTAGCTGCAGTGGGGAGGATGCAATTTAATGACTTGTCTTGAAAGCACTTGACTACTTTTTTAGGAAGGAAGTGAGAAAGTTGTCTTCAAAGAAAGGTATGGAAGGAAGGTCTGAGAAATCAAACCGGAATTTGAAAGCTTGGGATGGGAATGATAAGCGAACCAAGGCATTGGGGTTTCAAAAATGCGTTCATTGCTCTTGGATGCGGAGGAAATAATGCAATGTCTACAATTTAACCCTCCTCCTTTGCAACCACATGAGACTTGAATGATTTGTCTGCAAACAAAAAAAGATTCACAACCCTTTCTTCACAATCCTCTCCATTTAATCCAAACAAAAATATTTGTGGGAATGAAAAAAACAAATTGTAACCTTACCTATGGTGTGGCAAACTAAATCGAATTTCTAATATATTTGCTTGTAGCCCTCCTTCGTGTTTTTTTTCCCTTTTTTCTCCTCTCTTCCATCGCACGACATTTTTCTTGTGTCATCTATTTCTTAACGCAGGAAGTTTTTAATTTTTGTTTTTGATTCATTAGTCAGCGCTATAGTTGGCATAGTTAACGTCGATTTTAGCATAGACTTTTAGCCCTAAATGTGATCTGTTTGGGGTGCCAAAGGCAATGCAAAGTGCACCTAATTTAGTGCCTAGCAGTGAAAAATGATGTATTTTGCTTGGAAGTTGATAAATAAATTGATCCTAAATTGACTTCATCTTCATATGTTCCAAGGGAGCAATCATGGTTCCCTATTTTATCTATTCCTTATCCCATGTCAATTTTCTGGATGCAAAACTGATAGAGGTTAGATTTGTGAACTCAGAAATGACCCCTAAACTTTTAAATTTAAATTTAAATGGGCCCATGTTCACCCTATACAACTAGATGAGCCATCTAAAGTGCGAAATATTTCAAATTGCATGTTATAAATTTGTATAAAAGGAAAAACCCTAATTCATTAGTATCATCTTGGATATAGGGCTTATTGGGGCATTATGAAAAATCATCTATGAGAACTAAATAATTATCTTGTGACATTGACATTGCATCAAAATCCTATGTGTATTGCATGCTTCCTAGAGAGATTTGAGCTCTAATTGTCAAGATTTTGTGTGTAAAATTTTTGTGAAGAGCAAAATGTTGCAATGTCCTATTTTGTTTTTTATAGTGTGTCTTGATGAAAAGCAAGCATATTAACAAGATAATTTCAACAATATTCTCTTGGTGCATAATTGTTATGTGGATATTTTCATTGTTGTGTATTACAGGATCTAGAGGAGGCCATTGAGAGAGGACATGGATGACATAGATCTACTAAATCGCAAAGAGGAAAGTGGGTGGAAATAGATATGACAACGAAATCTGCAGATACAATAGAGGTAAGAAGAGAAAGCAACCTCGACCAAAGGAGGAAGGTGTTTATGAATTCACAAATGCTACAACATAAAGGAGATAAAGTCATTTTTTTGTCCATGAGGCCTCTGAGGTCAAACTTATTAGTTCAAAATACATAGGAATGGTGATTAAATGTGATTCTATGATCAAGGGAAAAGTTTGAAAATTACGATGGCCAAAACATGATATCAATATGTCAAATATATGACTAAAGTGAGGTTTTGTGTTGGATAGCATATTCATTGAAATGATATAATTGGTGTACTAAACATTATTTACTATGTTGTGTATTATAGGGGTGAGACAAGGCCATGGCAACAACTCATGTCATATCAAATGAGGACACAACAGATGAAGTGGGACATCCGGTACTCAAATTTTGACTTAACTTAGGAAAAAATGATTTGATGGCATTTTGTGATACATCCATTTTTTTTCACAATATTATTGAAATTTATAATGTATTATCCAATCTTGACATAAATTAATGCATGTTGATTATTTTAGATGGAAATTGGAGCAAATGCAGAGCTTGAGCGTTCAACTAGCAAAAGAAGAAGATGTGTATATGGACGTGGACATAAAGTTGTTAAATCACGTAGAGGATAGTGTGTGGAGGAGGATATGACAATGGATCCTGCAGACATAACAAATGATTGCACTAAACAAGAGGTTGGTAAGGACTATAGTACATGGGATGAATACTTTGAGAAAATTGTTGTTTGTGGATGTTCTATATGTTGTGGAATTGGGGTAAGGAATTTTCCAATTTGATATAAATAACATGTATACTTCATTTAAAACATTGTTTTATATTATTTAAATAACTAATTTTTTTCTAAATGGATACTTGTAGGATAAAGTTCTTGGTTTAAAGTTTCTTGGATCACCGACTTCCAACCTAGAGGGCAACAATCATATATTAGATGTTACATCTAACAAAAATATGTACCAATATACCAGCTCAAAAGATGAGGAATTGATGAAAACAAGTAACAGAACAAGAATCGGTTTAAAGATGCATAATTTGTTTAAAGATAGGGGGAAGGTGGACTACATACCCTATGAGAATGAATGTGATGGAGATGATGACTTTCCCCTGAGTTTGAGATAAATTTACAAAGAGACATTTGATCATAAACTATATTGCGCTTGGCCTAGTGATCAACAACTACCTAGAGTGTACGAGGTGTTTCAGGATATAACTACATGATATGACCCTCCAATATTCATGGAGTGAATCTAGGCCTATTTATTGTCCAAAATTTACATGTGGGATCTAAACATAGAAATAATTCAGAACAAATCACTAGGAGATTAATGTTATATTATGGTCCATCGTATTACAGTGGTGAATGGAGAAGGCTGGCAGAATATAAGCCTAGCATGTCAGCATATGGTTTAAATTTGAATATGTATACAAATCGTCTCCAATTGGAAAGTGGAAAAGAAATGAATAGAGATCATCTCATGTATATAGATGGATGTGCATACACACAAAAATATTGTAGGATTTATAAATGGTAGTAAGGGAAGGGACCCTACTATAAGACCGAGTTGTCAATTTGTTGAGGTTATAAATGATAAAGATGGAGATATGGAAAGAGAGGTTGATAGATTAATAATGGTTGAGGATATTATGGACCTTACCATTGGGGATGAGTTATTTATTGATTACCCCTTCTTAAAACGCACTCCTACGTGAAAGAAAAGGGAAGAACAAGGTCTCCCTAAGGATGTTCTTAAGGGTAGAAAACGAAAGAATAATCAATGAGTGTGGACTGATGTTTTATAAACTATGTTGTCAAAATTGTGTTTTATTTAAATTATTGTATAAAAAAGGTAGTATCAAAATGGCAATGAAACATATAGAGGAAAAATGGCCAAGAAAATTCAAAGATGAACCTCGTAGTATCAATTTTGGTCTTGCAATTGATGGAGTGTTCCCATTCTCTTTCCTAGGCTCAAATTATAGTGTTTGGCTAGTCGGATTGATAGTATACAATATTCCCCCATGGATGAGTGGTAGAAAGGAGCACCTTATGCTGACTCTCATTGTTCCAGGAAAACGTCAAGTTAAAAACATGGATATTTATCTTGTGCCTTTTATTGATGAGATGCAACTGCTATGGAAAGGCATAAGAATGTATGACATATCACATCCTCCATCAAATAGGTCCTTCATGTTGTATGGTGTGTTATGTTAGACTATTCATGATTTCCCAAGACTTGGCGTTTGTTCTAGTAAGATAAAATATTTACATATTTACACTCATAATTATTTTCATCCCAACTTTCATACTTAGTTTTATAATATTTTTTTGATGTTATTAACATTACTTATTGAATTGAAGGGATTCAAACAAAGGGGATATTTTCATGTCCAAGATGTGCAAAACAATTTCAAGGGCGGTATTCTAAAGATCTTCATAAATTTATTTATGCAAACAACAGGGTTTTTCTACCACTATCTCATAAGTTTAGAAATCGCCTAAAGAATCAATTTGATGGAAAAGTTGAAAATAGAGGCCCTCCCATGATTATGGGTCCAGGTGATTGTCTTAAGAAGTATGAAGATGCTGAATTGAAAGCTTGGGAGAATTTTTTTGATCAGGGTGATTCAATTGAAGAACCGTAACAAGTTGTAGTTAATATGCCAGAAGGAATGAAAAGGAAATCCATATTTTATGAGCTCCCTTATTGGAAGGATCTATTAATATCTCACCTATTAGATCCAATGCACATCTTCAAAAATGTTCCAAATTCTATATTTCAACATATATTAGGCAAAGAGGACACCTTGTCTTCGAGGAAAGATATTGCTCTTTCACGTACCAAAATTGATAGAAAACATTTGTGGCCAAATACAGAAAATGAAACATATGCAGAAGCTCCATGGATTTTGAAAAAAAAAGAGCTAGACCAACTAAAAAATGTCATCCATTCAATAAGGAAACCTACTAGCTATGGGTCATCATTGGCTAAAGCTTTTATAGTTGATGGACATATCATAGGATTTAAGACACATGATTTTCATAATTTTATGAAGGTATTGTATATCAGCATTTAACATTTATAGGTAACAATGATTAAGTACTAAATATATTTTGATATTTTGTTGTGTGAGAAAAGAATACTAGTGACCTTTTCATAAATGTGTTTGATAGCATATCATGTCATTGGCAATTGGGGAGATTCCTGTCTTATAGTTGACTTAAGGAATGCCATAAGTCGATTGTCAACATTTACAAGGTATGTGGTTATATGAAATGATCATGTGTCAGAGACATAGATATATTATATTGCATTTTAATTTTTGACTAAAGTTTCATACTAATTTACTATTCGTATATTAGGTGGGTGACCTCCAAGGGGTCCACGAATGTGAAGTGCCCAAATGGAAGAAGGAAATTGCATAAATTGTATGTGTATTTGAGAAGGAGCTTCGTACAAGTTTCATGGACCTACAAGTCCATTTACTTGTACACCTAGTCGATGACATTGAATTGGTGGGTGTTGTATCAACAAGATGGATGTTTTTCTTTGATAGGTATATGAAAACTCTAAAAAGATAGTCTGACAAAAGGCACATCCAGAGGATTGCATGGCTGAAGGGTATGTATTGAATGAAGCATTTTTCTTCCTGTGTGAATTCCTTGGTAAGTATTTTGAATATGGGCCACACTTTTGGGATGAAGAACGAGCATCAAATATTATTGATGGTGAAAAACCACAATCTAATGGTGTTCAAGTAGAAATTAGTAAGTAAATTCATGATCAACATGTTTGTTTTTCTTGCAATCATTAATTTACTCTATAATTTATTTGTCAAATTAACAACATGACATTTGGAGTTTGAAATAAACATGTTGACATGTAATAGGTGTAGACGAAAGTGCTATACTTGACAAGTTCATTCTATACCACATGGACTTTATGAACAAATGGATTGATTTGTATGATAAAAAGAGAGAAGTGTTAGAAGCAAGGAGACAGTTTAAGAGATCAAACCCAAGGAATACTCCACTTCCCACTGATCTACTTAGGGAATGGGGAAAAGATTACACACTAGAATGGGTTACTAAACAAATTCAAAATCAAACAGAAGATGTAGGTATAGATTCAAACATAATAGAAGATGAAATCAACATGTCTAGAGGATGTGAAAGAAAGGTATAATTTTAGAAAATGTTGTTTCCTTATAGTTTTTGACACTATTAAATATTTTAATATTCGTCATTATATTTTTTTCACTGAAATAAATGGTCTTTCACAAGCAAAGAAATATCCAACAATGTGGGCATATGGTCGACATTATCGTGTAGAAAGTGTAGATGTGAAGAGACAATCCTTCGATTGTGGCATCATAGTTGACTTCAAGCAATCCAGTTGATCAAGCTCAAAAGATAAGAATATAATTGAAGGGAATCTATAATATGTTGGGAAAATACAAGAAATTATTGAGTTGGATTACCTTTTAAATGTTATATTTTTAAGTGTAGATGGTATGAAGCATTTGAGAGGACACGAAGACATGATACCCATAGTGGATTGTTTTCTATAGATTCTTCATGCTTCCTACCAGAGGATAAGGAGCCTTATGTTCTACCAATTCATTGTGAGTAGGTATTTCTTTAACTCAAACAAGAAGCAGTAGTGATCATTAATCTATTAATTCATAGTTTATTGCGAATATATACATGTGTTTGTTAATCAATAAAATTGTTATAACATACATCTAGTATATGTATGTCGTTAATGTGTAGGTTTTTTTTCTATGAAGATATTTTGGACCCGAAATGGATATTTTTCATACATTATGATCCAAGATTAAGGCATGTATTTGACGAAACATTAGTGGATACTAAGCAAAAAAATGATGGCCAACAAAATGAGAGAGAGGGATTAGAGAACATCGAAGAAATTGGCATCCATGATGATGTTGAAAATGGTTATGTTTAGGCACAAGAAGACAACAATCCAGAGTTAGATGATGTTATGGAAGTCAACAATATGGATGGTATAGAAAATGATGATCCAAATATATCTGGTAACAATATAGATGGTCTACAGTCAAATTTCAATGATGATGAAGATGATGTAGGTCAAGATGAGGATGATGATAATATTAAATACTTGAAAGAACATATGAACATTGACAGTGATACACTAGATGAAATTGTAGCAAACAATAATGTTAATGACCAAGACTTCTAAATTTTCAGAATTATTTGCAATCCATGTTTAAAAAGGGATAATTCTTATGGCCTAAACTTTGAAATGCTTCAATAATATTAATTCAAGTGTTAAACTATAGAACCACCACTCTCCATTTTGATGGTATATAACTTGTTTATTAGAAATATTTTATTAACTATAGATTTAGCTTGATATGTATCTCCCAATTTCTTTAAAATAAGTGTTATAATGGTCTCTTCATGTACATTCAACAATATTGAATTAGCCAAATGGAGTCTAATGAGACTCTTATCTTTTTTTCCTTTTTTTCTACCTTATTATGACATTCCAATAGGTTTTTATCTAGCTACTATAACCCATATGTCTCTATCCACAATAATATACTCCATCTTAAGCTTCTAAAGCTTAAATTTTGTGCCTAATAACTTCTCCATTTCTACCCTAGATGTGATTTTCATCTCTTCCTATAATAAGATCAAACCCTTCTATGAAATATCACATTTAAATGAATATTCGTAAACAAAATTCTCTACCTAAAACCTATAATTTAAGTTGATAAGAATATTACCAAATGAAAGAAAGTAGGGTACAAAAAAAATCTTCATAAACTAATCTTAGCGAAGATTATTGTGAAAATTTTAATATATTTACATTTACAAAAAGGAGAAATACATATAAACCATAAATAAAAACATAACACAACACAAGTGTACATGGTAAAAACCCTTTTAGGAGAAAAAATCACACTCAAAAGAGCCCAATTACTATTCAATAGTCTAAACATATTTATAATAAACTTGAAGGGAAATTTGTTTATAGGAGCATCACCAACCAAATATTCAGAGTGATTCTAGTAGCATATCATTACCTAGAAACTGATTTATTTAAAATTAAATCTCAAACATCATATAAATATAAGTAGTGATTACAAAACTATGATCTAAAACCACCAAAAAAAGTGGCACCCAAAAACCTAGTTAGAAAATAGACACCCAAATCCCAAGATGAGCTCATTGGATAAAAATGGCATATTAATTCCACATGCCATAATTGCATCATAAAATAATCATCAAATTAGGAATTCCATTATGGATTCAAGACACATTCACCATTCTTGTGGGTATATATGTGATAATGGGTCTAATAATTTTATGATGAAGTATGTAGAAAAAAATATACATGGTCATAAAATAACCTCTTTAAAAGGATTTTAACCTTGGGCAGGGACCAATTAAAGTAAACTATTTGAAAGGATTTTTAATTCACATCAACCAGAAACCAATCAAAGCATCCAAACAGTAACAACAAATGTGTTTTGATAAATCTTGAAGACTTAAATAACTTGAAAATACCATTTTGGAGACAAAAAAGTAATAGATAAGTAATGAAAATTGACACAGTAATTGAACACAGAAAATGGATTACGAATTATAAGTAGTCTACTCCATTGTATTACTTCAAAATATAAGCATTTGTAATAGAAGTCTTTGAATATGATATGGATGGGCAGATTATGAAACCTATCTTCTTACTAATGCATACTCTAATGGAATATGATTTGATGATGATGATTTGAAAATCGGGCCTTGGTTTCCCTATTTGTATGGGAAGCAACAAGCTTCAGGCCCGTTTACAAAAAGTCATACCGCTTCATAAATAAAACATGATTAGCATAAACATAAAAATATTTAGAGTTTGTTGGTGGATGCACTATAGTTCATTAATCTCCAGCAAGCACCCATGATCACCTAAGACCTGTTCAAGGCTCATGCACCATAATCGTGTATCAAAACCATCAAAATCCAGTCCCCGTTACTCCTCTCTTACTTGGCTTGTGCAATGAACAAGTTAATATTTGAAAAATGCTCAATGTACCCACTTTTGGCATGAGTGTTTGCATTATGTATAATATCTCTCATGGCATACTCCAATTCAAAAATTCTTCCAAGTTGTTGATGTGTTTTCTTAAGTACCTCATCTTCATCATTGATTGCATCAAGAACAACTAGAAAATAGTGGGCTATCTCATCCTTCCATGTATCCTAATCTTCCAATTATGTTTCCTTGAAGATGTTGGGCAAGGCCATACTTAGTGGCTGACTAAAGTCACTTAAATCTTGTGTCAAGATGGTATAGAAATATTTATGGGCTTTCATAAGCTCTTGATATTCTTGTAGCACAACAGTGTTATCTTCATTCTTTGCTATGATGTGAGACTCCACTTCCTTCATTTTGTCACTCAATTTAGTATTTTCCAATAATGTTGCATATGTTTTTTCATGAATATGCTAGACTTGTTCAACATGCTTATACATATCTTCAAATCTCATGCAGACAATCTCCAATGCCATTTCAAAGATGGTGGTCTTGAGCTCTCCTTTTAACTCCTCTTGTTCCTTCTGAACTTTCTCATGTCTTTGTTTCTGGTAGGTAGTTTCTGACATTGCTTCTAGCACCTTTCTTTCATGCTCAACTAGTGGAGAGTAAAGCCTTGAGGAAGAAGGCAACCTATCTCTGTAGCTGATCAACTCTTGCTTTAGCCTTTCATTTTCTTCTATCAATCCCTTGTTATCCCCTATTAGTTTTTGAATTTGAGCCTTTGTGAACTTGGCCACATTTACATTCAAGTCAACAGTTTCCATAGGATCTATCTCTCCTACCCTTTGCACCAAAAGATGTCCATAAATTTGATCATGATCAATAAGACTTTTTGACTGGCGGTAAAGTGCCCATATCTGTAAAGTAGTATTATTAGGATTATATCCTAATCCAGTATACATCTTATCACCAGCTTCGTTTGTCAAGTGCAAGGTTTTATTATTTCTCCTTAGAAAGCTTTCAAACACAATGGTTGAACTAATATCCCACCTTGGAAGGAGCATGAACCCAACTTCTTGCAATAATGCTCTTCCTCTCTTAATAGTCATGTTCTTCATCTCTTTATCAATTTCATGTTGAAGCTCTTTCAAATTATATGCTTCCTTTTCAGAGTCAATGTCTTTTAGCCTTTCCCTTACCACCTTTCCCTTATACTCATAGATGAAAGCCTTAAATTCAAAAGTTTGAACAAATGCATCATCTGCAATGAATTCCTGACTGGCATGGTGTCTCACATCATCAAATAGCTCATTGGAAGATTCAAAGGTAATCACACTCCTTTTTAGTGGCATTTCATATAGGGGAATAACAAGAGTGTTAATTTGTGCGACCTCTTCTTCCCATTCAATACCATCTTCAACATGATTGGGGAGTCAATTGAGAAGCTTACCTCTAGAGTAGGTTGTGGTGACAAATGGCCCAGTGGTGTTATATTTTCTGCTTTCCTTCTAGAGCTAACATTTCTTCTCTTCTCAAATGCCACTAGAGGTACATCCTTTATTATTTGTTCTTCATGTAAAAGCAATTGCTCAACTCTTTCCATAGGATCTCGAATTTCATGAAAAGCTTCCACATAGGCTGGGTTATTATTCATTCTCCAAGCCTCAGCCATAACAATTCTATTGTATGCATTTATCCTCATTATCACTTGACTTTCCTCACAGTTCTTGATGACATCATTGAGATGGAACTCATGCTCATATCTTTTCAGTTTTTGAAAATTTTTGGCATCATAGATGAAATTCTCAGGGTCAAAAAAATTTCTCTTGTTTCCTACCAGCAAGTCATAATAATCCAACTTGCTACCAACCAAGTCATACCCTGTATCAGCAATAATAGTGAAGTCACCAAAACAAAGAGTGGAAGGCATGAAAGTTTTCCTTCCATATATTTTCAAACGCATGAAGGCTGAGTAAGAAAATTGTCTTATGATCTCCAGGTATGCAACCCTATCTAGCGCAGTCTTAGGTAATAAATATGGTGCTGCCTCAAATCCATATACTCTAATGATATTACAATCTGCAAAAACATACCGTGCTGCCTCAAATCCATATACTCTAATGATATTACAATCTGCAAAAACATACCAATCTCCCCAATTGTGATTTATTTTTCCATCATAACCCTTCTCCTTTGGTTGGAGGAACCTCTATACTTCTGGGGATAGATTATAGTCACATTTGTGGCCAAGTAATTTGTATAAGGGTTTGAAAAAATGTTCTTCAATATATAGGTAGTGGGATCTCCCACATCTACTATCCTAGACTGATGTCCACATTTGCACTAGTCTAGAATTACCATCACTATCCAAATCTTTGATTCTGAATTATTCTCCCCATATTCTCATCACTTGTCCTTCATACAGTATCATATGCATAAGAAGTGAATAGTGTTTGAAGTAGATAGCTTCACTATTGTTCTTAATAGCATTGAGAGAACTATTAATGGCCTCAGATAGATAATCTACATAGTCATAGTGCCTGGCATCTTGGCTTTGAATGTCTGCAGCCAGAACCATGGGAGCTATAGTCATGTTAACAGGAGCATCAACTCCCACTACTTGGCCAACTGAATAGTATGTGTATTGATAGTATTATTCAAACAAATCTATAGAGAATGGGTGCCTTTCATCACTAGAAAATCTCCTAGGTTGATTCCCTGGACCTTTGGGCTTGTGCAGAGGCAACTTCCACCCCTTATAGCTTGTATCCATGGAGCAATACTCTTCCAACAAGTCTCTCATCCATAATTTCATCTTTAGGGAGGTGTCCAATTAGAAAACCATACAAATATAATCTCGTGTTATAATCATAAACTGTGACCCATCGTGTAAGTGAATTGCCCTCATTTTGGGATTATAATTATTTTCCAATACTTTAATTAGTTCTACATTCACAAAAACATTTGGCATCACAAGTTTTCCTCGATTCAAATTCCATGGGTTTAAAACTAAGTTATATTTGTACTTCTTCCTATAGCAATAGATGAACAATTCATAACCATTGTGTGGAGTCCACACATCTCCCAAATTCTTGTGATTGTCCTCTAGGGTCTCACATGATGGGTTTAATTGAGTTGTTCTCCTTGCTTTTGGCCCAAATTCGGGACACTGGTCTATTAAGTCTTGATTAAGTGGCCTACTTTCTATTTTTTCCTCTTTGCTCTTGTTTTCTTTGGGGTTTTATCCATTTTAACCCTAACTATGTTGTACTTCAAGCTATCTTCAAAAAATTATGTTCCGCTGAGCCAAGATGTATTTACTTGAATGAATGACGGAAATTCAGAGATGCTCGCCTTCATCCAACTCTGTCCTCTGGATACTTAGCCAAAATTCACAATGAATTTTGATTCCTTAGAGGTTGTATTTATCAAAATTTAGCACGCTCGAGCTAGCTCTAGTTCATAAATGGTGCTCGCACCATTGTTCCTATTAATTTTCACATTAATAGCAATTCTCTCTTCGATGACTTCATTAGTCAAATCAATTTGGTGATAATTATTTCATATTTTTTCGAAGATACTTTAATCACATCTATATCTCTCTTCGATATATCCTTGACCATATTTTGAGAAGCATCTAAGAGACATTTAGATTTCTCTCTTTGATGTTGTAGGGTCTCTTCAATATTTACATTTCAGTTTCCTCCCTTATGGTCCCCCTTTTGTCAATGAGATTGGCATATATCTCTCACTGACAAGCCTATGTCTCTTTGAAATATCCTTATCTCTTCCTTTTACGGTATAACTTGCTAGTGATCTCTATGTGAATTTTTCAGTCAAGGAGACTCACGGTCACCTCTCTCTGGTCTCTCTTAGTCTCATTGATAACACATGTTTACACTTGTGCTAGGATGTAAAAGAGACTTTTGATATTGTTTGTCCGATAATCCTGTGTCTCCTCGACATATCCTTGTTAGGATGTCAATGAGACCTTGTCCAATGTCTGTTCGATGTCTCTATGTCTCGCTGATATTTTACTCCTTGAATATCGAAGAGACTCTCTTACTTCTCTCCTCGATATGCCAATGTCTTTTCAACATTTCCATTTGTCTATGTTGTTTTACCAGTTACCTATCATTTATTTTATGATAATCTCTCGATGTTTGAGAGATGTTTTTCTATTTCCTGAATGTTGAATGCTCCATTTAATTTTTTAGTGATACATGTTATATTTTCTCCTCGACATGTCCAAGTCTCTTAGACATATCATTCTTTAGGCTGGCAAGAATACATTTGAACATGTCTCTTAGACATTTGGGAGTCTCATCTACATTTCACATCGGCCCTTTCTGCTCGCGTCGAAGAGACTATGGCGAGACTCTCTTTGATATAGCATTGTCTTGGCGACATGGCATGTGCTACTATGGTAACACTTCAAATAGGGAATTCACTTTAGTGTTATGACCAAGGGCCTTATTTGGTGGTTTATATTAGTGTTAGCCATTATGAAATGGAGATGGGACATATGGTGAGTGTGGGAAGATGGGTGAAAATGGAAGTGTGCAAAATAACAAAGGTGGATTTTTGGCTCCAATAGGACCTTTAATATTATGAAACATTGGTGGTACTTAGTTATCAAATTTCATTAAAGGATAAGTTTCATTAATTTTAATCATTATGTATGTAAATAATGATGAATATTTTGGTCAATTAATGTTATTCCTACTTTTAGTTAATGACATCAACACATAATCTTCTAGGATATGGAAATTTTATCTCCTAAGGCTCTCACATTGGT
The DNA here is from genome assembly GCA_007258455.2 of Sequoia sempervirens. Classification (NCBI taxonomy): domain Eukaryota; kingdom Viridiplantae; phylum Streptophyta; class Pinopsida; order Cupressales; family Cupressaceae; genus Sequoia; species Sequoia sempervirens. The sequence goes on from VDFB02075321.1 coordinate 450,679,744, forward strand.
ATGAGCTAGTAATATAAATAACATTATGTAATTTTTATTTTATCTAACACCACTTAGTGTAAATAAATGATATTTATTTTTAGTTTGATTTGTTTCTTCATTCTTTCCATAAGAGGAGGCAACTCCACTTTGTGAACCTAGCCCATCTAGGTAAACAAAGAGAAGCAAAGGATCATTAATTTATGGCAAATGATTATTTACTTATTTCATTTTATTCAAGATTACTATGCTATTGTATATATGGTTTAATTGCATTAATAGGTGAAGCTAAAAAAATTATTGAGCCTAGGAAGTCTATTAATTGGAAAAGGAGAGCTACCAATTATGATATTGATTCTCCATATTCTTAACAAAGAAAGTCATTGATCATTTAATGACACTCCATAATTGCATATATTTTCACATTTATTGTATGCCTTCATGAAATGTAGATGTAGATTTTTATTCTAATGTATATCATTGTATATACCTATATGGATTTATATGTATGTATTTATATTTTTCCAATGTGTGCAAGTGTATTCCTATATGAATTTATTTAGACATTCATCAAATGCATATATGAAATTGTAGACCTTATAACACTATATGACATTTTCAAGACATTATGTATACCTTCATGGCCTTATTGAGATCTATATATATATATTTCATGTATTCAAGGCTTAAATGGTTTAAATTATTTGAGTGGTTTAAATAATAAGGCTTACTATTACTTGTTAGGAGTGACAATAATTTTTTAAAATGGTTTCAACACTAACTACAAACTTAATATTATTTTTATGGTTGATAGTGATAAAAATATATATGATTCTTTGATAGAACCTATACATTTAAGGATTCATCTCTCATTTTCTCTCAATTTAACTATTTTCTATTTCAATGTATATCCATTTTATAGCTAGTAAAATCCTTTGATTATTTTAGTGTTTGAATAATGCTTGTATACACATGTACAATGATAAGGGAGCCTATACGAAGCTAGAAATTCAAAATATCACTTTAGAATTTTTTTGGTCTTATCTCTCTTAAGGGACATTGTTAGTATGTTGTAGCTTGGAAGGATTAAGACACTTAGGCAGTGAAGAGACACATCCAATAGTAGTAACCTACCCACCTAGAAATTTTGGCATTGTTAGTTTAGTGTCACAATAGAAGTATATTTACAATAGACATGGCTTTGAAGAATAAAAATTTCCATATCCTCATTGAGGTGATTCTTCAATGGTGGTTAATTCCCTATCAAGGAGGGCTTCTAAAAACTAGCACTTGAATTATTTGTTGGGACATATATTGTCTCTTCTTTATAATTTTTCTTCCTTTCTAATTATGATCAATTACTATAGGGAAGCTAACATCTTGGTGGATGCACTTGCTAATAGGCAATTGATTAGGGTTGAAGATTGTATAGGGTTGATGGTTTAGGGTATTGGGTTGAGGGTATACTAGGGTTGAAGGTAGAGGGTAGAAGGTTTAACTTGGTTTAGGGTTTAAGGGTTTAGGGTTGATGGTTAAGGGTTGAGGGTAGAGCGTTTAGGGTATAGGTTTGAGGGTATATGGTTGAAGGATTAGGGTTGAGGGTCCAATGTATAGGGTAGAGGGTATAGGGGTAGAGAGTTTAGGGTTTAAGGTTAAGGGTTGAGGGTTGATGGATTAGGGTTGAGGGATTGGGGTTGAGGGTTGAGGGTTGAGGGATCTTCTGATGCAAGTGAAATGTAGGAAAGTAATTGAAGGCCAGTGAATATTGGGGATGGATTTTTTGTTCTAACACCCCTAATCCCTTAACCCCTAATTCTTGCTAGATCAGAACAATTAGGCACTAAAATGTGCTCTAAAGTAGGTGCTAATGTCGACAAAAACTAGGCACTAACATAGGCGCTAAACTAGATGCCAAACTAGGAGCCACACTTGGCACAAAACTTGGCACCAAACTCATCATGAAACTCAACACAAATCTAGGCACTAATTGGCACCTAATTTGACACCTACTTAGTTTGATTGATGCAATAAACGCCAAAAAATAGCGCCATCCCAATAAATAGCACCAACTTTTTAAATTTTTTTTGAGAAAAATACATTAAAACAGTGGGTGGAAGCAAAAAAGGGAGCTAATCTCAGGGATTTGTTATAGTGCACTAGATGCCTGCTCCCCTCTAAGTTTAAGGTCCCTTAAGAAATTGAGCCAAATTTTCATTGATGAACAATTCCTACAATTTGTCACATAATAGGGTTGAATTGGATTTTCATCCTTCACTCACAATATTTGAATCCAAGATAATTAATTGTTATATTTTCCCACATTCTAAGTTCTTACTTTTTAAATTTCAAAGCAAACTCCTTAAAACTAGCTACCTTTACCTCAGTTTTACATAGAAAAAGAGAAGTTTTGAGTTGTCTATAAGGGGTTTTTTATTTCTAATCATGGAAAAAACCCCTATGCTATTACAAAAATTACAAGGGTGAGCTAGCTTCAACCCTACAATCCCAAATAATTTATATTTGGTCATTAGACAATGTTGCAATATATCTTTGAGACTAGGTAGTTAATTTTCAAGGATTTCAATAGGGTGAGTGATTTCCATTTGTAGTTTTTTGTTTAAAATAGAGTTAAGTTTCTATATTTTCTACAATTTCAACTTCTTACTTCTCCATCCATTTTCATTCATTTTTTGTCTCCAAATTTCCATTGTTCAAGAATTTACCTTAGTGTTTAGCTATTCCCACTTGATTTTTTCTAGTTCCACTATCAACCCACTCTATGCTTCAATTTTTTTATTTTTTTATTTTTTGGGTAAGTGCTACTAGAGGGGGTAGCTCCCTAAATTAATTTAGAAATGGTTACAAAATCCATACAACAACGAAGAAACTAAAGTAGCCTATGCTTCAATTTTTTAAACCTTCAATCCCTCTTTTATTTTTTTAGCCATCATGGATCCATTTCATCATTTTGGAGTGCTTCCCATTGACCCTTTATGAGTGCACACCTTGATGCACCTTTTAAAGTTATAATACCTTACCATGCAAAATCCTTGTTAGAGTGCTTCAAACTTAAGGTTTCCCCTTTCTATATATGTCCTCTTCAACATCCCACATCTCTTTTAGAGTGAACCAAACCTTGTTTCCAAAACTATTCTCCCACCCCACTAGCTTTGTTGTGTTGTTGCAAGATTTAACGGTTATATCTTGATTTAGAATTAGTTTTTGCATAGATCAAATTAATAGCCTAATAGTTATCAAATTTTTAATGTGGATCCACACTTTAAATCTCACAAGAGGACTAACTAAGGTATACTCCCCCTTTAACATTTATTTTTGCAGGATTTGTGTATACACCTAAAAATGGTTTGGAGAATATAATTAATTAAATATGATTTATTTGATTAATTAACCTTAAATTCATCTACTTAATAAATGAATAGAAATATTTATTTATATTAAGTTTACTTTTAATTCTTCTTTTTTTACCATACTATTTCCCCTTAATTAAATAAACAAGATTAAATACTTTGTTTTATTTCATTATTATCATCGTTATTTCTTCTATATTTTATCCATTTATTAAATAAGCAAACTTCAATAGTTTGTATTATTTAATTATCTTATCATATTTCCTCTTAATTAAATAAAGATATCCTAAAGTCTTATTTAATTATCATATCCCTTTTTATTAGATAAGCAAATATCAAATATTTGTTTCATTTAATTAAATATCTTCTTACTTTGTTGAAATTTGAATAAATAAAAAATATTCAAATAAAGCAATATTCCTCTATTCACTCACCAATAAAATTAGATTTTTCAAATCTAATTAATTCAATTAGTATTCACGGGAAAGCTTCGGAGAAAAACTTATAGGCAATCCTCTCAATCTCCTTCCTTTGATTCTTCCCATCATCTTGCCTGATGTTTTCATGGCGATAAACCATTCCCATAATCAGCTCAAGCTTCTCAATCTCTCACCACTCAAATATCCATATTGAATCCAAGCCTTTGTTGTGCCGCCCCTATGTAAATGTGTTGTCATAAATCTATAAATATAGCCTTTTGAAGTAAAGAATGGATCCCAACTTTGTGCAAACTTACTTTGCAGGAATAGCAATCAAGCAATCAAGCAATAACAATAGCATCATAGCAATCATAGCATCAATAGAATTAGAATCACGATTGCATCATAGTTTTTATTGTAGCTTCCATTTATCATATTTCATGTCAGAATAGATTACAGTAGCATCAATATCATCTAGAAATCATTATCAATCATTAGATCATTGCATTTAGCATCACTCCATTCTCTAGATTGACATTTTAAATAGTCACATTGCTTACCAAATCTGAGAGCCTTTTGTGACTTGATAAATCTTTGGAGATAGGAGACAATGAGACGCTTTCAAGTTTTATGTGCTTTAAATTAGTTAATTCATGTTAAATCTTGATATAATGTTTCATTAAGAAGTGTTTTAGTTTTTTTACTTATTTACTTATTTCACACTTACAATTTGCATTCATGAAAGTTTGATTATAATTTAGCTTAGAAGAGTATATAAGGTTTCAAAAGAAGTTTTGGAACAAAATTACCATTTAAATTTGTTTATTGATCCCCCACAAATATTGTAGATCTCTATTTAATATAGACAAGGCCACACTATTAGCTATCAAGAGTAGTCAATATTGCCCTACAAGCCGCCTCATTGATTTTAGGGCCTTACAGTAATTTTCAATACAATTTGACATAAAAGATTTGAATTAGGTCTAGAGACCCACTTATGCTTGGAAATCAAATATTTATCAAATGATATCACTCCAATTTGTCCATTTTACCTCATTTTTTTTTCAGTAATCAAGACTTCTAAGTCTTTAAATTATTTCCATGTTTCATTTAGAGATCAAGGCCTAAAAATTCTTGGGATACTTTTTCATGATACTACCATTGGTCCCTATCAATTTTAGATTATTACCATTTCATCTTCCAAGTGAGATTGTACCAACTCTTCAACTTGCATGCATTGTGTTATTCATGTTTATTAAGAAATCCTAAATTTACTATGAATCACATTATTTATGTTGGTCACTAATAGGTGAGAAATTTTGTATTAAGCTTAAACACTTTTTCAACAAGCTATCTTACAATTTTTAAGTTTATGCCCACTTTTTGGTCAAGGTTGCCTCTCTAGACAAAGTTGTAATGGTGACTACTAGGACTTGACAATTTTGTCAAGTAGGTTATTTTGCATATGGAAAATTTGTCCTTTTGATCCAATCACTATTGAATTTCACACACCTCTCCAATACCTAATTTTGAGAAACTTTCATATGACAACTTCTTTGCATAGATGCATCTAAAGTCATTTATTCACTATTTTTTATTTCAATGTTGCAAAATTCACTACTTGTTGATTGTGGAGTCCTATGTGTGACTGATTTACGTAGGTCCAAGTCCAATTTTCAATCTAGTTAATAGTGCCAACTCACGTGGTTGGTAATTAGAGTTAGGATAGTTGGAGATAGTCATGCACTATTTTTCATTTTTAGTACTTAGTCAAATTCACTACTTGTTGATTTTTCAGTCCTACATGTCACCAATTTGCATAGCTAGTCTAATTTTTTGTTGAGTTGATAGTGCCAATTTGCATGGTTATAATTTATAGATAGGCTAGTTGGAGATAGTCTTAGGTGGCTTTGATTTGCACACTATTTACACACAAAACCATACTTAAGACAAAACTAACATCTAAATTTCAAAAAAAGATTCATCTTTAAGGTTCTTCATCTACAAATGTTGAGTATGAAGAGCAATTATTGTTGGCCATGAGGTTCCTAGGCTTCATCAATTGATGATAGAATTTAGTTTTCCTCTTGATCACCCCACTACTCTTTGGTGTGATAATTGTAAGGAAAGCTAAGGTGCAGAAACAACTCTCCTAACATCAAAACCTCAGGGAAGAATGCAGAGATGCTTTTAAATTTTCAATTACAGTCTAATTAAGATACACTTGAAAGAAATAACAAAAACAGAGAAATGAACATGCACAGATGAACACCATATTTACGTGGGAAAACCTTTACGGGAGAAAAACCCACCACACCAAGAAAAGCCTCTTTGTATTATAGTAATAAAATTACATACAAAGATCAGACTTATCTTTCTGATGTCAATTACAATAGCATAATCCTTGATCAACCTTATACAAAACATTCAAGATACAATGCTCTCAGAATTGAATTCACACTGGTCACACATCGAACTGTTCATCGAACTGTTTATCCCACTGATCGTCCAACCGAACATCATCATCGATCTTAGAGTATATCAATGTCATCCCTGGTCTGTTGAACTTCCTCACAGAAATGGCCACAACAGTCCAATTGCTAGCGGTTCCCATTCTTCTTCTCTGATTGGTCAAAGACACACCATGTAGGACAGTCTCCCAATCGGTCAAAACATTCATCTTGTGTTTGCATGTCGGTGAGACACTAACTGTGTCTCCCTGATGCCACAAGACCTAATAGTCGATATCAGCCAGACTCATCACCTTCGGCAAGAGGTTACACCGAGTTCAAAATCGGTCGCTCAGACTTCCCCTTGTCGCCAAGACATCATACTAATATCCAACATATGTAGCGTTATTCGGCAAGACTATCACTATTCGGTGAGAGGTCATACCGATGTTCAAAAGTCACATAGACATCAACATTTCCATTGGTGAGACTATCACTATTGCCAAGAGATCATACCGAAGCAACATACCTATCGGCGATACCTCATCCGTCACTAAGAGTCACCCCGTAGGTTTCAAGTCACCTCGAGACCATCCTTAGCTAGGAGTCATACCGACAATAGACTACACCATCGCCGAGACAAACATCCATCGCTAAGACTTCATACCAAAGCCTTCATGTTACTCCGATGACTCCAAGTGTAACATTGTCGGTGAGACATACCATATTTCGCCAAGAGTTCTTACCAAAGTCACATGTTACACCAATGACTCCAAGTGTATAACCATTCAACGAGACATCTCTTGTCGGTAAGACTTCATACCGAATGTTCATATCTTTCCCCGATAATTGTTGTCGCCACAAGTCTCCCCGATAACCACTTGACACCAACTCGTCGGCAAGAGATTTGCTCGGGCGGGAAGAGTTAGAAACTTTCACAACAATCAACATGTCATAGCGATAGCTCCATTCGGCATGACAGTAACAAGGTCTCAACAACCTAAACATTTCATAAGGTTGCACAACTGCTAGTCAGCCAAACAATAGGAATGTCACACCGACTTGGCTCTTTCAGAGGTTTCAGCCTGTGAGATTGAGACACATTATTCCAACAATCTCCCACTTGAAAAAGATCACACAGGCACCTCCAGAGCACAACAAAACTATTGAAATTCATGGGCACTAAGGCCCATCGAACTGGTACACCACCTGAACTTGTCTGTGCTCACTGGCTTTGTCAATGCATTGGAAACATTCTCCAGAGTATCCACTTTTTCTAAAGAGACCTTTCCATCCTCCACCATGTCTCATACAAAATGATACTGTACATCTATATGTTTCGTCCTGGCATGGAAAGTGGGATTCTTTGCCAAACAGATAGCACTCTGACTGTCACAGTAAATTATTATTTTCCCTGCATCAAAACGAATGTTAGAACACAAATGTTTTAACCAAATTGCTTCTTTATAGGCATGTGTTGCTGCCATGTACTCTACCTCTGTAGTGGACAAAGCGACTACAGCCTACCGCTTACTCATCCAACTCACTGCACCACCATTCAACATGAAAATATATCCACTGGTGGATCTTCTGCTGTCAATGTCCCCTGCCCAATCAGAGTCCACATAGCCTCGAATATTGAGAGTCCTTTGTGATTAAACCGAGTTCCCATGGTAACATAAAGCATATTTTGAAGTGCCCTTCAAATTTCAAAATACTCTTTTCACAGCATCCCAATGTGTTCTTCCAGGATTAGCCATAAATTGACTAAGTACTCCCACTGATTGGGTAATGTCGGGCCTTGTATAGAACATTGCATACATAATACTACCAACCGCACTAGCATAAGGCACACTAGTCATGTCCTCCATCTCAGTAGGAGATTTTGGACAGTCTTCAAAAGATAACTTCGTTCCTTGCAAAACTAGAACAACTAGCTGGTTACAGTCAGTCATACAAAATCTCTCTAGAACAGTCTTAATATACTTACTCTGACTAAGCCAAATTTTTCTATTGTTCTTGTCCCTGGTGATTTCCATTCCCAGAATATACCTAACTGCACCAAGATCTTTCATTTCGAACTTTGTAGACAACTGAGACTTAAGATCAGAAATCATTAACTTACTATTGCCTATGAACAACATATCATCAACATAGAGAGCAATAATAAGAACTCGATCACTTTCAGCTTTATAATACACACAATGATCAGACTTTGATCTTACAAATCCCAATGACAAAACAAAAGTGTCAAACTTCTAGTACCACAGTCTAGGAGAATGCTTTAATCTATACAGGGATTTTTTCAACTTGCAAACTAGTTTTTCTTTACCTTTCTCCACAAAGTGCTCAGACTGGGACATATAAATTTATTCTTCAAGATCACCATGAAGAAATTTTGTCTTCACATCCATTTGTTCAACCTCTAAGTCATACACTATTGCAAGTGACAAAAATAATCTGATAGATTTCAGCTTAGCTATAGGAGAAAAAATTTCTCCACAATCAATTCCCTCTACCTGGGAATAACCCTTCGCAACCAACCTCGCCTTGTACTTTTCCACATTGCCATCCATACCTATTTTCTTTTTAAATACCCATTTGTAGCCCACATTTTTTTCCTTCAGGCAAGGGCACCAAACTCCAAGTATCATTCTTTTCTAATGATTCCATTTCTTCATTCATGGCTTCCAACCAAGAGTTTGAATCAAACATTCTAAATGCCTCTTTCACAGTCCTAGGCTCATTAGTGCTAGAAATTAAAGCATAGGCACAAGGAGAATTTATCAAAGAGAACCCATACCTATCAGGTTGCTTTCTTCCATGATTTGACCTCCTCACTTGCTGAGGCTGAGGTTTTTCTTCTTCTTCATAACTCTCAGAACTACTTGAGCTCTCCTCAGTTTCAGGTACGTTTTGAATTTTCAATTCCTTTTTATCTGGTGTCGGAGGAATTCCAACTACATCCTTTTTATTTTTTGATTTTGTCTCTGACTGCATATCCAAGGTAGAAGGCTTCAGCTCACAAAAGATAACACTTCTGTTGTATAAAACCTTCTCTGTATAAGGATTCCAAAGGTTGTATCCTTTTATGCCAGCACTATAGCCAATAAAAATACATTTAATAGCCTTGTTCTCCAATTTAGATATTTTCTCATATGACACATATGCATATGCCTCACAACCAAAAACATGAATGTGTCTCAGAGAGGGCTTCTTCCCAGACCATGCTTCCAAAGGTGTTTTCTCAACAAGAGCGGAATTAGGAGAATGGTTTATCAAGTAACATGTAGCAATTGCCTCAGCCTAGAACTTCTCCTCCAAGCCAACACTACTCAACATGCTTTGTGCTCTTTCCATCATTGTCCTGTTGAACCTTTATGTAACTCCATTTTATTGTGGAGTGTAAGGTGTAGTTTTATGTCTTTTAATCCCATGATCTTTATAGTACCTCTCAAAATCATCAAATCAAAATTCACCACCATTATCAGTCCTTAAACATTTTATTTTTCTTCCAGTCTGATTTTCTTCAAGGTTTTTAAATTCCTTAAACCGACTGAACACTTCTGATTTACTTTTCAAAAAATAGACAAATGCCCTTCTTGAATAATCATCAATAAACGATACATAGTACCTTGACTTAGACAAAGAAGGAACAATCACTGGACCAAAAACATCAGAATGTATATAATCAAGCAAACTAGAAGATTTGTGAGGACTGGAATAAAATGAAACACGGTGTTGTTTTCCATATATACAATGTTCACAAAATTTGAATTCATTGTTACAATCATCAAGCCCTTCAACCAGGTTTTTATTCTTCAAGGTTTTTAAACCTTTCTCTCCAATGTGGCCTAGCCTATGATGCCATAGCATAGTCTTTTCTGCTGGAAGTTTAACTTCCATAGAGTTTACACTATCAGGAACTTTTTCCATCTTTTCTCCATGAGTAGCTTTCTATGACTTTGCAGAGACACTATTGTATTGAACATCATGTGCATCCAACTTATACAAGGTACCAATATGAGCACCCCTTGCTAGCACCATAGAGCCTCTAGTCATCTTGCAACCATTTCTAGAGAACGTGACTTGCACTCCAATATCATTCAGCTTACTAACAGAAAGTAGATTTCGAGCCAAACCTGGTATGTGCATAACATCATTGATTCCCTTCACTCTTCCATCAAGGAATTGAATTATGACTCTTCCACGACCAACAATTTCCAAAGATGAATCACTTGCCAAATATACCTTTCCACCATCATATTTTTCATACTTCGTGAACCAGTCTCTATGAGATGTCATGTGGAAAGATCTCTAGAATCAATCAGCCAGACATCATCTGATGCCTGCATAGCCAAGGCTGCAATGAAAGCGTCTACATCACTCTGAGAAGAATCATTGTCGAAAGAATTCTTCTTCTTCTTCTTTTTATCCTCTTTACAATCCTTTCGGACATGACCAGGTTGCCCAAAATTCTAGCACTTCACCTTGGACTTCTTGCCAAGAGACTTTGATCTCCCTTCTGATTTGGATTTGGACTTCTTGTCCTTCTTCTTGCCTTTTTCTTTCGATCTGCCTCTAACAGCAAGAGCCTCCTTCACCATCTCAGAAGATTTCCTTCTCATCTCTTCTGATAACAAAGAAGCAACAACATCTTACATCTTAAAACTGGATGTCGTACTCCCAATTGCCATCAACAGGTGATCCCAAGAATCTGGCAAAGAACACAATAACAACATACAGCGATCGTCTTCATCAATCTTCACACCAATAGATGTTAACTGTGCAATCAACATGTTGAATGCGTTCAAATGATCAGCAACAAATCCTCCCTCCTGGATTCTCAAAGTGTACAACTTCTTCCTCAAGAACTATTTATTCACCAAGGATTTGCCCTGATAAATAAATGCCAGTCTTTTCCACAAGGAAGATGTAGTCTTTTCTTCATGAACATTCAGAAGAACAAAGTTTGCTAAACAAAGCCTTATCAGTCCCTTATATTTTCTATCTGCAAGGTCTCAATCCTCTTGCTTCATGCATGTAGGCTTCGTTCCAGACACAACAAGCCACATATCACAATCAACCAACAGATCTTCCATTTTGAGTTTCCACAACTCAAAATTGCTACCATTGAATTTCTCAATTTCAATCTTTCCTGACGTGCTACACCGATGACTCTAAGTGTATAACCATTCGGCGAGACATCTCTTGTCGGTAAGACTTCATACCAAATGTTCATATCTTTCATCAATAACTGTTGTCGCCACAAGTCTCCCCGACAACCACTTGTCACCAAATCGTCGGCAAGAGATCTGCTTGGGCAGGAAGAGTTAGAAACTTTCAAAGCGATCAACATGTCACAATGATAGCTCTAGTCGACATGACAATAACAAGGTCTTAGTGACCTGAACATTTCACAAGGTTACACAACTGCTAGTCGGCCATACAATACGAATGTGACACCGACTTGGCTCTTTCAGAGGTTTTAGCCTGTGAGATTGAGGCACATTATTCCAACAATAATTAGATTAACATACACATTTCTCACTTAACCTAGTGTAGTATCAATGAAAAAAACACACATGAGATCCACATGCGATTCATTTAACAACTCATTTAGGATGGTGTACCAATATTGCCAATATAGTATTATTTCTTGCTTCTCTCTTTTTGAAGGTTTGTTAGTGTTACAAAAGACCCCTATTCTTATAAAGTTAGTTTGTCAACTTCAAAATTTCTTTTAATGGTCACATAGTCCTCAAATTTGTGATATAAGCTCTCATGATTTATAGATTTGTGGATCTTGTAGCTTTGAAATTCATCTTTTATTATTTGTACCATAGAATGAGAAATTTTGGGTGGAAGGAAACTCTAAGAATTAGAAATGGCAATCGGTTAAATTCAATAAAAAATTGCAACCCATAGAAAGGTGGATTAGGTATGAGATCTTCCCTATTTAACAAGGTAGTGTTAGCCACCAAATTGTATTAGAGATTGTGTGTGGAGGAACCCGACTTATTCAAGGGAGAATCTTGAAGCTCAAATAACTAAGTATGGATAATCATCTTTCCATTCCTAGGATGTCAACTTTTATCAAGGGTTCTCAAATATGAATATGATTAAAGTTGGCCTCTTTTGGATTGTTGGAAATAGTGACAATACTCTTTTATGGGAAGATGCATGGGATCAACACAATCTTCTCTCTATGGATTTTCCTTGTCTCAACTTAAAATATAAATATGTTGAAGCGGCAATGTGAAGATTTTGAAATAAAATTTTAAGAATCTCTAGCTATGTCAACAATTTTCCCTTCTTATTTGTTGATTAACTCATACTTTAGCCTCTAGGAAGGTGTCTTTAGACAATCATTCTAACATCCTTGCCTAGGGATTGAGAGAATCTAGGATTTGCTTGATACAAACTAATTATAAAATTATGTTGGTAGTAAATTTTGAAGTTAAGATCTCTAAGCTTTGAAATAGGATATGGCATCCTACATGTTGTTTGAATGTTAATGGTTTCATGTGGCCAGTAGCTTTAAATAAAATTATTTAGCAAGACAATCTTTTAAAACATGGTGCTCATAATCCAAATAGATGTATCCTTTGCCTTCATTGTGAAGAGGACACAAAACATCTCCTTTTACCTTTCCTCAACCACTTTCCTCCACTATTTATGGTGTGATCTATTGAAAATTTCAAGAAACAATTATGATTCTATTTAAGACTCTCTTGAGACTCAAACATGCCCCTCTTTAAAGTTAAAAGGCCTTAGTATGGTTATATGATGTTTTTCTTGGTCTAATTTATTGGAATATCTAGTTGGAATGGGATTAGAATATTTTTAATGATACTACTAAGAATATCAATCAAGTTTGGGGTAGACTATTGGCCATATTGAAAAAACTTGTCAAGTGGGAATTTAGAGTTCTTGTGGGATGATAATGTTGGTGTAAATAGGTATTTTACCTAGCTAGTTCACTTATAGGTCTTATTTATATGTTAATTTTACTAAGGTCCTAGGAATATTTTTAGAAGTCTTAGGTGTCATGTGATCTTATTTTATCTTATCATGTCATTTAATACTTGTTTCCTAGGTCATTTAATATTTGATGAGTTAGTTGTCTCATGACATAGGATTAAGACACTTGTCATGATATTGTTGAATCCTATGTCTCGTCTTAGATATATAACCAAGGATCTGTCATTCATTGTACATCCATTCTATTTGCATTGATTGATAGGAATATAGTTTATTCTTGTCATATTGATCTTCTCTCTTTGTGTTTTTCATTTGGCCTTTAGATATTGAGTGTTTATCTCCATAGCCAACTCTTACATGATATTAGAGCATGTCGGGTGCCTTTGGCTAGTACTTTGGGAGAGATCTTGGTAGATCTTGAAAAGTTGAGTATGTTCTCTTGCATTGAATGATGATCTGGAGAATTAGAAAAACTTGATAGAAATATTAAATTTTAAGGGGTTCCTTTTTATGGCTTTGTATTGCAAGTTCACTTTGGAGCTTGCATTTGAGCTCACCATTGAGTTCAGGGTGTTTGAAAACATTCAGTCTTTCCTTTTGTTTCATCTAAATCGGACATATGAAGCCAGATCTATGAGAGTTTGAAGATGAAAAGTGATTTCCAGATCTAGGGGTAGTTGCAATTTTCAAGTTTTAAAGTCAAATTTAACCCTTCCATCGCATCCAAAATGCCCAAAAACTCTAAGATCGATTATCAAATTTTCAAAATCAAACAACTTTTCTTGGAGCCATCAATGAATTTTTTTGTCATCTTCAGTCATTCGCATAATTGTACAATGGCTTGCATAGTCACTTGCACATGTAGTACAATCACAAAAAAAATTAATCAATTTTTTAAAATTATCTATTTTTTTAAATATATATTTCAAATTTGTTTCAAAAAAAAAGTTAAAAGAATTGAATATTTGCAATCATAGGTTGTATTGTAGACCTGCGAACTACATTGCAATCGACAACATACCCATCTAGCTGGGTGATGCCACGCCCCTTGTAGGCCTTGCTACCTTTAAAATACCAGGAAATCAATTTTATAGAAACTGGTGAATGAGGACAATATTTTGTTCTTTTTAAAGATTTCGTTGATAGGTATAATTCTACATCATATTTTGACAACCAATCCGACCTATGATGACTCAAAAATTTTAATCTCGCAATTTCAACATATTCAAAGAATATTCTTTGTTGACATCAGCAGGGCCTCTTTAATTTTCCCCCCTCTCCATTTGAATTTTGATTTTAAAGGGTGATTTTCAAATGCTCATAACTTGGGCTCAAGACCTCCTTTTTGTAAGCAATTTTTTTATTTGGGCTGATATGTGCTCTTCATAATGGTGTAGATGGTTTTTATTTTGGTGTCTATATTTTTTAGAAATTATAGATTCTCACAGGTGTTGTTGAGGTGTTCTCATTTTGGGAACTTTTAGGGCTTCGTTCTTGCTCCTACAATAACATTTTGTGGGTGTTGTTTTTTGAAAGTGCATAATTTTTCATTTAACTTTTAGTGGTGTGATTAGATTAATCTCATTTTGTCAAAAAAAATGTACTTTAATTTTGTGGCCAAATTTAGCATTTTTCATGTACCAAGATCAAGACCACTTTGTTGTTTTTGGCAAGTGGCATCTATAATCACACTAATAATAAAGTGCCAAGCTCATATATTTCTAGGAGGTTCTTTGATTAAGTGAATTTATGGGGGACTCTTCTTGTGCTTGTGGTTGCATTCCTCTTGATTTGTGTTTTCCCTTTTTGTTTCATCATGGAGCAAATTTTAGTTCCACTTCTAACACCTTTCAACTATCCTCAATGGAAATCTAAAATGAATAAATTGCTAAGAGTTAAGAGGTTGTGTAGGATAGTTCATGGGCTTGATAATGAGTCAAAAGATAATGAAGTTAACAAGAATAAGTGATTGAATAGTTGTGAAGAATCCATTGGTTATTTGTGCTTGTATGTCTCTTCTAAGTTGTTTCACATTGAACACTTGGATACACCCATGGCAATGTAGAGTACATTGTCAAAATTATTTGGGAAAATAGATGAAATTCAAGGATATTTGTTGGAGAATGAATTAATAAGTCTCAATCCACGTAATTTTGACAACATACAGGACTTCGTCAACAAATTCATGTCACTAAGAACACAAATGAAATATTGTAAAATTGAAAAACTAGATACACAATTGGTGTTAAGTGTTCTTTCAAAGCTAGGACTTGAATATTCAATGTTTGTCTACTTTATATGCTACAAAGAATGCCTTTGGGAGTGAGTTTAAGATCCCTTCCTTTGAGGATTTTGCTATGCAATTCACTAGGGAGCAAGATAAGCTTATTCAAATGGGTTCTTTGTGTTGGCAGTAGTTGTCATTCATGTCAACATTTGAGGAATTTTGTGGGATATTGTTGGCAATGGTTGTCATTGATGTCAGCAATAATTGTTGATTGTCATTGATGTCAACACTTGGTGAGTTTGTTATATATGTTTGTAAGTTTGTTGGCCATGGTTGATGAGAACACTTGGTGAATTTTTTGTGGTTGTCATTGCTGTCAACACTTGAGAAATAAGGGAGATTTTTTAAATTTGATGAGATTTTTGCAGCGATTGTGGTTTGGCATTGGTTGTCATTGTTGATAACATCCAGTTTGGGCTAACATTGATGTATGGTGGTGTTGCTGAAGTTCATGGTTGGATGTCATGCCTTGTCTGATTATGGTGTTGTTGAAGTTCATGGTTGAATGTCATGCCTTTTCTAATGTCAAAGAAGTATTAAGTATTGTTGTTGTCAACAGAGTTGGTTTCATAATGATATATAATGATGTGGATTAGAAGCATTAAGATGAGGATTAAAAGTATTGTTGATGTTGGAGAGATGTTGTTGATGGCCTAAAATATGCTTTTTGCTCTCTCTTGTTGTCCCTGATGAAGCATATGTTGTTGAAAGAAAGTTCTAGCCTCTGCAAGTTGATTGAATGTTCTAGTTTAGGAAGTTGCTATGAAGACTACTTGGGAGAATATTCCACATTCCTCTATTGTTGAAGATATGGTCTTGCAGTTTGGGATTCAAAGTTAGTGTTCTATGGATGTTGCACTCCTATATTTTCAAGTCACCAATGTTTTTGAGGAGATTTATGTGAATTGTAGAAGGTTGGCAGTGTTGTTGGATGTCTGGACTGATCCAAAAAATGCTTTGCATTTCTCCACATTGATGTCTTTTCTCCTACGGCTTGGTGAATGTGTTCTCAATGTATGTGTAGTGTCTCAGTTCCAATTTCATGTGTTGAAGTAGTCTGCAAGTTGATCTGTTAATGTTATATCTCTTGAATGAATTGCCTAAGCTTCTGGGATGAAGTATTTTGTTCTTGTTTGGTTTGCAGTGGTTGTTATTGGCATGATAGTATGAAAGAAGTTTCTGAAAGTGTTGTTGGATGTTCAAAGAACATCCCCATGTGATCTGCATGATGTTCGTTGACCTCTTTGGTGCTACATTGTGTCTTGAGTTGGCTTTGTAGGTTATTTGTGGATATCTAGCCGACAAGACTTGTTCCTTTGCTTACATCATGTACTTGGAGGTCTACGCCAGCATTTGAAGATGTGTTATGATGGATTTAGGTCCTGAACTATCTTGTTGGGGACCGCATTGTCTTAATTCAATTGAAAGTATGCTTTTGAGCCAACTAGTTATGTGTTTCACATTTCATTTACATGTTTCCCTAATGCTGACTTAGGCTGATGTGTGCCCGCGTGTGAATTGCTTTGGATCACTTTGGAAGATGTAATGAAATTGTTTTTGTCCTCTCTATCTTCAGGATAGGACCGCAATATGTTGTTGTGGCCAACTTGTTGAAATCATTGTTTGTATTCTTTCCTGACCGACCTAATTGGTGTTTTAAGGTCTTGTTGTGGATATAAATGCAAGAACATTTTGAATGCAAGATGTATGGAAGTGTGAACAAGTATGAAGAAGTGTGAATGTGAAATACATTGAACATCCAATAGAAAAAGTGTGAAAGTTTTTGAAAGAAAGATCAGATGTGCTTAAACGTCTCAGTTAGCAGAGTGTTGTGTTAACAAATATTGTAAATTCATTAAATCATTTTGTATCTTTCTCTGAGATAGTGAATCTCATTAGGTCCTTGTATCTTTCCCCTGAAGTTGTGTTAGCTTCAATTCTACAAGTCCTTTTATATCTTTCTCTAAGGTAGTGTTCCTTAGTTTTCAAGTCCTTTTTGGTAGTGAGCCTTTATATTGCGAGTTAACTCTCACCGTGGTTTTTCCCTCTTTGGGTTTTCCACGTAAATCTGGTGTTATCTTGTGCATGTGTGTTATGTGCTTTATCTTTCAATGATGTTGATTCAATTAAGGATTGAATTGTTGTACTTTTCATTGTTAAGAGTTGCTAAATCTATTAAGGGATCAAACTACTATATCTTTCATTATTGTTAGTCTATTTAAATGTTTTGAGTAAGAAGTTTGTCTTGTGTTGAAGAGCTTAAGTTTCAAAGGGGTTTAAGTTAAAGTTTATGAAGTTACTGATTCATCCCCCCCTCTTAGTATCTGGTGTGTTCAACACTTTGAAGTCTTCAAAATCTCATCTTGATTGCAAAGGATGAGAAGCCTTCAAGTGGCAAAGAAAAGAAAAAGAACAAGCCTAAGAAGAACACACAATCCACGTCTAATTTCACAAAAGAGCATGAACATTCCTCTTCTAAGGGGGGATCATCTAAGAAGGAGTAGCCTACTTGTGCATATTGCAAGAAGGATGGACATGAAGAATATTATTGTTATAAGAAGGATCTTGATGAATTCAAAAATCTTGTGAATAAAATCAGTTTACCTTCTAGAATACTTCAACTTCTTCCAAACACACATATTTGATAAGGAAAAGAGTCATACTATTGGGACAAGAAAGAATAAAAGACAAGCTCTTTGTGCTTCTACAGGTCATGGATCAGGGAGATGGCTTCTAGATTCTAGAGTTTCTTATCATATGGCATCTTTGCAGTCTATGTTCTATTTTGAGATTTGTGTCATGCCACCTATTTTCATGGGCAATCATACTTATGTGAATGTAATTGGGAGGGGATCTATTGATATTGGAGATGACACCTTCAATGATGTCTTATGTGTACCTCATTTGACAAACAATCTCCTTTCTATCTATCAAATCACTCATTGTGGAGCAAAGAGGATTATGGAATTCTCTCCTGATTCAGTTATCATTGGAGACTTAGAGAGCAAAGAGGTCATTGCTATTGGGATGGTTGATCTTGCATCTTGTCTATACACCTTTTCAAACTGTTCCTAATGACGACTTTGATCCTTTGGATGATGACCACACTTCTAGTGTGGACTATGATTTTGAGGAGAATTTTGGTTACTTGAGCTTGGATGTTCTCACCAGTGATCCAATCCTTGAGCCATGCATTCCATCTCCTCCATCTATTGTTGCAGTTGATGATGCTTGTATTGCTACACATATGGTTTCTTTTGATTCAATGCAACTGGATCTTCATTGTCTTCTAGATCTGGTGACTTGGGATGACTTCTTGACAGGTATTCTAGACTTGTTTGTGGAGTCTCATATTGTAGATTTGGGAGACAACATTGATTGCATTCATCTTCTCTTTGATGGAGATGATCCTTCTTCAGTTTTTGTGAGGGAACGCTTTGACCCTCTTATTCATTCTTTAAATGATCATTCTTCACAATTTGATGTGAGTGTATACTTTTAACCAACATTTGGAGGAGGCTTCTTTATCCTTAGAAGAGATATCTTTGTCTTCGAATTGTGTTCTACAATTGTTTCTAGGAGATTCTAGATTGTCCTCTTCATCAGTGTGGCCCCAAACCCCTATTTGGAGTGTGTCAGCTTTTGGCATCAATATGGAAAAACTTGAGCATGCTTCAGAGACATCATACATATTTCTTTTTCCCTCATCTTCCTTTCAATACTGGGAAGAAATCTCGCATATATTCTTGGTTTTGTTTCTTCCTAAGGGGAGGAATATTGTTCAACAATATTTGATCATCTTCAATATTCATTATCGGTCATCTACCATCATTGTAGAAGAAACTACATTGAGGGGGGTTTCCTAGTCTCTTTTCTTCTTGTGTCTTATGGGGGGTCTTTTTCCTTACATGGGGTTTTGTCCTTCTTATTCTTCATTGAGAGCATTTTGTTTTCATCTCTTTTGGAGAGGAGTTTTGTCCCACTGGGTTTTCTCCTTTTCTCCATCTATGAGAGATTAGATTTGTGCATGAGTACCTAATATGGCCTAGTAGTTGGGATTCATCTTTACATTAGTTTCCTCCTCCCTATGTTGCCCTTAAGGGGGGTGTTGGTGTAAATAGGTATTTTACCTATCTAGTTCACTTATAGGTCCTATTTCCATGTTAATTTTACTTAGGTCCTAGGAATCTTTCTAGAAATCTTAGGTGTCATGTGATCTTATGTTATCTTATCATGTCGTTTAATACTTGTTTCCTTGGTCATAGTATTTGATGAGTTAGTTGTCTCATGACATAAGATTAAGACACTTGTCATGATCTTGTCTAATCATATGTCCCACCTTGGCTATATAACCAAAGGTCTCTCGTTCATTGTACATCCATTCTATTTGCATTGATCTTCTCTCTTTGTGCTTTCCATTTGGCCTCTAGATCTTGGGTGGCTATCTCTATAAACAACTCTTACAAATAATTCCTGCAAATTCTCCTTCATTTTCTCTACCAGTAATAACCCTCAATAAGATAAAATATGGGAATGTCCCCCTCCAAGCTTGGCATTAATGTTAATGGAGCTTCAAAAGATAGTTCTGAAAATGCTAGCATGAGAGATGTTTGTCATGATCATAGTGGCATGACTTCTTTCTTATTTATTAATAGTCTTGGTACTTGGTATTGGTTTTAATCATTTTGTTGAAGATGCATGGCCATTCACCAACCTCTATTAGAAACCATGCATATGCTTTTTACAAATATTGTTCTAGAATTTTACTCTAAAATATTTATTTACCACTTCAAAAGGCAAGCTTTCTATAACTTTCAACAATGGCAATTGAACGAATGCAAGGACATCAACATTCCCATTTGTGGTTTGAATTTTGTTAAGTGGAACCAAACTAAAAAGAAAGGAAATTAAGTTGACTTCTTGTCAAAATTAGCATTTAATTGAAACAACATCGACATTGAAACGAGATAATCAAGAATGCCTTTCCGAGGACTTGGGCAAAGACTTTGATGTTATTGTGAATGTTGACTACAAAACTTCCTTGGCTTCTTAACTTCAGCTAGTATGCTAGTTCTTATTGTGTTCCTCTTTGTTTCCTTATGGTTAGCACTATTATTTTCATTTGGTTTAAGAGTTTTTCTTACTAGTCTTATTTTTTTAGATAAAGGCAAAGATTAGATGTCGATCTAAGATCATAAAAATGGTTATGAAAATGGGTGCCTATATCTTTTCAGATTTGGAGGGTTCCTCCTTTTTTTGCTAATTATCTATTACTTATCCATCTAAAATTTCATAATTTTCTAAAATTGGTATTCCACGAGTCTTTTTTAAGACCAATAGACCTACTCTTTAAATTGTTTTTTTGTAATAATTATTTTTTTCCTTCATGTTAAAAAAAAAATCATTTTAATGAACAAGAGACAATGGCTCACTCCACGTTTTGTTACTTCTACTTGATTGGCTAGATTGCACTAAGCATTGTACAATATGATCAACAATCTACTTCTTTTCTTTTTTAAGACTATATTCCAAAATTATGTGTACACATTCAATTCCCTTCACTTATCTATCTCCATGCAATTATATTGCCTTTGAATATGAAAAATGTCAATTTTTTGAATATGAAAAATGTCAATTTTTTCTCTCTACTTTTTGGATTCCCAATTTTTTCTCCTATTAGTTTTTTTTAATCTCTTTTTTTGAAGTCTCTATTTTTCAGTTTGTTAAATTATTTCCCAAAAATGATTATACCTTCAATTTCCTTTGTTAAATTATTTCCCAAAAATGATTACACCTTCAATTCCCTAATATTCCCTTCACTCTATCCATCTCCATGCAATTATATTTCCTTTGAATATGAAAAACAACAGTTTTTTCTCTCTCCATTTTTGGATTCCCAAAAAAAATTCCTAAATAATTTTTTTTTAAAAGTCTTAGTTTGTTAAATTATTTCCCCAAAATGATTATTATTATTACTATGGTTCATATTGCACATGGTGATGGGCTATAAATGAAAAGAATTCACAATTTAAATTGCAAAGTGACTAGCATAATCACCATAGTAACGTATTACCAAGTGCTAAATTGATATCAAATCCCAACAAAACTAAAAAAACAACGAATTAAAATTGACAAGATAGAATCTAAGGATATAAGCATTACCAAGTGCTAAATTGATATCAAATCCCAACAAAACTAAAAAAATAACGAATTAAAATTGACAAAATAGAATCTAAGGATATAAACATGCAAAGCCAACCAAATGCACTTGTGCATATTTCTTCCAATGAGTATACTCGAGCATTTTTCTTGATGATTATTGACATGCAACATACAAAGCCAATCAAACACTTCATTGGGGGTACTTATTCCTTCCAAGGATTATAGATTAACCATGCATCTTAACGTTGTGCTTTTTGACTGCTGCATACACTACACTTAAATATGGTATAGCCAACGCAAAAATACAGTTCACAGTTGGGTAAAACCACTTACAACTTGTTAAGTAATTCATTGTATATGAATTGAGCTAGCTTCATTCTGTCTGCTATTAAATGGAAGTATAGATTGGAGCAACCCGTCACGAAAGAAAAGCATTCACCAGCATAAAGACTAGTTAGATGTTTATTTGCATGTAATTCTAATGTCCTTGAACGATTAATACCTTGAATTTCAAACCCAAATTTCCTGTTATGCCAATTAGGTGCCACCACCGAACGTGAAAGGTTATAACTGTGAGTCTAAATATTTTCTTTTTGTAACTTGCTGACCATCCCATCAATATGATTCCATTTACAGGATTTTGCATCCCCGAGTTGGCCATTAATTAAACATCATTTTTGTTATATAGAATTTATTCGTCCAGCCCAATATGCCTGTGTTCAACGCAAACAGAGACTCGTGAATCATCTCACTCAAACAATTGTGACGATAAATGTAGTTCAAAAAGGTTGGATAAGTGGTATCTAAGTCAATCTTCTATTTTGGGAATTTTGAGTGATTCATGTGTAGAATCCTGTCTAAATATGGAAAAACAACCGCGTGCAAATTAGAAAACATCAGTGTAACTCTTCTGCTTCCAGAGAAACTTTCGAATATTTGATTTCTGTCAACGTCTATTTCTGATTGCCATGAAAAAGAAAACATCAGTTCGAGTTCAACTTACAAAAATGAATATAACCCTTTGACTAAAAGAATGTCATCTGGTGTGACGGTATGGATTCAATCCCAAGGCATGTATGCACCAACATCGGGATAGCTCTCTAGTTTTGCTTATTTCTACAGATGAAATATTCTTGATTGGTTTGAAAAAAAAGTCATGTACAATATAACTAAAAATTCTAAACAAACAGCAAGTGCATGGCCCAAATTGTTTTGCTTGTAAATGGAAGTTGTAGAGCAATCCTAAATATTTAATCATGAAAGAGCACTGGCAGGCAAAACATAGACATGCTTAAAACAATGTGCCCCACTCTTTGGAAAGAAAATGTAGTGAGCACAGCAGTCATAGCCCAATTATTAACGGTAGTACTAGAGGAGTGTCAGGAAACACCGAGGCCGTGAAAAAGCATTCTTCACACCAGAGCCACGTGTTTATTTTATGAGGAAAACAAGGTGCAGATTAAATGATAAAAACTTGATTTCCAAGTGATTAACTAAAACTCACCTCCAGATAGGGTGCAATACATAATTTGGTACAAAGACGATACCATTTTAACAGTGACGGAAATTCATTTGCCTGAGTTGCATTCTTCACTTGAACACATGTAAAGAAGCTCCAGCAATATGGTATATTAGATGTGATTTAACATTACCTTAATGTTTCTCTTGCATAAACACTGAGTAAGTGAGTGTATTGTCTCACTATTACTTTATCCTTTGTTGAGAGTAATAACAGACGCACTTATGGTTATGCTGATAGCTGGTACTAGACTGAAGTTATATTGTTTCCTGTATGATATTCTACAACCTTCCAGTACTTTGATATTTGGTATTCTAGCAATGCCGTAGAATATGATAAATGACTTCAACACAAGAAGAGAAATAATACATGTGGCGAGCGCTAACAATTTGGAGAGTGCTCTGACTCCCAAATCAAATATCAAATGCATAACACGTACTCAGAGAAAGGTAAGAATTGAACTTTAGTCCCCTTCATATGTGCTGATAACCAGCCTTCCAAAGCTAAAGTGTCAAAAAGATGCAGAGGGCGTGCTTGAGTGCAAGTTCCAAATAAATTAATATGACTTGAGACCTGCACCACAATAATTTAACATATACACAAAAAGTAACATCAACATGCAATCCAAGAACACGTTGATAAGGATCCCCAAAAGGGAATTTTTTGTGGATATGATTATAATCACTGCTGGAGTCAGATTCGAATTATATCTGGTCATTTCTTTGTGGAGGCACTTGCACATCAGCCAGGCTTGCCGCCATTGCAGCTGCTAATTCAGAAACATTTGAATAGCCAGTGTTGATAGACACTGTATTTGGCATTGGAGCTGTGACCTGGGGCACCTGAATGATGGGTGTATGATTATCCTGAGATAAAGAAGAGTTCTGCACACTTGGAGCTAATGTTGCAGTGGAGACCAGATCTTGTTTCTCTTGCAAGTTATTCTCCATTGCTGTAGGAAGGATTGTTTCATGCTGACTATAATCTGCAGCCGCTGAGATATTGATGGATGATGAAGGAATATGAGAGGAACCCGGCAACAATCCAACACTTTGCTCCAGATTCATTGAACTTGACAAAACAAATGCTGACGAATGAGGAACATCTTGATTCTTAGAGTTCCCACTACCTGAGGTAGAATCCTTCAGACTGGCTGCAATGGCTGCCATCAATTCTTGATCTTCGTCATCTGATATACTATGCATAGGATCAAATGGCCTATGGTTTTCACCTTGTGAAGAGTCATGTCCCAAACTAGCAGCTATTGCAGCCCTCAACTGAGAATCTTCATAATTAGAATTATCAACACTTAAAGCTGTACCTCCTTGTGCATTAGAATGTGAAGAAAGAACTGATATGGACTTTTGTTCACGGGAAGTATTGTGTGTCACTGACGTGGATTTCACAATCCTCTGTGCATCTTCAGGAGTGAACCATTGCCCAAAAGCGTTACTACTTTCTGAACTGGAGACAGGGCACTCTCTTGGAAAATTACCTCTTACAAGGAAGATGCTCCAGCCAGCACTCTTAAGAGTGTCCATATAGGCAGACAGATAGAACTTGGAGAGATGCTCCGGAGCAGGATAGAGGCTATTGAAATTGTACCACTCTCCACCCACTTTCCTGATGCAGAACCAATGGTCCTGGAGGTGACATATAAACCCCTCCTCATTCTGAGGATCTCTCTGAGCTTCATCTGCCAATGGTGAATCAAATGGAATCACCCGAAGATCCCAAATCTCTAGAGCCTTCTCTAAAACCTGCCAAATAATTCAAAAAGAATCATGTCAATAATCACTCCACTGTACAATAAATCGTATAAATTACCTCACAAATTTTAAACTAATATTCCTAATAAGTGACAAGGGAATATAACAATCTATGATACAAAATAAAAGCAAAAGAAATTACCAACAAAGGTTATTACGAAGTCACATTCACAAATGTGTGAAACAGGCATGTGGAAACCATTTCCATAAACAGTGCTCTTTGGTTACAGGACTTTTGATCTGAAGCTTATATTACTTCCAAAAAATGAAAGGAGGAAAAGATCCCATTTATTTCCTCCCAAGATTTTTCATCTCGGCCCGGTTAGCCCAGGCCTGTCACCTGAGGACATCACAGGACTCATATTATGACCTTTTTATGGTGATCAACTCGGATGCTCACTCTTTGCAATGAAATGATCCAGAGTTGCCATGCTGAAATGCGGACAACCCAATGTTTCATGCCCTTCATGACCCAAATCATTGGGTGACCACAAAAACAGCCCAGAAGCATTTTTGTCACAAAATAAAACATTGTAAAGGCCTGAAGGATCCAATGCTCGTTATTCTTCTGCTATAGATTTTGACACAGACTAGAGTTTTGTCCTCCAAAGGTTCTTTTCTCTTGATCTCTCAATAATGGGTCTGCTTTTCATAGGACTGATTGGCATTCTACAGTTTTTGTATGCTTTGTCTTAGATCTAGAATTTACCCAATTAGATCTGGCCCCCTCTTATTTGGTTCTACTGATTCCAAGACTTAGTTTTACATATCTTATTGTCACCAAACTTTTGACTTGCATTGACCTACTTTGGCATTACTAACCATTTAGAATATTTGAAATTTCCTTTTTCCTTTCTTCCACATCATTAGACAAATTCAACCCTCTTAGGAAACATGTCAAAAATCATAAAAAACTTGAGATGGTATGAGTTCAACTCTTGCATTTGTTCATAGCATAAAAAATTCTTGGGTATGTAAAACAGAAAATGTAAATCCATTATTATGAATACAACCTTCATATCATCAAACTTTCCTTCCATAATATAGTCTGCAATGACCACAAATGCTGAAATATCAAAGCACAGAAAACATGTTGTCCATGCTCCATAGCTCAATTTGCAAATTATTTAAATATTAATAATTATCCATTCCCGCGTCCACTTATATTAAAGTGAGAGCAGTAGAACATCATGGTTAAGCCACTAATTCAACATGAAATGAACTTCATATTTTTATTAACATTCCTGGAAGGAACTTGTATGATCTGTGGAACAACAAAACTAAACATACAGCTTGAGCCAGTATGTTTGTAGATCAACTTCTTCCAACTTCAGAATGATTATAAATCATATTCTTATATCATAAAATACATTTAGTGTAACTGACTTTTCAGGAGAAAGGACCAAAAGACTAATATTCATTTCAAAGAACTTATTTAGTTGTTTCAATCTTACTTGCTATTACCTATCACGGTAAAGGATCATTTTTTTCTCATGCTCACCACATACTCGTGACAGTTTACACTGAATTCTATCTTCTTCAATCTATCTGTTTTTACTCCTAGGTGATCTGAACTTTAACCTGAGCAGGCATAAGCCTCTTTACTAAGAAATTCTCTTAAAGTGCTGTTTGTGTCTACAATTTTGGAGCAATATCTGGTTTATAGAATCTTTATTTATCAATTTCCTTCCATAGACTTTATGATGCAAGAGCATCCAGTGGTGTAAGGGCAATCTTGCATCACCCAAAAATAGTTAAATTTCAAGTTTCTCGGTTTTTAGATGTTTTTACATTTTTGGATACCCTTTTCGTCATAATGAAATTCCCAATTTACGGTTTTTATTTTCTATTCTGAGTTGAAAGATATTGCAGTTTTAGTTTCCCAGATTTGCACCTGAAAATCTTCTAAGTTAGATTTGAGGGACTTAGAGCTCCCGGATCGGCCCCGAAACTTGTCGAAATCGGCGTAGCGGATTTTGAGTGCGTTATTGACTTCGAGACCTTTCCAAAGGTTCAAATGGTTCGTGAATCGGAATCCCGGATCAAAAGTTATGGCCCCAGGAAGTTGGCGCACTTTCTAGAAGATACAATTGCAAATGCTCTTTTGAAATTTGAACTTCATGTTGTAAATTTTCAGTGCTAAACCGCCTAAACTCAAATTTGAATGTTGTTTTGGCTCCAAACTAATGAGGAGCTCTATTTATGGGTGGGTTTCTAATTTTTAGGTAACTTTTTGGGGACAAACTCGCATATTGCGAAAGGGTTATTCTATAGCTTTCTGTAACTTGCATGTGTTGTAGAACTTGGGGATTTGAGATCCTCTACATGTAAGAAACTCTATTTTCTGAATAATAAAATTATTCTCTTGTTTGTGGGTTATTTTCTAAGTCTCGGGCTGCGCCCTCATCACTTTACTATCTTCATTTTACGAAATGTAGACCTGGTTATATAACCTAGCTTATCTAACAGACTTGAACTAGTTTTCTTCCATAAAATGTAGCTACTCTTGCTCATCAATGTGTCCAATTAACATTACTGTGGAATTTGTCACAAGGTTCGTATTCATGTTCAAGTTTGGCAAAGAAAACTTTCAGAACAAGTTCATCAATTAATAAAATTCAAGAAAAAAAAATCATGATAAATTCAAATAATATAAAGTTGTGATTTTATTTTTATTTAGATATATTACATTAAATTTAAAAGTTAAACTATTAAATTTAAAATTTATTTGAAGTTAAATAAATTTTTAAATTTTAAATATAAATAAATTTTGAATTTAAAATCTAGCCTATATATATTAAATATTAGCAATAATTTATAGTTATACAATTATATTTATTAATTAACATTTTTAATTTAAAATTAAAAACTAAATCCTTCAGATTTGTTTTCAGGTGGGCATATCTGCAGGGGCTTATCTGCTTCCATGCACAGCACAGTGGGCTTTGGCAGGGATCCCAACTTGTTTGTTTCACAGACGACCTCCCATCCTTTGCATCCACAGGCAACCTTCTGCTGGAAAAAGTCGTCTTGTCCTCGCCAGGCTTGCTGTTTAAGTTTCTATTATCAAACACTGCCAACCCTTCATTCTACATGAGCTTAGCAGAAGCTCGATTGGGGAAGAACATGTCTGTTCTGCTTACGTTCTCTCAAAGACTTTTTTCTGTCATCATCTTTCAAATCTCAGTTGGGCTGCTCTGTACAAGGTTTTCACGACATTCTTTAAAATTTCTTCTGGCTGTGTCAAGAATATTGCCAACATCACTTTGTTGTTGGAGTTTTTTTTATTTAATAAACATCGTTGTGCCATAAAAAAATAACCACAGACAAATTGAATAACAATTTCAAACAAAATTTAAGAGTTTTTACAATATTCACCAGATTTTGAATATTGCAATCTGGTAACTCTATGACTGAGACTGCAGCAGCTCAAGGGGCAATGCTCCCATTGATTTGACTTCCTAAATTTTATCAAGGGGGACCTTCTCAATAGATTTAAGACTACCTTGCACTGAAGTGGTTCCAAAGGGCATGGAATTTTTTGTTTTGTTAAAAAACTTTAAGAGTCTTCTTTAAAAGTCATCACAATCAATGTGGACTGCAATGATAAAAACTCAGATCACATTCATGGTGCAGCAATACACTTAAGAGGCAATGGACACATTGGTTGAACATCCTGAATTTTTATCAGGAGGACCTTCTCGATACATTCAAGACTAATTTGCAGTAAAGTGGTTCCATAAGGCATGCAATTTTTTGTTTAGTGTTAGTGAACAGATTTGTCTTTATGTAAATATATCAATTACCAACTCTATAGCCTGTTAAATAAAGACAAAGTTCCTAAGAGAAAAGAGAGATCACCATTTCATTGGTGATCTTCCTCTGAATTTTGGTGAGGTACAGCTCCCTCAAATGGTTCAATTAACCTTCGCTGGGTATGCTTTTAACCAGAAAGTAGGATAGGCATACTAAATCTGATTCATATCTATGAGATCAATGTGATAAACATAGAATGAATAATACCAATCTCCTAACACAAAGATCAAGATTTCGATAGCAGATAGAACAATCTCTCAAACAGAACTTATCTTAATTCCAAAGAAGATGAACATAACAATAAGAATGTAATGTCCCCTTCCTAGGCAGTTCAGTTGATTGAGGGCTTAGCCTATTATTTTGACCCTCGTAGGCTGATAGTTGTGATTAGAGGGTCTTCCATTGCAGTTATCAAGAGTTTGGGGACATTACTCCACAGTTTGATGGTTTGGGCCTTTGCAGATGCTTACAGAGTGTTATTCAGGCACTTACTATTTATAGTAAGTTAGGTCATCAAGGTTTACTATTTTTGGCAGGGCACCAGGCTCAGCTAGTATTCTCAGTTTTGACCCAGTTTGGCAGTTGGATGAGCAGAATGAAGGATATTTGAATAATTATTATTGTGACTTTATATTATAAAGTCAAATAATAAAATATTATTTATTAAAGGACTATTATAAAGTAAAAAATAACTTTATAATAGAATGGGGCGGTTATTAATTAATGAGTATTAATTACTCATGGAGAAAAAGGACGCCATTTTAATGATTATTTTTCTAAAGTCCAAAGGGGCAAATTTAATATCATTAAATGTTTATTTAAATGCTTTTTTGGAGGGTCAAACTTGTTGAAGAGAGTATTTATTTCACAAAGGACAAATCGAACTCTATTGTTGATTATTCTAATTTGTCTATTATTCTCTCTAAGAGCATTGGAGTTTGTGAGACAAGGGTTTCTGCAAATTCATATCATTTTCAGATTTTGGAGAATGTTCCCTCTTCAGAATCAGGCATACTGAGGTTGTGAGAGATCAACTAAAGATTGTCAAACAGTGTGGCTTCATCCAGAGGTCATATCAAAGCTTATTGGTGGGATTTTAGTCAAAAGTTTGTACCAATTCTCTCTAAAAGAGAATCCTTTCGTAGTGGTTGGTCATCAATTATCACCTGACACGCATTTCAAGGTTGTACGATTGCAATAATTGCTGGTTACAGGCCATACCTCTCAGCTGCAAGGCCGTACTTCACATCCAAGACAATACGCCTTGCCTTTTTGATATCTAACTACATAGAGGGTGGCGCCTTGATCACTGGAAGGGTTTGCATCCATTCCGAGGCAGGAGAAGTCTATATTCTAAGCTGGTCGCATCATATTCTCTTCATCCAGGCGGCTGCAAATAAGCCAAGTTTTTAAATAAATGTTGTTGCCTTTTTGCTTGCATGTATTTGTTTCAGCTCTTTAATCATTCATCAAATACAATAAAGCCATTCGCCATCAGTTTAGAAGTCATTTTGCTCCAAATTTATATTCTTGCATTTTATATGTATTCTAGAGTTATTTTTATGCAAAATCGCACAAACCCTTATATTGCAAAAATCACAAAAAATTCAAAAACTTTCAAAAAACCAGCAAACACAAAAAAATCAATTGCATTCTTTGGCATTTGTCGGGGTTGAGAGACGCCAGGTCTCTTACAAAGAAGCATCTAATTCACAAAGGAAAGAACTTTGGATATCCATACAAGCCCACTAATATCTAAATATCAACATTACATTCACGACTCGATGTTCATAGACAATGAATAACTTGGGGACCAAAACAAGTTCAAAATGATCCTCCTTAATTTTCTTATACATCACAATGCAGTTTAGAAAACCAAAGTCCGGCCCTATATATGTCCTCAAAATATACATTTATAGATCATCTTGGGTATTTTCCATTAATGTAACCGCTTTCTTTCCAAGTAGGAGTTTCGCAAATCATCACCTAATTCTTACATATCTGAGCCCAGGGAGAATTTATGACTATTTTAAGAACATCATAATTACATTTCCCTAATCGATTTGATTTTGACAGGTGAATGCATCACCATTTGTTGTATGTAAGCCTCATGGCTTCTTGTACGTGTGGGTGACCTACAATTTTCAAGTTTTGCATTTAATTATATCCCATTTGCGATCACACGCGTACGAATTGATTTAATTAAGGGATAAGACGCCGAAGCTCATCCAACTAGGAATTCAATAAAATTCCATCACATCAACTGCTATATTCATTTAATTCCAAAGTAATTGTCAATGTCCTTGTAGCTACTAGTTGCTCCCAAGAAAATCCTCCAAAATTCACCTCGCTGCCATGACATCTAATTTCTATAAATTTAGAAGAATTGCCTTCATTTTCACATACCAGTTTCATTATCTCAGGATGTCAAGCACTTT
Organism: Sequoia sempervirens; assembly: GCA_007258455.2. NCBI lineage: Eukaryota > Viridiplantae > Streptophyta > Pinopsida > Cupressales > Cupressaceae > Sequoia > Sequoia sempervirens. The sequence continues at coordinate 450,710,935 of VDFB02075321.1, forward strand.
GAGCAATGCCACTTCGAAGAGTGATTTTTTGTTGATTAAGAGTATAGAATGTAGCTCAGTTAGGCAACTGGTGGCAGATAAACTTAAGGAGATGCTTCTCATTAAGAGCAACATAGAGGAAGGAGTTATTGGGAAGATTATTGGCGAGAATTTCCTCTCCCAAGTGCATGTTCATAACTCCATGCTCTTGGAACAATTCCTGTACATCATTCGCACATTTGACAAGCTGGAATGGGGCACTAGAGCTGCAGTGCGTCTGATAAGGCCAGCATACCTAGCCGGGGAAGAGGCGGCTTTAAGGAACCTAAATGACTACGCATGAGTAGGCTTAGTGGGAGATGCCATATGTATCACCACTACTCTCCAACATGAACACACCAGGGAAATTGTCGCCCTCCTTTGCACTAGGCTTGAAAGGAATGGCATGGAGTTGTTTGCCCATTTCGTCGAGTCAAATCAAAACTTGTCCTCACCTATGCAGATTGAGAGGTTGCAAGAAGTGGAGGGAATTCAGATTCTGCTTTTTTTTATGTAACCCAATATATAAATATATAGATAATTTTAAGTATAATCAGTATTCCCTGTTTCTGTTTAATGTGTTTACTTTTTCCTACAATGCATTCTTTTCCATTTTTGCAGCTGTAATGAATTTCAATGAGCTCCAATTTTGTTTTAATGCAACAAATTTTGATCATTTCCATTTCTATTTGATGTTCATGTATGGCTTTTTCTCTGACACTGTTATTCATCTTTTAATTATCGATCTAAAAATAACATGGATGAAACAATTTATCGGGTCCCGACAAGGATTTGATAACCTTGTTGGCATCCGACATAGTTATGAAAACCTCCTCATTTGCCGCCTTATAGACTTTCTTTGAGATGCATGTTGAAACACTTAGATTTAATCTGAAAAGACCACTCGTAGAAAAACTTTACTATCGAGAAATGGTTAGGTTTTTGAAACCCTATCGGTGACCAACAGAGGTTTCGAAACCTTGCAAAAGTTTCAAAACAGAGCTGATTCACTTTATCCTTTAATTGGAGCCTAATGAGGTTGTGAAAACCTCATTGAGCTCCAACGCTACTTTCAAAACTCAATCAAAATGGCGAACTTGAAACTTTCTTTTGAAATATCTGATGACAACCTCATCGAACTCCAACAAGGTTTCAAAAACTACAAGAAAGACCATCAAGTTCTAAGTTAGACAAAATTTCAAGATGGGATGCGGTTTTGGGAAAATGACGGAAACCGCAGAAACAATTAGCTATTAAACTTTAGGGGTCTTCTTCAAAAATCATCACTAATCACTATGGACAGCTATGGTAAAAACTCATATCACATTCATGCTGCTACTTGGTAAGTAACTCTTTGGCAAGATCTGAAAAACTTCATAAGAATATTGAGGGGAACTCCTAAAATCCACAAAGTCTTGGTGCACAATAGTGCAGGCTCTCATTAAGAATTTGACCAAGGTGTAAATGCGTTCTATCCAAACTTTAGCAAACATTAAGAGAACTAACTATAATTTTGACAAATCCATGTACAAGTCCAAGATGAATTTGACAAAAAATGACATAGTACTGAGTTGGAGGATCAAATCAAGGACTATCTAACCATGCAGCAATAAGTAAACACAAAACACAAAGCAGCAATATAACTTTGTCACAACCCTATACATTGCAAAATATTAAAGTGTGAATGATTAAAGGTATTTAAATAAAAGACAATTATAGTGAAACTTCAATGAGCTTGTAGCATGCTAGGCATCATCCATTTGATTAAAAACAAATATTAAAGTCTTTTAGAAACAATATCAATTATATGCCCAATGTTCTATCAATGTTCAACCTCTTCCCAATTAGACTTGTTCTTCAACTTCCCTTTTCAATCATATTTTATCCATGCACTTCCTTATCTACAAATGAGATCATGCTCTCCTTTATATAGGCAGATGTAGAATGATATGCAACTCTTAGAAACACGTCACACCGACTTGAGGAATGCAACAAAGATCAATGGCCCCGATATTTGGATCATTAGTTGGCTCTAGCATTGCGCACATCACATGCTAATTCACTCTGACTAATGATTTTGGAACCAAGAGTCTTCACATGTGACACAGTTCCATAAATGACCTCTCTTAGTGTTGTGACCTTTTCACACATCACCCCATTCAAAATGGGGACCCCCTAATCTTCACTCTATTTCGGTCTTTTGGCTTGGGTTTTTCAGTTTGTCTCTCTCGGTCTGTTCTTTTTGTTTGGTGATGTACTTGTCATTTGGCCTAGGTTTGAATTTTGGCTTCAATTTTGGCCAAGTCTGGAGGGCTTTTTGATGATTTCGGGTTTACATTCTTCAGACAACTTTGAGGTCAAGTTGAGTTGGCTAATCAAATTTTGAGCTTAGCATTGCTGTTAAGATACTTCGAGCAGGGTCCCACTAAATTTTCACTTAATTCCGACAATTTTCTATTTTTAGTAAGTGCCAATTTGGGGTTTGTTTTCTTGAGATTTTCAAATTCTGACAACTACACTGCACTTAGAACATTGTGAGCTACCTGCTTGCAAAATTTGAGCTAAAACGGACAACTTACTATTTTTAGCAGTCCTGCCTTTGAGGTTCATTTTTAGGGTTTGCATGTTGGACTTTTGGATGCATGTTTGAAGATTCTTTCTAGGTTTTTTGAGAACTTCGCGGTGATATAGCATGCAAAACAAGATGATGGCTTTCAATGATTTGGGCTTTAGAGGCTATTTTTAGGGTTGGCATGCAAGGTTTCTCAACACATGTCAGCATTATCTTTTTGGGTTTTCTGAGAGCTTCGCAACGAGGTAACATGCAAGCAGAGTTGGTCACTTTTCCGGAACTTGCTATTTTTAGCCAATGCTCGCATGTTGATAATTTTTCTAGGTTTTTCAAGATCTCTTAGGTAGTGTGACATGTAAACTCATCTGGCAGCTAGTTGGTCACTTTTTCAACCACTTACTCTTTTTAGTAGGTTCACTTCAGTAGCTGCCCAGCACTTCAGAATCACGAACCCGATGACATGGAATAGAAACAGAGTTTAAACGGAGGTCATTTGAGGCACATGCAAGACGAATTAGGATTTCGAGCTTCAGGACCCAAAATGAGGGGTCAAACGCCAAAATTTCCAAAAACCAAGGTATCCCATCGCGATCAGCATCTTTCAAGGAGTCCACTGCTAAAATTTGAAGGCAATTGGAGCACTTACTATTTATAGTAAGCCACGTTTGAAACAGGCTATAAATAGTAAGTCGGCATCAAGTGCCAGTGTGAACGGGCAAGTCTATCGATGAGGCTCACGACATTCAAATTTCAAGTCAAACGAAGTTGTGGAAGTCTAGAAATCAAGCAGTTGTCATAAATAGTAAGCCACCTCCAGAAACATGCTATAAATAGCAGCTCAGCGCGAGACACCAGTGTAAGCAGGTCAAGAAAGTGATGGAGACCCCATGGCACGAATTTCAAGTCAAACGGAGTTGCAGAGATTCAAAAATCAAATAGTTACTATTTTTAGCAGGCCTGAGCAGAAGAATTAGGGTTTTCTAAAATCAAGGGCGAAACACGACATTCACACAAAAGCAGTATCCAACCGCGATCGACATTCTAAGCAATTACTATTTTTAGTAAGTTGCTAAAAATAGCAAGTATAGGCACACATCAGACGCCAACAACTCAATCACATCACGAGGTTCAAGACAAAGCAAAAAATCAAGCCTTCTGGAGCCGGAAATCAGTTCAAAACGCAAAATTTGAGAAACTTTCTTAATATAGAAAGCTAGGGCAAGCCAGGGGCAACATGAACAAACTACTTCAAATCAGATGAAACCATGAAAAATTCACTAAGTCTGAGAAATTTGAAGTCCAGCATGTGAAATGCGCCTTAGCTACTTGAGGATGATGAAAATTCTTCTAAGTCTGAGAAATTTGAAGTAGGCATGGTCAAATGCGCCCTTGGAGTTGAAGGATGTTGAAATTTTTTCTAAGTCATCAAATTTTGAAGCTTGATGCCTCATATGCGCCCAAAAGCAAGCTGGAGGATAAAGATTTGTCTAAGGCATCAAAACTTGAAGTCCACCCTCTCATATGCGCCCTGACTCGCTCAGCTGGTGATGAAAAATTCTAAGCGTTGAAAATTTGAAGCACACTACCTCAAATGTGCCTTAAGGAGAGAAGGGGAGACTTGAAAATTTTCTAAGTATGTGAAACTTGAAGTACACCCCTCCATATGCGCCTTGAAGAGAAGAGAGGGTAGAAATTTCACTAAGTGTTGTAAACTTGGAGTAGACCCCCTCATTTGCGCCTTGACTAGGAGGAGGTCTTTAAAAATGTCTAAGTGATTGTAACTAGAAGCCGGCCCCCTTGTTTGCGCCTTGAACTAGAAGCTGGGACACTTGAAAATTTTATAAGGCATTTGAAATTTGAAGGAGAACCCTCTATATGCGCCTTAATCCAATAGCAAGTGTGGAGAACTTTCTAAGACGTACAAACTCAAAGCTCAACCCCTCATATGCGCCCTTGGCAAGGAAGCAGTTAGAAAATTTTCTAAGTGATAGAAAGTGAAAGTTCACCCTTCTAAATGCGCCTCAGCTTGAAAGAGGAGATGGGAGAAATATTCTAAGGCATTTAAATTAGAACCTTGACACTCCATATGTGCCTTTGAAGAGGAAAGAGGAAGCCTTGAGAAATTTCTAAGGCATTGAAACTAAAAGCTAGACCCTCCATATGCGCCTTGGCTGAAAGAAAGAAGAGGCTTGAAAGTTTCTAAGTATTGTAAATTGAAAGCTTTGGGTCCTGAATGCGTCCTTGATTGGAGGAAGATGGCTGAAGATATTCTAAGGCGTGGAAAACTTGAAGGATGGTCCCTCATATGCGCCTTGAACTTAGAAGAAGGTTTTGAAAATATTCTTAAGGCGTTGGAATTAAGAGCTTGCTAACCTATGTGCGCCTTAACTTGATGAAAGAGAGCTGAAGGTTTCTAAGGCGTGTGAAGTGGAAGCTTGACATCCTATATGCGCCTTGAGAAGGAGAGGAGTTGGAATTTATTCTAAGGCGTCTAAGTTTTATAAGCTGGAAATAGGACCCCTAGAATGCGCCCTTGGAAGGAGAAATTTCTTGAGTGTTAAAAATTTGAAACTCAAGGTGTCAAATGCGCCTAACATTGAAAAGGGAATGGTGAGAATTTTCTAAGTGTTACAAATTGAAAGCTGGAGAAGTTATTTGAGCCTACACTTATGGAAAAGACTTTGAAAATATTAAATGTTGTCGGAACAAGCAAGGCTGCAGCTAGAGCTGGAAATGTTGAAGCTAGCAAAGAAAATGCTTCCAGGCAGGCCATTATTAAACAGCTGAAGAAGTCATTTATCCCTAAATCAAAGTTTGTGTCGAAGTTGGGAGGTTTGACTGATACCAACCTTGGTTCATTCAACCTCGAAGCATTCAAAAGAAGAATATATGGGCAAGGTGGTTATCCTCCATCAGTGACTTCGCACAACATCGTGAGGAGTGGGTTATATGCAGGTACTGGTTTTCCACCAGCAATTCGATGTCCAAAGCTGATTATGGAGTGTGCAAACTACTACAAGCCGGACCACCGAACGATTGTTTCTCCAGAAGGCAAGTTGCTGGCAAATTTCACACCTGAGGCTATTGGAGAAGCGTTTGGGATTCCAGTTATGGATAGAATGTTGTACAAGTCCAAGGAGAGGGCTGATAAAATGTATGCTTCATCTTTTGATAGGTGTGCAAAAAGGATCAACACAACATGGATGCGGAAGCCAAAGCCTCTTGGCGCCAAGCTGCCAAAGCAAATCATCTCAGAGGAGCTGAAACAAGAATACTATGATTTGATCATGATGCTCAGCCAGGTGAGTGGCAGCCCACAATCATATGCTTTTGAGACTTGGATGTTTTTCTACATCAGCGTGGTGTTGGAAGGAAAAGAATGTGTATTGGGCGAAGATGATCAGTGATAACATTGATGAACAATTCTGAAGCCTAAGGAGAACAAAAACGTTTTACATGAGCTCATATTTCATTTATATGTTGGCTCGAATGACGAGGTATAAGGGGCTAACATACCAGGAGCTGATTGGGTGTAGTTCTGGTCAATTCAAAATTCATGAATCTTGCAAGCAGTTACATCTGACAAGTACCTCCCACTTCAAAAGAGTGAACGATGCCTTCACTATGTACACCACAAGGACTCTTTAACTAAGAACGCAGCAGAGAATACCTAAAGAAGCACAAAAGCTGATTGAAGAGTACGGGTTTTGGTTTATCCAATTCCCGAAGTTCACGTATACAAGGTTGTCGGGGTTCCATTCCTATGTCTACCGACTACCAAGATACCCCAGTGATAGGATGGTGATGCTCGAAGTGTCTAGGCAACTCATGGCCTACGACAAAATTATAAGGAAGAAGAAGAAAGGAGGATTGCACTTCCCTATTGTTATGGGAAATTCGCTTGAAGAGTGTCCTTTGTAGGCAGCCAAGGAAGCAGAGGATGAATTGCAATTTTATCACCTCACTCTACACACCAGCTGGCAAGACTTTGATCCTCGAAGGAAGATTGGAGTGGTGCAAGGTGAGGAATATCGGCACAAGGCTCATGTGGAAGATTTTTGGGCGAATGCGGAAGATGAAGCTGAAATAAGAAAAAGGATGTTCTCCAGATTGCCTCTGAAGTTGATCAGAGAGTGTGAAGTGGTCCAAGTTTCGGATCAAGTCAATGAAGATGCTAGTATTACTCACCCAGATTATGAGTCGATAAAGGACACACCAATCCCGCCACCGGATTGGGCGGAGCCGGAGATCACAGACTTAGACACTTTGTCTATGCCTGTCTTAACTTTCACGAGGAGCTGGGTGGATGGGCATGTTCACAAGCTAAAGAGAAAATCAATTGCCCTCACATACAATCTCATGGGCGATCTAAGGCTGCCGGTGTCGATAAAGAAGAGGAAGCAAATCGCCCAAACTACAGAACCACGAGAGCAGGAGCTAGTTCAGCCTGAGCCTCAGAGGACGGAGGAAGCATCGCCCACACATTTGTTGACTCACTCTTCCAGTGTGCAAGAAGTGTCAATATTTGCAGGTCAAAGGGTTAGAGTAGCTGAAGAACAAGAGATGGAAGAAGTTAACCAGCCATTATCTAGAGAGCCTGGTAGTTAGAGTGCCAATGCTCCTGGGAGTGTCGATCAGCCAGATGAAGGTGAAGAAACAGAAACGGACACTCACTTTGATCGTGCACTCGAGGCAACTTTTGAGGATGAAGATATTACGGAGCTTGAAGTTCGAGGTCTTGAAGAGGATAGTCAACATATGGAAACAGATGAGCCTCAACCGAATGTTGCTGAAGAAGAAATTCATGAAGTGGAAGCAACAGAGGAGCAGCCGCTTATCGTCTATCACGCTCAGCAGAACGTCCCAAATTGGCTCACAAGCGCAATAAGGAGAGATCAGGAGGACGACACCGACCCAGCAGTAGAGATGGAAGAGCTCCTGAATAGAATAAGCGGGTCACCTAAGAGGAAGAGAGCCAGGAAGTACTCCAGGATAGAAACGGATGAGGCCGGTTCTCGCACTCTCCATGTTGCAATTCCGAGGGAGGAATGTGATCTAGGTGATGTGATGCCTGAAAAATTACACAGTCACTACAATTGAATTAGGGCGTCCCACTGGAACACAAGTTATTAAGGAGGTTGAAAACTCCTTCCAGGCTCTAAAAGATAGGCTGTTGCAAAAGGAAGAAAAGTACAAGAGGCTGAAAAGGGAGCATAGGGCGTTAGTTGGGTATGTGCGGCATCTAGCATGTCCATGTGCTCAAGAGAACCCAACGGTGGAGCTCCCACCTGAGCTTCCACGGGAGTCAATCAGTGAGCTCAAAGAGATGAGGAAGGCCATTCAGGAGGGAGATAAGTGGATTGGCGGTGTTCGTGCTGAGGCTAAAAGATTCATTATAGATCTTGTCTCCTCTTTCCAGCATGCTTCCAGTATCCTCTCTCATCTGGAGCACATCGAGCAAGCTTGGAACAATACTCACATATTCCAGGATAAGACTATTCCACGCCTGGCTGCTTTGATGCGCATACCAATGCAAACTTTGGTTGAAGAAGGGGTGATTCAAGCAGGAGATAGATGTGATTTTCCTGGCTAGTATTCTGCTGCATTCATTGGCCAAGGTTTCTTCGACATGGCAAAGATGGAGTCGGCCAAAATCAGGAAGGCTATGGGAAATATCCATGAAGGCATCTTCAATACGCTGGAGGCGTTGTTCACCAAAAGACTAACTCCCAAGGAGGTGGAAGTAGATGGATTAAAGGGAAGATTGCAGCCATTCTTCTCGGAGATGAGAGTATTCACTCAGGTGGACTTTGAAAATATCTCCACATTCTCAGCCATTATTCAGAGCACGCAGGAATCCATCGAGGGTTGGAGAAAGTCTTGCATCCGGCAAGAGCAGACGTTTGCTATCCTCAAGTATTAGCTCAATCTTACTCCGGCAATCTCTGAACAAGAAGTTGATGTAGTGCTGGCCCGGTTTGTTGCTTACATGGTCAAAGAGAAGAACAATGGGAACAGGGTCCTAGACGAGAATCTTCTGGAAGGATAGTGGGCATTAATTGCCCATAGTGGTCAACGGAGGAATCTGCCATTTTTGTGCTCATTAATTGCACCACTCCTCCACCTTCTGGCGGTTTTTAGGGCATAATCTAGTCTAGGGCTGATGTGGCTCGATCTAAGCTGTCCATTGTAATTTGATCTGGACCGTCCATTGAGATTGGCCAGCTATATAAAGGGGTACCCCCTCATTTGTACATCATTAGACTAGAGAATAGGCATTTTGATAGAGCTTAGAGAGACAGTTTAGAGTTAGAATAGTTTCATTGCATAGCAATGTTTGAAGGAGAAGGAAAGTTCTCCTTTTGAGAATTTTGTAAGGAATTGTTACGAAGACTATCATAATAAAAGAGTTTCATTGATGGTGAATTTGTCTTTTGTTATGAGCAGTTAGTGAGGTTTCTTCGCCCTTAAACTTCAGTAGGACATAAGTTAGAGTAATTTTCATTTTCATGCAAGTCGTTAGTTGTGGGCGGTTGTGTTTGATTTAAGTGAGCTTCGTTTAATCCCTACCACTAGCAAGCTTACTGATGGTAAGTTTGCCCTGCGTGGTCAACTGGAATACTTTTTAGACTTAACTTCGATTGTGATTCACGTGTGTGTATGCATCGTCTTGATGGTATTTGCATTGTTGAGTCGTAATCTTAACACCTTCCATTGCTCCTTTGAAGATTGCACCAACCTTGTTGAAGTTGTCCAACGCGAGGCAAGACAAAGTTCGGTTGAAGATCATTGAAGTCAAGCTCAACGCCTCTTGCACTTAGGCTAGGACATAAACTTTCTAATGCCTACAGCCATTCAATTTAGTTTATTTCTGGTTAGTTTTAGGAAAACGTACCTCATTGCTAAATCATTCACACAAAAATTCCCTTCCAATCATTAACCTGTTGTCAACTGCAAACATCCTGAAGAATTGTGTAAGTCCCCTTGAGTAAACAACAAATCACAACGAACCTACTGAGGGTATTCCATAGCATTTCGGAACCTTGGAGTTGAACATACGAACTTTCTGGCAATCTTAGCGTATGGGATTCTTTGATCAAGAGGGAATGGAGTAGCCTTCGGATTACTTTGTTCTGCTGATTGGTGCAATCATAAAAATCACATCAACACTTAGAACTCATTCAAATAGGGAACCTTAGGAACTGGCACAAGATTCAAATGTTCATTGCATAGTCCAATTTAGGTCCTCCAGTAGAAATCACAGATGTGGTGAAATGTCATCATGAATCTTGACAGGAATGTGAAGGATGATCATGTAAGCTTATGTTCCCAACCACCACACAAGATATCCAAAATGGACTATTGCAATGCTTGTTGAATGTTGACTACCTACAATAATGGATATGAAGCTCATATTAAAAGAAATAGCAAATGTGGAGAAATGTGGCGCTAGAAAGTTGCAACACTTTATAGGAAAACAACTAGAAAACACCAAGAAAACATGCAAAACAAACAAATGTTTAAAGAAAACATTTTGGTGATATAGGGTTGCTTTTAGGCAATTGAAAAGTGAGTCGTCTCATTTGGGACGGGTAGAGGAAACCAAACTACTTCACCTCAGCTATTCAATATTCAATAGGCCTTCCCTTTCATTGACAAAAATAATCTTCATACTTCTTGATTCTAGTGCTCTTTCCAAGTCTACATCCAATATTTCTTCAATTTCTATTTACAATGGTGATGCTTTCTCCAATATGTTTTTGTTCAGTTTTCTCTTGATCCTCTTCCATGATGCTCATATAAGTTTGCAATATTAAACACTAGCAATGTACCAAGATCTAGTAACTCCACTTCATATGCATTTCTTTAATAAAACTTCTCAATGATTTTCCAAGGTCCAAATTTCTTCATACTCAACTTATTATATGTTTCAACTATTTCTTAGATAAACCATTACTTCATCTCCCAGTTCATATTCCTTACTCCTCTTTTGATTTGCATGCTCCTTATACTTCATATTCACCTTGTCAAACTAAACTCTTACCTATTCATGTAGGTTCTTCATATATTTTATATAATCCTCTACATAGCACTCTTCTTAAGATCTATGATGAAATTTCTCAGCTCAAACATTTCAAGGATTCTTCCCATACACAATCTCAAATAGTATTTTTCTTGTAATTCAATTTACTAAATCATTGTATGTAAACTCAACTTTCAACAATGCCAAATCCCAACTACCTATCTTTCACTTGTCAAACATCTCAATATATTACCCAAAATTTTGTTTACAACTTAAGCTTGCCCATCAATTTGTGGGTGATATGCTGAATTAAATTTCAACTTTGTATTTCATCTTCTTACATATTGTTCTTCAAAAATGACCAACAAATTTCATCTTTGTCTAATACAATTCTCCTTAGTAACCCATGTAATATCACAATTTTTGTGAAAAATAAATTAGCTACGTGCATAGCATCATTAGCTTTCTTACATGCCATAAAATGCACCATCTTGAAAACCTATCAACAACCTTTATCTAATGGATCCACTCCCCTCTAAGTTACTGGCAATCCCAACATAAAATCCATACTAACATCATCTCATGGTCTCTTAGTGTAGGTAATGAATGATATGAACCAATATTCTAATCACTACCTTTTGCAATTCGATAAATTCTACAATTCTACACATATTTTCACATCTTTATAGATATGTGGCCAAAAATAATTTTCATTCACCAACCCATGTCTTATCGATCCCAAAATGACCTACCAATTCTCCATTATGTTTCTCCTTAATTAAGTTTTCCCTCGTAGAACTTCTTGGAATGCATAATTCATTACCTCTAAACAACAAATCATCTTGAATCAAATAAGCCAACCATTTTGTTCTGTCAACACTTATTGGCAACTTACATTGGTCCATGTCTCAACAAAATCAAGGTCAATCTCACACAAATTCTCCATTTCAGTAAAGCCAACTTCAATTCTCATTTCTAACAACAAAATATGCCTTCTACTCAATGCATCAGCTACTCTACAGATTTGCCACTTTTATGTTTCAACACAAATGAATAACTCTATAAAAATTCAACCCATTTGACATGCTTTGAACTTAATCTACTCTCACTATTCATATATTGCAATGCTTGATGATTAGAATTCAAAACAAATTCCTTTGATAGTAAATAATGTCTCTACTTGTTCAAAGCTTGCATAATTGCATAAAATCTTGATCATAAACAAAATATTTTATTAGCATCATTCAATTTCTCACTAAAGCAAGCAATAGGTCTACCTTCTTGACTTAAAACATCTCCAATTGTAGTCCCACTTGCATCCCAATCCACTTGAAATTGATGAGCACACAATTATATTGAGATAGGAGGGAGAGAGGAAAGGAGAGGGAGAGGTGAGGGTCGGTGAGGTGGTGAGTCAATATGATACAATCTTTTACTTTTTCAACACTTAACAACCGTAACAACATCAATCACACAAGATCTAACAATTATGCAACACAAGAAAACAAGATTTACGTGGAAACCCTTATAGGAGAAAACCTTGGCAAAATATTGCTTATATAAAAAAACTCCTTTACAACTCCGTAGGCACCAACCCTCACTGCTATGCACCAACTTAGTGAGAGACACCAATCTCTCCTTTAGGAAGCACCAACTTCCAAAACAAAGTTCCACCTTCTGAATGTTGCTTCTTCAACGGATGATGGACATTATGATCTCCTTCATATATTCCCTCTATGATTCCCCTCTTTCAATTCTGCATATGCCATGTTTATATTTCTGATGTCACATATATCTGATTATTCATATTTTTTGCTTTCATACTTTAGAATTCTGCTCTTGATATAACTGATTTCTCATATTAACTTCTTACCAAAATCTTTTACATTTGCATATACTATTCTTTTAAATCTGCATTTACTCCTCTTTTACAAATCTGTCTTCAAATGCAGATCTGCTGGTGTATGTCTGATTTATCCTTCTATTCAACACTCACTTCTCTCCACATACTTCTTATTCCATTTATATCTTCATATTTCTATGAAGAGATACATCCTTTCAAAGATAATGACCCTTCAAATTGTCATGACTCCTCTTAAATAATAATTGCTGCTTTTCAAACTTGATTGCTGCCTTTTCACACATATTAATTTCTGCCTTTTAACAAACTCTATTGTTGCTTTTCAAACTTGTTATCAACAGCCTTATAGTCATTAATTATTGCTGCTTTTTGTTTGCTGCCTTGTGAATGAATGATAATCACTGTCTTAAACTAACTCAATCATAATCTTTTTCTTAGGTGCCATATATATAAGCATCTTCATAAATACAAGATAGGGTCAGCTACCTTTGGAGACATTAATTTAGTTTTATCTTGCATAAACATGGGTGCCAAATCGGCCAGCATTTGTATAATAAATGTTCTTCATAAAAATCAGCGCTGCCATAAAGACAACAGGTCGACCAACATGAAAACTGAAGAGTTCTCCTTGTATAGCGATTAGTGGCCTTTGGCCAATATGTGAAGTCCTTCTTTGATATCAACAATGTGGTAGCAGTGGTTTCGTTTTTTGACATCATTGACAATCTCGTCCATTCGCTTTGACATCAATGACAATATTTCTAACAATCTCGGACAATGAATTCTTTCTTGACAATGACAACATTTCTAACAACAAATAGCTTGTTAAAATCTACTAAAGCTAATATAGTTTGTTCAATAACTTTCTTCTTCAACAATTCAAAACTTTTATTAACTGTGGTGGTCCATTTGAATACCTACTTATCTTTCCTCATGATGTCAGTAGTTGGTGAACATATACCACTCAGATTTTGGATAAACTTTCTGTAAAAACTTTCCAAACCATGAAATGGATGAACTTTAAAAATACTCATGAGTGTAGGCCATTGTACAATTGCTTTGACCTTCTCAAAATTGCTTTGACCTTCTCAGGGCCCATCTTCAATCAATTGGCAAAAATAACAAAATCCATGTACATAAATTATTTTTTCATACAACTACATTTCTTTACATTTATCAGCAATTTCTCCCCTTAATCTTTGCAATACTAATCTGATATGTTCCGAGTGTTACTTTTACTAGAAATCATATTATCATCCAAATATGCAACTTCCCAAGATATGGTTTCAACACTTCATTCGTCAACCTCATGAAAGTACCAAGCACATTTGTAAAACCAAATAGAATAATCAACCACTCATACAAACCCCTTTTTGTCTTGAATGCAATTTTCCATTCATCTCCTCTAATTTTCATTTGGTGATATCTACTCTTCAAATCCATCTTGCTGAAATATTTTGCACCACTCAAATCCATGATATCACCCATCCTTAGCAATGGAAATACATACTTGATAGTAATCTTGTCTATCAGGGCATGTCCCCATGCAGCTGCTTAGCTTATTTTGGCTAGCAGCCACTGCTTAACTTATTTTGGCATTATTTGTGGAGCTGGTGGCCCCATGAACAGTTAATTTTGCTACTTATTTTTAAGCAGTCAACTTAAATTTGTATTTATAATATTTAATAATAATTTGTGCAATTAAAAATTGAAAAGAAAAAATGAAAACAAATATTAAAAAAGAGGGAAAGAAATTTGTGGAGCCATGTGGCATTTGTGACATTATGCAGTTGCTGCTTATTTCCAGCCCCCCCTTTTTTTCCCCAGCTTATTTTCAATGCAGCAGCTGCTTAAAAAGATTCCAAATTATCCTTTTCCTGTAATAATTTTTTTTGCATGGGAACACTCCAGCTGCTTAAACTGCTTAAATTTAAGCAGAAAACATACTTAAGCAGCTGCATGGGGGCAGGGGGTTACTCTAGAGTCTATACACATTCTTCATTCTCCTATTTTTACTGCCAAAATTGTTGGTACTACACATGGACTTAAGCTTTCCCTTATCAATCCTTCCTTCACCAACTCTTCTACTTGTTTATTTAACTCTACAATTTAAATTGGTGTCAATCTATAAGTTGTCTTATTAGGTAAACTAACGGAATCATATCCATATGATGGATTATAGTTATACTTCTTACTAGTGGCAATTGTTCGGGCAAATTATAAAAGATAATTTCACTATACTATGCCAACAACTTAAAAATCTCAAGACTAACGCTTGCATCTTATTCATCTTCCTTTTTAGTACCTTCTACCTACATACACTTTGAAATAACAATAAGAAATACCTTCCCTTTCTTGAGATAGTTTAAAAATTGCTTACCATTGATCAATAACACTATCACAAGACTACTTGCTCTTTCATCTTCTTCCTTCAAGGGTAACAATACATGTGGCACTCCACCTTTCTACCATCATGCATAGCTTTCCTATCAAATTGCAATAGTCTACCCAACAAAATACAATAAAATCCCGGAGGCACTATATCACACAAATTTCATCTTCATATTCTCCATCCTAAATTTCACAAGACATTATTCACTAAACGAAATAATATAATCCTTTTGGAACCATGATACTACAAGGATTGAGATGCTCTAACCTTTTCAAATTTCGTTTTTCAACCATTTCACTTGAATCCAAATTATCAATTCTACTGCTATCAATGATTACCTTGCAACATTCACCTACTAATTGCCAGATGCTTCTAATCAAAATCTTTGCACAAATTCATTCAAATTCCCTTTGGTTTCAACAAATTTCTTTTCATCACTAATGACTCAACTTTTTGTGTTGCATTCAACTTTTCATGTGGTAATTTATCTTCATCGTCATGCATTGCTCTTATGGTTCTCTCAAGTCTCTTATCGCATCTCCCTTGTAATTGAGTACATTCAAATGCTTTGTGACCTTCCACCCCACATCTAAATCAAGTTTTGGTAAAAGATCTAGCTTTCGCCTCTTCCATGTCTTCCTCTTTCTCTATCGAGTGTTCTATCATCAACATTAAAATCAAATCTTCCTCTAATTTTATGATAGTGTTTAAATCTATCTCTATGGTGACTTCCAATATCATATTTTGCTTCCACTTCATCATTATATGCTTCTCTACCTCTACCTTGATATCTTCCTCTGGGAATCTACCACCTTTACTTTGTTTTCTCTACTTGTTCTAGAATCTATAGTTTAACTTCTCTTTAACCTTCAAGGCCAACTAGTATGCTTTCTTAACAAATTGCATGGTCAACATACTTTGGCTCTTCTTGGATAGATCCTCTCAAGTCAATGATATATCTAGTTGCTTTCTCTTGATTTTCCTTATAATGACCTATTCCTATGGTTAGCCTGTAATATTCTTCAATATAATCTTTCATAATCATATAATTTTTTCCAAAATTTTGCAAATTTTTCAACAATTCTAACTAATAATTAGCAAGAATAAACTTAAAAAGTTAAAATTCAACTTATACACTATTATATCCCATCTCTCAATATTAGACTTTCCTTTTCTATTCCCATCTAGCTGAATTTCTTTCTACCAAATAGAAGCATGACCTTTCAACTTAGTTTTCGCAAATTTTACTCTTCCAAAATCAAGAATATCTTCATATTTGAAGTGTTCTAAATCAGTTATCCAATCAGTTTGTTCCTCAAAAATCAAACTACTAGCATAATTAGGTATATCAACTCTAGTTTTCTTACCAATACTAGAGATAGCTTTTGATATTCTTTCTTCTCTATCTTCTTCTTGAAAGTGGGGTGAATTGAGATTGGGTGAAATACCCCATATTCTTGCTGGGTTACACCCAACAAACGAGGCTGAGAAGATGTTTCATGTGAGGCAAATTGAAATTAGATAAAATATGACATCCAACTTGATGCACCACATTATTCTTGCCAAGGCACACCCAAAGAACAAGGCTGGATGCAAATGTAAAGTGGAATGAATTGAAAGTAGGTAAAATACCTCATCCAGTTTGCCGGGTGATACCCTCAGAATGAAACCAGAACTTGGATTGATTTCAAATTGGATAAAATATCACATCAAACTTGCTCGGCCACATCCAACAAACAAGGACGAGTGCCAGACCTGGTTGGGCTGAATGAAAATTGCATAAAGTGCCACATCCAAATAGCTGGGCCAGACCAAAAGAATAAGGTCAGGTGCAAGTTCTGACTGGGCTGGATTACAATTGGCTAAATACCACACCCAAAAGAACAAGGCCAGTTGCAAGTCAAGGCGAGCTGAGTTAAAATTGGGAAGAATACTGCATCCAACTCATTGTGCCCCACCCAACAAAGACTTGGCATAAGTCCTAGATAGAATGAATTTGACGAACAAAATATCCATATGATATAGCACCTAAAGCCAATGTCCCCCCTTCAAGGAAATTCACCAACTTAGAGACTAGGTTCGTGGGTCAAATCAAAATTGGATAAGATATCACAGACTTACCTAAATTAATAATTGAGTAAAATACCAAATCCAAGGACCAAATTCAAATAAGAAAGCCAAACGCAGCCCCCGATGGGGTGTGAATTTGAAAGAAGAAAAATGCCCTAGTACGTGGCAACTAATCTAACGGTCACCTCAGAAAAAGGATTCACCATATATACATACAGTCTCTTAAAAGTATATCTTTCATCAAATTCAGCCCACTCAGGAATTGTAGCTATATAAAAAACAAAAAGATATTCAAAATCAAATTAAACCGCCAGAAGTTAAATCCCAAATAAATGTTCCCCTGTCAACAAAACGCTTAAGAAAGAAAACAAAAAACTCAAGCAGGAGAGATTGTAAAAACCTGAATACTAAAATCTCCATCCATGGCGACATTGGACGAGTCCTCAGACATAAACTGCAAGTAATCAGCAGACTCGAGGCCACCCTCCATCATCATCTGCTTCTCCCGCTGATCCAAATCCACCGCAATGCTTGCCAAATCCAGCTCAGTGAAAAACGGCCCCTGCAAAACCGTATTCACACAGTGAACTGCACACAATTTCGACTCCTGCACCTCGTGATACAGTAGCCCCCCGTTTGTAACATCTTGCCTTTCCATCGCCATAACTTAATCTCAAACCCTAGAATTGCTTTCCTATGTCTGGATAGTTTTCTTCTACTTTAGCCAAATAGCAAACCCTAATATATTTATTTTTAAAGTTTTTGGGTGTGTCTGCGAATTATTCTTTTCTTTGTTCGTTTGCGTCGTTAGAAAGCTATAAGAAAGTGAATGTTTGGACGACAAGAAATACTTTGTTTCCAGAGTTTATTTTTCGAAATATTTGAAACGGATGACAGGTGTTTGGATTTAAAGGATTTCTTATCGTTCAGAATTGTTTTTAGGAGTTGTTTAAAGAGGCTCAAATATCTCAAGTGCATTCCAAGCCCTCGGAATGAATCTGCACCTTACACGTTGGAAATTTTAGCTTTTGCAGGGAACGTTCTTTTTTCAATGGATGAAGTATCTAGTTTTCTAGATATTTTTTTTAGATTTTTTTTTAATAGTGCTTATATTATTAATTAAAAAATAGTATACATATTCAAAAAAATGGATGGAAATAGTCATACTTCAAAAGTTCAAATGAGGTAACAATCTAGAATAAAACACAAAAGTATAATTACAATAAATTGTTACACAATGACAAGAAGAGCGAAGGGAGGAGGAGGAGGTAGGTCTTGGTCATCCAATTTGCCCCAAATGTCAGTGGGGTCTAAGTATCTAGGGGAGGGTCTCAACCATCATTACCATCTTTATCATTATATCTTGTTTATATTCAATAACAATTCAAAAAAGAGAAATAGCAAGAGCCAATTGAAGGAACTTGTCAAAATCTAGCCAACTAGCACCACCAAAAGTGAGGAGAAAAGCAAAACAACAATTAGAGGTTATGACCATCTTCGTTGAGCATGTTCTCTTCTCACATGAGGCAAATAGACTTGAGATTGAGCATCCTAGTTGCCACAAGAAGACTAGTTGCACCCTCGACGACACTCACAAAGTGAAGATCGACCTCTATTGGAGGTGGGAGTTAAAGGGACCCTAGCAATAGCACATAGGGCACTATCCTAATGATCTAGCAACGCCTAGAGGTAAGTAACTTCAAGTGCAACTTGATTGGCTTGCACTTGAATCTACATAAGCACATTAGAACATATCATGGCTTTAAAATAAAGCAAGAAATTTTGATCAACAAAAAATCCAAAAATAATAGTAACATTTCTATCTTTTCAAATGTTAAAAAGAATTTCCATTTTGAAAGCATGCCAAATTTAATTGTATCTAGAAGGAATTATAAGTCGATCCCCTAACAACACCATATGCTAAGAAAAAGGCTCAAGTTGAAAAAGTTTGAAGAAATCATGAATCTATGTTCACGCAAGATGAGCTTTGGGATAAAATCAAAAAAGATGCATGAAAGACTCTTGATACCATAAAACGACATTGATGATCTACAATCCCCAAATGGGTTAACTTGGAGCCAACAAGAAGCCCTTGGAAAAGAATAAACTGGGAAAAATAAGTGAGCTTTGGCTCAAGAATGGTTGAACAAATGGTGTAGAATTTGTGTTGCCAAACTAATAACAAAGATTGCATAAGCCATATGTTAGTTTAATATGAGCACCACAAATAAATGAGGTGAAAACCAAGAGTAGCCTTCTTGAGGCCTCTAATTTTGAAATGTTATATCAATGTACTATTTTCAATCTTTTCACAAAGGTTTGCAAGATAGAACTCCAATTTTGTGAATCATGTGTATAGGAATAACATCAATAACAATTTCAAAAGTTTCACAGTTCCAATTGGGTAGATGAAACTTTCTCTTAACCTTGTTGGGACTTAGTCCTAATATATTTTTTTGTCTTGATCTCTTCCCTTTTGTGTTTCTTCACCCTATTTGGCCTACCATTAATAACCAATATGATAAATCTTTATTTGCATCCTCGCTTATGAAAATTTCATAATTGTTGTCTTCTATAATTCCCCATGTGCTTATAATGTATTGCAGTTGCCAAAATACCAAGAGATGTCTTAAGTGTTTAGGTTGTAGGTTAAAAAATATAAGTCTAGGAATTTTTTTGAAGTTGTTAGTGTATGACTAGAAATCATGGAAAAGCAACAATAATCATCAACAACAACCACAAAACTGTTAAATTCAAGCAATCCAAGTCTAATCTATCAATGAAGCACAAAGTAACATAAAAAATCAAGAATTGAAATACATGCAATATACCTTCTTATGTCAACATTGAATCACCTTCATTTTTCTTCTCAATTTTGCCTTTGCTCTTAGATTTTATGTGTGGACAATTATAATAAGCTCAAATGAATATGAATATGATAGCAAAATATTGAAGATTTATGGTTCGATTACAAATGAGGATGAATATTTAATTTTATAGAAGATGCAGGTTGGATAAACAATCTAGATTCAAGGAAGAAATGAAAAGATCAATGGTGGAGAATCAATGAAAGGAATTGATTGATCAATTAACTAGCTACAACTATTTGCATGATTTCAATTAACTGTTTGCATGATTTTTTAAGAGAATTGATTGATTTGTTAACTCGCATTGAGTGGGAGTGGACTGAAATTGATTAGTCAATGGACTGAGAGTAAGTCTCAATCAGAGGATGAGTTGGAAATGCATGAGATTTAATTATTAAAAGCACGTGCAAATGGATTTGTAGTGTCAAATATTTTCACCTTTAACAATTTCATACTATGTTTTGCTCCCCATAAATTAATGGACCTAATTAAGTCCCTAATTTCCTAAACTTATACATTCCAAGGCCTATTTTTACCACTTTCCAAAGGATTGCAAGCATTGAATAAATGTAAACAATGAAAGTTTTGATCTTGACACTAAAATTCTTCGAAGATAAGACCAAGACCCATATGCCCATGGGTGTATGGGTCCCCCTATCTTGTTGGGGATCAATTTTTAATATGTTGTTGGGGGCATTTTAACATTCAAAATTTAAATTTCAAGTGTCGGCCTTTGGAATCTATTTTTTGATAAATTAGAACAATTGCATAGAAATACCTAGTTATTTTATCATTTGAAAGATATCTAACACTAAGTACATTATTGAGAAAATACTATTGTCAAGAGAAAATCAAAAGTAGCATTTTAGAGCATTATAGCAACAATTCAAGATCCAACATCATGTTGAAGTTTATGTGTGTTCATGTTATCATTATTTTGTGAAGGATAACCCTTGTTGTAGGTCTCCAAAGCATTCAAGCATTCAAGCAAGCAAGATCCAAATCCTTGAGGTGATGTGTGTGACTTCAATCCTTCAAAGAATCCATTGAAGGGTGGTGAGTAGCAGCATTTTGTGATTTCATCATTCCTTCCTTTCAATTATCATTTCTATCATTGACATTGGTATTATGGAAGTGGAAACACTTACACAAGGTTTGACTAATACAAGCCCCTAAATGGCCCAACATATTCTCTCTCTTTGAATGTGCAAGTCATAGGTTTGAAGAGGATTAAAGGAAGATTAGAGACAAGTTTTTAATTGTTGCATTCAAAGCCCTAAAAATTGTCAAGCCACTAAAACTCGCCTACAAAATTACCTGATGATATTCTGATAACTCTACAACTAGAAAATAGAATGACAAATCCAACATCAAAAGACTAAAAAATCAATTTTAGGACACCCTATCAGGGACCCATACGCCCTTAGGCGTTAGTGTCCTCCTCTGCATGGTAGATCCAACTTTTTATGATAAGTGCACAATCTCCAGTACTTCTCAAATATGCCTATAGTTTATTGTTTTAGTTTGTGTGCTTCCAAAATACTGCATTTATCATATTAGTTCATAGAGCTCGATTAGGTTAATCATTCCAAATCATTACCAATCCATTTTCAAGAGGCCCTAAGAAAGGAGATCCAAGTCTGATTGGCTCACCTTCATGGTTGATAGTCAATCTATTCATCTTGATCTCCATTCTAATGTACCTTTGAAAAAGGACCAAAAAGCAATCCTAGGTTTAGACATTAAACTTAGGGTTCTCTTTTCCATATGCTACATTTTGGTGAACCCAACATTTTGGCATCATAGACCTAAAAATTGCATTCATTCACCCTAGATCTAGGTTTTACATAGTATTGTCTTGCATTTCTCATTTAGGGTTTCATGTTTGCATCATAAAAAGTCATTATAATCCAAAAATATTGCATCATCGCTTGCATTAGGGTTTGTTTTAGTCATTTAGATTAGATTTGCATTCAAAATTGATTTCAAAAGTGTGATTTGTTGTTCAAACATTGTCATACACTTGCTTTTCACTTACATTAAGAAATATTGGAAAAATAATTGTGAAACCACTTTGCAAATAGAAACAACAACTTAAACATTTAGTTTTTCAGTTCTCAAACCTCCTGTCAAGGACTCGAACGCCTCTGGGTGACCTTGTCCTTGTATAGGTGCATCAATAAACTTTTTCATAATTGTCTATCTTAGTCTGCTCATTCTATAGGTACTTGCATATCTCTATTTTGGAATCAATAATTACATGTTTTTAGGCATATTGCATATAGTTCATAAAGGTAAAAGGAAGTGCATTGTTTGTGTTTCAAAATTGCATCAAAATCATCATTTCTAGGCCTTTGCACTTTAGAATCACACTTATTGTATTTAAAATTTAAATTTTGCATTCATAACTCATTCAACATTCTTGCATAATTGCATTTTGCATCAAATTGGCATAAATTAAGCAAATTCTAGGAAATTACTTACTATTACAATTGTTGCAAGTAGAAGCAAAATCCTTAAGAAGTATAAAACCCGACCAAACTTTGAATTTTTATAACCCATGTTGAAGACTCAGATGCCCCTAAGCGACTATGTCCTGCTATCTGGGTATAAGTAAACTTTATGTGACATAATGCTCTTAGGAACCTTTGTCTAGAGTTGTTGTCTAATTGTTCTTCATGTATGTGGATTAACAATTTGAACCTCATTGTAAAATCATTATGGATATGTGTTTTGGTAAAATTTGGATGTCCTTGAAATCTTTGGTTGATGTTTCAAGCTATGTGTTTGGTGATGATTCAAATCCTCATAATAACATTCATGATAATTCATCTCCTTATACAAATCTTTTTGAGTTCCTAGGTCAAGATGAGAGAATGCATGAGTTCATACAAAATTCCTTACATAACCTTGAGAATAATGCAACCTTTTATCCCTTGATGCAATGACCTACCAACCCATACCAACAACATCCTACAATGCCACCACTTGAAACATTCACTTTGTTAAATCCAAAAACCGAATTACAAGGCACACCCCAAACAAAATGCATGGAGAAACCTATCAATAACAAACACAAGGAAAGCACACCAACCAACCCTCCATCATATGAGCATAAAATTACCAACACACCCATTAACTTGAAACAAACTTATGGACAAGGCCTTATAATCTTAAGAAAACAAGGACATGACATAAAGAATGAGCATGAAGTCCATTCCCTCTTGGAACAAACACCATATGAAGATACTAAAGGAATAGGTTACCAATATCCTCCGCTTTTGCACCAAGCATCCAGTTCATCAACCAAGAAACACAAATTTTGTGACCTTCTTAAGAAGTTACCTTTCTTGCATCCTATAACTAAGATTGAAAGGGCCTTACACACGCTTCTCAAACTAGGATAAATTACATTGCCACCTATTCATGACCGAGAAGATAAAGAGTACAAACATGTCTTATTGTGCGTATCATAGAACAATTGGATATCTTATTGATGAATGCCATGCTTTAAAGAAGAAATTAAGAGAATTTTATCCTTATGGGGATCAAATTAAACGTATAATCTATTAGCATTTTTTTGTTTTGCTCCTTACCATGTGGTAGTAGTAGTGTCATAACATGCTCACTATCATTCATGAGGGTATAAACTAGGCTTTATGCAATCATCTTTCATTTTGTAAGGAGCAGTATATCGTAATCCATTTGGCTCACCTTTGTCCTTACACTTGGGGGGCAAAGGGTTAGGTAGCCTTTAGTTAGGTGTATTCCTTCTAACAAGGGATCCCTTTATCTCTCCTTAAAATATTAGTGTAGCAAGTACACTAACATTTTAAATGAAGGCATATGGTCCCCTGTTTATTGTTGGCATAATAAATGGTCCCTTCTTAATGATGATAACATACATTTCCTAGGAAGTGTGACATTTTTAATCAAAGTTTTGCATTCTTATTTTATGTGAGTGTCTCTTTGATTGTGATATTGGGCTTGATATCCCTCGAGAGCGTCACCTTTCTTGGCATATGGCGTTCCCCTTGGTGGTAATGCTATCGATAGTATTCCTTAAGGTGTGAACTTCTTTTTCCACGACTTGTCCTCTCTTGGTTGTGATGTCATGAGTAATGTCCCCTAAGGCATGACCTTTCATGTATTGAATAAAGGCCCTTTGTTATTTTTGTAATCTCTAGTGGTGGTGTTGATATAACATCCCTTAAGTTTTTAGCCTTATCCTATTGTCGTTTTTGTACCCCCTGAGGTGAGGTTTTGTAAGATAGTTCATGGATTCAACGTAGTGGAGCTTGTTGGGTCATGAAATTGAGCACCCTTTTTAACATGGCCACCTAGCATAACACACATTTCTCATCAATGGAGCCATGTCTCCCATGAGTGATGTGACATAACACAATTTGCTAGTCCTCATGTGAGCTAACTTTTATTCAATGGATGGTGTTTGGTATTTTAGACAATTTAAGACTGAGGTCTCTTTGCCTTATCGACTCGAATCTTTTAGTGCTAACCTTTTGTTTTGTTGTGTTCCTTTTTGTGTGTATTCTTTATGCTTACATCATGTTTTCTTTCATTTTTTTGTCATATTTATGTTTCATCATGTCATGTGTCTTCATCATGTATGTTTGTGTATGTCGTCTTGTTGCATATCTTACATACATGTGTGTGTTCCTTTGTGCTTATGTTGGTTTTTTATGGGATCTTAGATATTGGGTGCTTGATTATCTCCCTTGATCCTTAGTCATCTCATCTCTTCAACATCTAGACATTTGAACCCCTCTTGACATTTATTTCTCTACTTTAGTGTGAGTCTGAGCATAAATTCATACTCTCACTAAAGTGGGGGCTAAATGTAGTGTCAAAAATTGTCACCTTTAACAATTTAAAACACTATGTTTTGCTCCCCCTAAATTAATGGACCTAATTAAGTCCCTAATTTCCTAAAATTATGCATTATGAGGCCTATTTTTACCACTTTCTAAATGATTGCAAGCATTGAATGAATGCAAACAATTAAATTTTTGATCCCAACACTAAAAGTCCTAAAAGATAGGGCCAAGACCCATACGCCCATGGGTGTATGGGTCCCCCTATCTTGTCGAGGAGCAATTTTAATATGTTGCTGGTGGCATTTTAACATTTAAAATTAAAATTTCAAGTGTCGGATTTTGGGATCTAATTTTCAAGAAATTAGAACAATTGCATATAAATACCTAGTTTTTTATCATTCGAAAGATATCTAGCACTAAGTACATTATTGAGAAAATACTATTGTCAAGAACAAATCAAGAGCAACATTTTAGAGCATTGTAGAAACAATTCAAGGTCCAACATCATCTCAAAGTTTATGTGTGTTCATGTTATCATTGTTTTGTGAAGGCTAACCCTTGTTGTAAGTCTCCAAAGAATTCAAGCATTCCAACAAGCAAGATCCAAATCCTTGATGTGATGTGCATGATTTTAGTCCTTCAAGGAACCAATTGAAGGGTGGTGAGTTGCAACATTTTGTGATTTCATCATTCCTTCCTTTCAATTTGTTTTTTGTGAATGGGGATATTTCCTAGCTAGTCATTAGTGAGGACCTATTCACATGATAAGTTTACTTAGGAGTTAAGATATCCTAGTTATCATTTCTAGAAGTTAGTTATAATGGGACCATGTCTCACTATTTACTTTTAGTCATCTAGGCATTTAATAATTTTCCTATGTATTATCTCATGAATTTATTATTTGCATTAGGTATTTAATGTTTGTATCAAGGGTAGTTATCATACCTCATCACACCTTGCCTATTAATACAAGGTGCTTGTATATTTGTAAATTATCTCATGAAAACTAGATCAATTCAATTTCATCTCATAAATCATAATTTGATCGATCATCAATTCTCTATCTTCTTGCATGCTCATGTTGATGTTGTCAAATAAAGTTGTGCCCTTTTGCTAAGCTATGAACTATAGAAACCTATTGACACATGGGGACACTTTGAGGTTGTGGGTGACCTGGGAATGAAGTGAACCTCCAGATTATGGGTCGGTTCCCCTTAAGATAATTTAAGAAAAGCTAAAGAAATGACAAGGAAAAGAGTAAGAAGGATATGCTTGAATTCAAAACCTATCATTAATAGGTGATACACCAAAGATAAACATATGACAATACTACAGAAAACTCACAGAAAATATCAACAGAGCTAAACAATCTCACAATACAGAGATTTATGCTTTATAAAAATGAGTCTATGTAAGGTTCCGACTGTTCTAGTGCTTAACACAAGGAAAAAAAGATGTCTTCACATATATAAACGCAGTAGAAAGAGATCACTAACATAAACCAGCTTTATGACATAATATTCTTTGCATCTAGTACTAAAGGAATCTGATAAAATAGAGGATTATACAGGATTTTACCATGCAAGTCACAAGCAATACTAAGACAACAAAGAAAATCAGAAAGGAAATGACTTTCTATTAAGAAAATGAGGAGTCCCTATGTTATAGGTCTGTAATATTATGAAAATGAGTTACAAAGGCTGAATAATGCTCTTTTAGCAATCTCCTAACCAAGAACTGCCTTACAAAAAGGCAAAAATGCCATATATACAACCGAAGAGTGTCAGCCCCTGCCCTAGGGTTTCTACGAAAATGAGTCGGTGCCTGGACACGTCGGCCCTAGAAGCACTTGGAATGAAGTTAATGAGGCATTTAATGCGCATCCCCTGCTCATGTCGGTGAAAGCTTGTCCTTGGGCATGGCCTTCAGATTTTTACAATGACTGCGTTAACTCATAGCCTCTGTGTCCACCCTTGGGATTTCATCAAAGTCACCTTGAATGCTCTGCGACATGGTCATTAATGCTGCTCCACTTCTCCAGCCGACATCCCCAGTTGTCATTGTGACTCGCGGCTACCTCCCCTTCAAGAAGCAACATCAGATCTATCCGCTAGATTCAAGCATCATTACTGACTGATCACCTTTGATCTTGATCCCAGAGTAGAGCGATGTCCTCATGCTTCGTTGATCTCATTTGTAGGGGGAAGTCGAATAGTCAAACTGCCTGTGATATGCCCTAGTGCCTTTTGATTGGTTGAATTTGTGCCAGGTAGATTCCAAGGTGGTCAAAGGTTGCTTTAGAAGGATCACATGTCGGCGAGACTTTGGATGTCAGGGAGAAGTCATAGCGGGTGGCTAGAGTCATATCGACGTGCCAATTCATTTGGCAAGACACACAACGGTCGGCAAGACCTTACGACGAACTCCTCCACATTCCTCGAGCTTGGACCCTTCGGCGGAGTCGGAGTTGGGATGAGAATCGAAATGAGACCGGAGCAAGAAAGGGGGTGGAAGAAAAAATAGATGAATCCCGGCAGAACCGGGATTGAGACCAAATCCGTCCCTGAAACTTTCTTCAAGTTTCAGGTTCGGATTTCGACTCGGTCCCGATCTCGACAAAACTTAAAAGAAGATGAAGGAAAGGATGAGAAGGGGAAAGACAAATGGGAAAAAGCATCCCCAGAAAAATACAAGGAAGAAAAGAAAAAAGGCCGGCGGAATCGGGACCATGGCGAACTAGGACCGGAGCCGGAATGGGGAAAAAAAAATAAAGAGTCAGCGGAATCGGAATCGGAACCAAATCCGGACCTGAAACTTTCCTGAAGTTTCAAGTTTGGATTCTATTCTGATCCCGCCCCCGGAAACATACGAGGGATGAAGGAAGAAAAATAAAACACAAGGGGGAACCAAGGAGGAGGAGACATCCCTCAATCACAGGCCACGAAGAAAAGGAAAGAAGAACAAGCAAAATCGGGGTCGGAACCGGAACGGAAACAGGAACCGGGACTTTTGGAAAAGTTCCAAGTTCAGATTCTGACCGGGCCGGGCCCGTCAAAATAAAGAAAATGCACAAAGCAAAAGAAAGCAAGGTGTCATCGGAACTAAAACCGATCCCAGGTAAAAACACAGCGGGGGCGGGGGCGGAAACAAACCCAAACTGAAACTTTCATCAAGTTTCAAGTTAGGATTTCGTCTCGAACCCACCTCCGATGACATACAAGGATGACGAAAAAAGGGGATGGAAAAAGAAGAAAAAGAAGGGGAGGAAACACCCCCTGATCACAAAAAAGAGAAAAAAGGGAAGACAAACAAACAAGCCTGGCGGTACCGGAACCAGAACCAAATCAGGAACTAGAACCTTTTGGAAAAGTTCCAAGTTTGGATTTGGTCCCGACCCCGCCTCCGACAGAACAAAAAGAAAAAGGGCATAAGGAAAACACAAGGGAAAGGGGGAAAGCAAGGAAAAAACAAAAGGGAGGACCCCCCAATAAAAAAGAAAATCTGCACGCTGGGCTCAACCCTTGTGGGAGCCACATTTAATCCACATGCCGAATTTTAAAACATGATTTTCCCCTGGAGCTGCACAAGAAGCACACAAGTTAGAAAAAGTAACCTGATACAAAAGCTCCTCCACTTGGTGTTTGAGGACACCTGAAGGCACGGGTTACCCTGCCTGATTGAGCCCCTAGGTGAAAATTGGGTAACAGTTGATACACTTTCTTTTGGGTGGTTTCTTCTACATAGCTTTCCTCAACATATTCCATTAGAGGGAATATTCCAGCATGAAAACTTGTAGACCGTCAAATTTTACATCTTGGAATGCTAACATCAACACTATGTCAGCATCCTTTATTGAAATTCCCCCCCCCTCTCTGTTGAAGATTTGGTTTTTGAGGTCAATTTAAATCAACTGTTCACAACTCAAACTCATGGCCTCCTTTTTGTGAGAATTTTTGTATTTGGGGTAGAATTTTGTGCTCTTCACAGTGGTATTGAAGGATTTTGATTTTGGTGTCTAGATTTTCTATAAATTGTAGATTCTCATAGGTGTTGTTGAGTCATTCTAATTTTGAGAATTTCCAAGGCTCTGTTCTTGCTCCTATGGTGACATTTTTGGGTGCATTTTTTTTTTAAGTGCATAATTTTTCCGCGTGCCTTGCAGTGGTGTGATCAAAATTGATCTCATTTTATCAAAAAAAATGTAAAAGTTTATTTTGTGGTTAAATTTGGCATTTGCATGTACCAAGATCAAGACCACTTCATTGTTTTTAGAAAGTTGCATTTGTAATCACAATAATCAGAAAATTGCCAAGATTGTATATTACTTGGGGGTTTCTTTGATTGAGTGAATTTTTTTTTGGGGGGATTCTTGTTGTGGTTGTGGTTGCATTCTTCTCAATTTGTGTTCTTTCCTTCTTATTTCATCATGAAGCAATCTTCAGTTCCACTTCTAACACCTTACAACTATTCTAAATGGAAATATGAAATAAACAAATTGCTAAGAGTTATAGGTTGTATAGGATAGTTCATGGGCTTGATGGTGAACCAAAAGATGATGAAGCTAAAAAGAATAATTGGTTGAATAGTTGTGATGAATTCATTGTCTATTTGTGTTTGCATGTCTCTCCTGATTTTTTTTTTTACATTGAGCACTTGGATACACCCATGGCTATGTGAAGTATATTGTCAAAATTATTTGGGCAAACAGATGAAATTCAAGGAAATTTGTTGGAGAATGAACTAATAAGTCTCAATCCATGTAATTTTGACAACATATAGGAATTCATCATCAAATTCAAGTCACTAAGAATGCAATTGAAGGATTGTAAAATTAAAAAAATAGATAAACAATGGTGTTAAGTGTTCTTTCAAATCTAGGATTTGAATATTCAATGTTTGTGTCTACTTTTTATGCTACAAAGAATGCCTTTGGGAGTGAGTTCAAGATACCTTCCTTTGAGGATTTTTCTATGCAACTCACTAGGGAGTAGGATAAAATTATTTAAATGGGTGCTTTGAAGTCTTCAAAATCCCACACCTTGATTGCAAAGGATGAGAAGTCTTCAAGTGACAAAGAAAAGAAAAGAAAAGCCTAATAAGAACACGTAATCCACATCTAATTTCATAAAAGAATATAAAAATTCCTCTAAGGGGGAATCATCTAAGAAGGAGGGGCCTAATTTAAAATTGAAAGCTTTGTGGCCGTCACACATCTGATGCGAGGGTTGTCGACATATTCTTTTTTAAATCATATGAAATATTTTGTCAATGACCGTAACAACTAAAATTGCAACAAATGTACGATTGTATGGATGGGTGAGGAGGGGATTTTTTTTCTAATGACTTTAGGAAACGTTGTCTAATTTTGATAAACTGACAGTCGACCTTAGGGTTTTTGGGCCTTCTAGATGTGATGAAAGGGTCAAATTTGACCCAAGATACTCCAAAATTGTACCTACCTTTCAAATTTGGCAACCACTTTTCAGCTTCAAACCTTCATAGATTTGGCCTCATATATTTGATTTGGACAAAACAAAAGGCAAAACTAACTTTCTTGAAACCTGAACTCAATGGTGAGCTTAGATTTGCACCAACAAGCTCCAAAATGAACCTACAATACAAAGTCACAAAGAGGAACCCCCTAGAATATGGTATTTCTATTAAGTTTTGTTTATTCTCCAAATAATCATATGATGTAAGGGAAGAGAATACTCAACTTTTCAAGATCTACCAAGATCTCTTAAAAAGACTAATGAAAGGCACCCAAATTTCTTTGATACCATGTAAGAGTTGGCTATGGAGATAGCCAACCAAGATCTAGAGGCCAAATGGAAAGCATAAAGAGAGAAGATCAACATGACAAGAATAAACTATATTCCCATCAAGTAATGCAAAAATAGAATTCATATAATATATAAGAGACCCTTGGTTACATAGCCAAGGTGAGACATAGGATTAGATATGATCATGAAAAGTGCCTTAATCCTATTTCATGTGACAATTAACTCATCAGATATTAAATGACCTAAGAAAAAGTATTAAATGACATGACAAGATCACATGACACCTAAGACTTCCAGAAATATTGCTAGGACCTAATTAAACTTAACATGTGAATATGACCTACAAGGTGAATTAGTTAGGTAGGAAACCGTATTCACATCAACACCACAATATTTGATTGGATGTGTGCTCACTAACAATTTTGATAGCATAACAACGCTTCAATGCTAAAATGAGTGAATTAATAAAATAGGCTAAGTTTTGGATATATATGATATGGGTAGGTTGAAATTTCTTAGTGAAGATCAAGGGTGGACGATGGTTTAGTCCTCTCACCTCATAGGTGTTAGGAATTACAGGTAGGAACTGAGGGATGAATTATCAATTATATGTAGATGAATTAAACACAAAACAAAAATAACAGAGGAATGAAACAATTCACAAAAAGAAATGAGACAATAAATTTTAACATTGTTCACCTAATTCTCGGGCTAGGTCCATAAACATCAATCCATTTATTAATTATTTCTAGAAAATACAATTTACAACAAACTTACAACAATAGTTGCAATGTTTAACAATCATTTCACATGATTTCCACTACTCTATTTTTCATGCACGGTGCTACGTGTGCCCAACGCATAAACCTACAGTTTTTTGTTTGTCACTACCCACAACCTGTAACTTCTCTATGCACTTCACACACCTTGCAAATTCTTTGCGCACTTCACATACCTTGCAACAAAAGACTAAACACCCTATAAATGGTACTTTGGAGGGGACAAGAACCATTTGACATATTACTAAGGCCATGTCACGTGTACAAGGGCCCTTGTGCATGATTTGATGGAGAGGGTTGACCTCACTCAATTAAAGATTAATTGTGTGCAAATGATTAGGGGTGGATTGGAACTAGATTAGGAGGGCTAGTTAAAATTGATAGAAGATGGGACATGTGAGGGGGGAAATTAAATAAATAGAAATTATTTATTTAATTTATGGGAGAGATGGGGTAAGGTAGAATGACCATAGATAAATACTTAAATTTAATTATTTACCTTAGGATTTAGGGGTGATATAAAAGACTAAATTGAATGAATTTCAGGATAGTGAATATTAGTTAAATAATTTAGGAATATTATTTAATTAATATAGAGGATAAGAAATTGGATGAATTAGGGATAAATTGACCAAATATAAATGTTCATTTTAAGGTGTCTACATAGATCTTTCAAGATTTTTGGGATATTGTCAAAGATGACATTTTGGTGGCTTTTGAGGAATTGCATACCTCAAAACAAATTCTTAAATATCTTAATAACTCTTTTCTTGTTTTGATTCTCGAGAAAGATCAAGTCTTGAATTTTTCTTATGTGAGACATATAGCTCTTTGTAATACTATTTATAATATTTTCTCTAAAATTATTGCAAAGAGGCTAAAACGTTTCCTTCCTTCCATTATTTCTCCTAAATAAGGGGGTTTGTTTAGGGTTGTCAAACCATTGATCATATAAATATTATAAAATAAGTTATTCACTCTTTGCATGTACATAGGAAAAGTGTTATATTAATGAAGCTTGATCTCTCTAAGGCCTATGACAAAGTTTGTTGGAAATTTTTGAAAGATATCTTATGCACCTTTGGTTTTGATGAAAATTGGATTCATTAGGCAATTTATTGTTGTGCCTCTCCCTTTTTTGTGTTGATGAATGGTTCTCCCTTTGCTATCTTCCATTTTGAAAGAGGTTTGCATTAGGGTGATCCTCTCTCTTCGTATCTCTTTATCATTCCAATAGAAGGTTTGGGCAGATTTTTGAAGCATATCAAGTGTTCTAGTTTTATCTCTACATTTCAAATTGTTTAGAGCATAACGTGACTTTCTCATCCTTAGTATGTGGTGGACATTTTTTTGATGGGAAATGTCACCCTTGAGGAAGTTATGACTCTTAGGTAAGCTTTTGATATTTATATTAGTATGTCTATCCAACTTTTGAGTGATAAAAAATCTCATATTTTATTTTTCAATACCAATCCTCATCTTCAAGATCAAATTGATAAGGTTCTTCATTTCCAGATTTCTTTAACACTTTTCAAGTATTTGGGAATTCCTATTTTCTCCTACTTTCCTAAGGAAAAAGGATTGGAATGTTATGTTGGATTTTATTTAATGTAATTTTTCTCACTAGACACATAAATATCTCTCTTTAGTTGGTCATATAGTCTTTCTTAAACTTGTAATTTAGGCACTCCCAATTTTTATATTTATGGCTCTTGTGGATCTAAAAGTAATCCTTCATGTTTTGGATCGTAAGATGTGACAATTTATTTGGGAAGGAAATTTAGATACAAAGAAATGTCACTTGGTTAATTGGGATAAAACTTAGTAACCTAAAGTTAGAGGTGGTTTAGGTATGAGATCTTCCCTCCTTAATAATATAGCTTTTGTTGCTAAATGATAATGGAGATGGTGTGTGAAGGAACATTCTTTATGGGGAATAATTCTTTAGATCAAGTGATTGTATCTACATAACCATTCTTATATCCCTAGGATGCTCACCCTTGGTAGGGGATCTCAAACAAATATGGAGAACTTTGAATTTTGGTAGTAGTTTAATTAAATCTAACCTATTTTTGTTACACCCTGTCTCTTAGTTACTGGTTTACTTTTACCTTGTAAGTAAATATAATGATAAATGTAAATCAAAATTTTAATATGCTCAATAGGAGAATGAAATATTGAATGTGCATTATGATTTTATTACTTTTGAAGGTATGATTATGTTCTATACTAATAGGAAATGTGATGAGTAAATATGTATTGCAATGTGAATGCTTTGATGATGCAAATGATTTATGATTCTAATGGATTTTATGTGAACAACTAACGACCTATGTGATGTACTAAGTTGAATGCAGGAACATGTTTGAACCTTTAGAAGAGAGGAGATCACTCAGGAGAGGAGCTTGGTTTGGTAACCTTTAATTCAACCTAACTAAGTATACACACACTCATGTCCTAGATTGTGTTAGTTGAGTCAATAGCTTGGGAACTGGTAAGTAATCTTAGTCTTGTTTTGTGTATGTTCTTGACTAGGGTTATGTGATTAAGTCTTTATGTTGAGAATGAGTTCTTCTTCGTACGATCATACTTGCATGTTATCCAATGAAGTATATACACACTTCATGTGTATACATTGATCAATGAATATATGAGTCTTTGTGCTTAAGCATGGATGCTAAAGTAATGTTATATATATATATATATGTGTGTGTGTGTGTGTGTGTGTATTGTTACATTAATGTAAATGTATATACATATATATTAATATATGCATATATGTATATATGTATGCATATTTTAACATATATTTATATATGTGTGTGTTTTTGTATACCTAAATATTGAGATATCGATATATGTATATACTATAAAATATATTAATTGAAACATAGAAAAATAGGGTAGGGTTTAAAACACATAAGGTTTATACTAAATTTGGAATGTTTCACCAAACTTACTATAAATAGAAAGGGAAACATGGGGTGTAATGAACCTACCTATTTTCTATTTCATTCAGGAAATGAGATCCTCCAATATAGATTAACTTTTAGCCCTTAGGTGAGTCAATTCTATGGAAGATCTACAAATTTCCTTTGTGGGTGGATGGGGGTCAAGGTTAAACAACACTTTTGGGAGATGAAAATAAAATAAAAAATGACCTCAAATCTCTAGCCTAAGAGTAAATTCATGTAGATGAAGCACAAATCTAATCGAAACAATCAACTTTGTGCAAATTGGATGAGTGGAGGACACTTAAAACATACCTCAAAAATGGTTGCAAAGTGTCTTGAGACAGATTTTTGACAGAAATGACTAAACACGGGTTTTGGGATAAAGATTAAAAAATATCAATTGCACTCATTCATGACATATGAAGGTTGGATTTGATAAGTGAAACATGGGACTAATAGAAACAATGAACCTCTGGTAGATCTTAGAAGGGGAAAATGTTGTGCACTTGTTACAAAATGTTGTTTCTAGAAGTTGTCTTGGGACTCATTTGCCTATAGGTGAATGGGTCTTTGTAGGGATTTCCAAAATTGATTTTTGGGTCCCTTGCTCCTATGTCTGCACTTCCAAATTCTTTGGGTTCACAATCAGAGTCAGAAATAAATTCAGGATTTGAGTTTTTGTAGCTTGACAACGAAGGTGACAACAAATGCAACTTTGCAATTTTACACTTTTGAGATCTTCAAATTTTCTTCAACCTATGAACCTACAAATTTGCAACACAAACACAAGAGGGGAAAAATTGTTTGTTTTTAGTGAATGGGGCTTTGCCTTGGTCAAACCCCGTTTTGGTAATTAAACCTTAAAATGAAATGAAATAGCATGAGAGAAATGATGAATAAATAAATCAATGTTGCAACTCACCAAACCCTTGAATAAACCTTGGAAGGATTGAAATATTACATGAAATAGCTTTAATGGATGTGGATATTGATGCTTCAATCTTGCTTTGAATTGTTGACTTGAATGCTTGAATTAGATCTCGAAACCTACATCACAATGTTAGCTCCAAAAACATGCATGAATGAACATAACTTTGACATGATGCTTGAGATCTTGATTGCTACAACAAATGATGGATAAATCTACTCTTGAAAACCTTTGAAAATAATCTTGGCTCTTGTGAAGTTGCTCCAAAATTTCTAGTTGATTTGATAAAATAACCTTGTATTTATAAACATTTATCCTTAATTTCTTGAAAATTAAACATTACAATCCGACCTTTGAAATTTGAATTTGGGATGTGTAAGTGAGGGGGACCAACCATGTCAAGGCCCTGAGTCATGGAGAGATGAGACCAGAGGGCTACCCTAACTTACCTCACTCTAAAAGGGATGTTTTGAGGTGAGGATTGAGAATGAAGAGCACTATGTAGTACTTTCGTCACTCTGTAGATCCAAACTTCAGGTTTAGGCTAGGTGAGCTAGTTTTTGGAGTCAGTACTACACCTCAAACAACTCTCTATTCGAGGATGGTAGCACGGTTCTGGGATGACAGCGCAACACACTAGCGTCTATCTGACACGTTGGCGTTCATATACCTAGAAACCACAAAGTACAGTAAAAACTACCTAAAAACTTTTAACAGCCTAGCTAGTTGATTATGATGGAAAGAACAAAATGAGAAGGTACAAAAAATAAAGATGAAGATGATAAAGCAAGTAGATAAAAGCTAGGGTGACAAAGATTATCTCACAAAAGCGCTTGTTCGCCAGCTAGCTCCATGCACACGTCCACCTACACACAAGAAAGAGGGAAAATTGTTGGGGTTGTATAGGGGCCTACCTCAATCAAACCCTCGTTTTGGTGTTTCCACCTCCACACATAGCCAAAAATCAACAGAGTAGAATACACGATAAATAAAGTGGAAAGAAATATTGTAATGAACACTACAAAATAATACTATGCTACTCTATCAAATCACAAAGGAGAGGAGTGAATGGTAATGAAGGGAGGTCTCACAAGACTCCAAGCCCAAAACTTCTATGGCTACCTCACACTTGCAATGTGGAGTTGATGGAGTGTCAATGTTGTTGCAATGCTAAAAGATAGAATGCTAAGATGCTAGAGTGAATGAGAATTTGCTTGAGAGATTGAATGTGAATGTCTAGAAGATGAAATGAATGTATGGAGAATGTTTTTGAAGGTGGGATGAGAAGAATCTATCATTTTTGAGTCAGTTGGTCAAAGGGGGACATTACAATTCAACTCTAATAAGGTGTGTAATGCCTTTGCCAATGTCTGTGCACTGTGCGTGCATCCCCGACAAATATTCTCTCACCAATGCACAGGACAAACGCCAAGTGGATGGAAGGCAAGTGGGTAATGTGGAATTTTTCCTTCAGATTTGATTTTCTAAGGTGACGGTATGTGAAAGGGGAATTTGCTTAAGGAATGAAAATTCGCTCCTATATAGGATGATAAAAATACCACCAAAACATGTTTTAAAAATGGGTTCAAAGGTCTAGGGAGGACTCATTTGTTGATGGGCGAACAAGTCCTAGGTCCCTATTCTTGGAACACACATTGCTCAAGGTGTTTATTTATGTGTTGGCATTAATTGTTGTTGGGTTTCCCCTTCGGAAAATATGATTTATTAGGCTTGTAGATGTAAAATATGGCTTATTAAGGCATAATTAAGCTCAATTTAATAAGAGGGCTCAAACATAGTGTGAAAATGTAAAGGAGTACATTTTTCAAAACTATATTAAGGTATTATTAAGTCTATTTTAATTAAGGGGCCAAAAAAAAGTGTGAAAATGTAAAGGGATACATTTTTCTACACTATATTTAGCTCCCACTTTAGTGAGAGGATGACCTTGCATCAAACTCACACTATAGTAGACAAATATGCATCAAGAGGGGTCCAAGTGTACAAATGTCGATGATATAGGATGACAACGATCAAGGAGGTGGCCAAGCCCCCAGGATCAAGATCCTATGGCAAACCAACATAAGCACAAAGGGACACACACAAGATCTATGATATGCAACAACAAGATAAGATACACAAACATACAATATCAAAGACTAAAAGAAAGAAAAAGAAAAAGGGGTGGATCAAGGCTCGACTATTTTTCCAACTCAATGTGGATCAAGCCTTAGCCAAAAATGTTTACAAGTGGAATTTGTTGTCCACTATGCAAACAACAATGCACACTCACACAGGCTAGTGAAATCCATTGTCCACTAGGTAAGCCCCCAAAAGTGGAAAATGAGAGAAACTTATTAGGCTCCCACAACCATACCAAAGTTATACCTCTGATAACTTTAATAAGGCACCGCACAATATGAACTTCTAGCTTCATAAGGCTTAGCAAGCTTTTTTATGTTGAACACTTATGAACAAAAAGGGCTCCATAGGCAAGCAAGGTGTGTTATGCTTGGTGGCTATGAAAAAGGGTTGTAACTTCAAGCTTCACAAGGTTAGCAAGCTACGTTATGCTAAAAACTTATGAACAAAATGTAAGTAGGATAAGATATGTTCAAAGGGGTTTTGCTTAGTTCACGTAAGGTCTCCTCTTAGGGAAAATTGGGCCTAATGTCTCGAAGAGAGGACAACATAGGATATAGTCAAAAATTTCAAAATGATAATTCCAATGTATTCCCCCACTTTAAGCAAATTGCTAACACCATGTCATGAGCAATTAATTTAAAGTAGATAAATGATAACAATAAAGAAGACATGAGAGCTTATTTGGAAATACCTATGTCAAGCAGATGTTTCCAAATGAAGCTACGTCATAAAATCCAATGCTAAAGATAACATTGAAAGAAAGTACGTCATATGCGAGCCAACTTAAGGCATGTTGTCCGCATCCCAAGCTCGCTCTTATATATACATGGAAGGCAGTCAGTTGGCCCAAAAAAGGCAATGACAAGTGTTGTACTAGGACAAGGCTACCTAACCCCTTTCCCCCCAATGGAAAAAGGTGAGCCAAAATTGGATGATGATATGTTTCTCCTTGCGAAAATAAAATATGATTGCACAAAGCCAAGTTTATACCCTCATGCATGGTAGTGAATATGCTATGATACTACAACTACTATATGAAAAGGAGCAACAAATAATGTCATTGATTATAATGAATAGACAAAGTATCAGTTTGATGCATATCCAATGATATATTCCCACATGTAGTATCGATTAGTTCAGGATGCACCAAGGTTAAAATTGTCTTAGAAGAATCTTTTGTAAGAGTGTTGATATTGAGTGAAGTCTTGTTTGATTCTTTTGTTTCTTTCAAAGAACAATAACCAAGACCACTAGTTGTTTCTTGTGTGTTAGGCTGTATAGGGACATAGATACCTTGTTCTCTAGCACCACATCCTTTCCACTATAACCAAGTTGTTTCATAACTTCATAACCTTTTCTATAAAGTTTTTCAAATTCTCTTGGATTTGGTGGTTGCTCATGATTACCCTCTTCATAGGTGGATGTGTAAATGTTGTTTTCTTTGCTAATGTTTGTAAAATCACGTGCTTTGGATGACTCAACTTTTGTTGATACTATGGTAGCTTCTTTCTCCTTTTTTGAATTTAATTGTATAATCTTGGGTTGCCCATCAAATTTAGGTGTGAAATCTAAAAATCCCCAATCATCTTTAGTATTGTTCTCTTTTATTTTCTCTTGCATGGGTTCTATTTGTGTAGTTGGTGTCAATGTTTTCAAAGGAATTTCCTTGTATTTCTTAGCGTGCAACAACTTTTTGGTTTAGATTCGACATTAATTGTGTACACTTTGTTGTTTTAGACATACTTCATTATACAATGAAGAGTTGAAGGTACCCAATTCATTTCACGAATCCAAGGTCTACCCAAAAGAAGATTATATGAAAGATTATCAAGCATGACATGAATAAGAGTTTGCAATGTGACCTTTCCAACTGTAATAGGTAATGTGATCACACCAAGCGGTTGTTTTCCCATGTTATCAAATCTACAGATAGACAAAGATTCAGGTTCAATCTTAGTATTATCCACTCTAATCTTTTCCAAAAGGTTTATGCTACACAAGTTAAGGGATGAGCCATTTTCAGCAAGGGTTCTCTTTATCCAATTCCTATTAATAAGAGATATTATCATGAAAGATTCATTTTGTTTTTGTACGTCCAAAGGAGGTAACTCACTTTGGTGGAAAACAATGTATGAGTTCATTCCTTGAATTAGGGTTTCTATATCATTTGGATTTGCACTAGGAGGAAGCACAACTTGTTGCAAAGTTGTTTGAAGCATACTATGGTAATTAGATGAGGCTTGAATAAGATCCTATAAGGATATATTATCAGGAGTGTTTTTAAGTTTTTCCACAAGATCATACTCCTTTCCACTACACTACAAGATATTACGTACAAGTAGGAGATATGGTTGAGGTAATGGAAGGGATGTTGGAGTTGTTTGTGGTTGCCTATTGTTCCTTGTATTATATGTGTGAGAAATGGTATTATAACTTGGTTGTTGAAAAACATTGTGTTGAGCTGGTCTTAGGATAAGAGCATGTTTGTTTTGAAATTGGTGTTGGTGTGAGGGTGGGTAGAGGGAAGGAAGTGGCTTACGAGATGGAGGACTTGTAGGAGGACTCAAGGAATATCTAATGTTTAATATAACCTCAAGAGATTTATCCTTATTTTGATGATCTTTTAGTGAAGGAGAGTCTAATGTTACTTCATCATCTTCATCTAATGAAGCCACATTATTATTGTCAATGTTGTCATTTTCTTGCGCCATGATATCTTCCCTAGTAGTAGAGTTTTTAGGAGAGTAACAAACTAGATTTTCATGCAATTCAATGGTTGGATCTTCTAAAATAACTTCATCACAAGTAGGGGAGTCATCAATGGTTGGATTTTCTTGCTTATCAATGATGTCATTCTCTTGTATCAAATCATTCTCACAAATAAGAGAAATAGGAAAAGTGATATTAGGGGATGTGTCAATGGTCTAATCCTTGTATCTGGTAATGTCCTTCCAAGTGGGAGAGGTAGGGGAAGAGAAAAAAATAGGATTCTCATAACTCTTATTGATTGGATCTTCTAACACCAAAATATCTTCTTCACAAATAGGAGAGATATAATTGGGAGAAGACCAAATTTGATTGTCATGACTGTCCACTATTGTATTCTCTTTCACTAAAAAATTCTCATAAGTGGGAGAGATGTTGGGAGAATGCTAACATGCTTGTTGATGAAATTTTTCTTGGTATATGTGGAAAGGAAAGATACTAACATTGTGTGTCCAAAAATGAAAAGTACTTTTATCTAACTTATGCAAAGCTTCAGGAATGTAAACATTGTGTACCCAAAAATGAAAAGTACTTTTATCCAACTTATGCAAAGCTTCAAGAATGTAAACATTATGTACCCAAAAATGAAAAATACTTTTATCCAACTTATGCAAAGCTTCAAGAATGTGAACATCGTGTACCCAAAAGTGAAAAGTACTTTTATCCATATTATGCAAAGCTTCAGAAATGTAAACATTTTCCCTACAGATCTGATGATTTTCACTACTAAAATAATTTTGGAATGATTTAAAATTGCTACACTAAATAGATGATTTAAACCCAATGCATAAAATAGAAATTCCTAAAAAAATGCCAAACTGAAACAGTGGGTTACTAGTAGATCTAGGAAGTGCAGAAAACCACAAAGAAGCTCAAAAAAGTTGGTTTTTATAGGCCTTGAAGGACTCGTTCACTATGGGTGAATGGGTCTCTGTTTAGGGTTTTTAAAAATGAAAATGGTGTAACGCTCAAAAATTGATGTTCATTTAGCCACACAATTTACCAAACATAATACATTCCAAGGATAATAAAAGTAAAAGATACATGTGTCATGTTCTTACCATAAATGCTCAAAAGGAAAATTTAGAATATATTTCCATTCCATGTATGCAGATTAAATAAATTTAATTAACAACAAGGATCATTGCAATGATACATATATGATTTCCATTTGCATATAAATGAGTTTCCATAAATTCACTCAAGTTTTCAATAACATCATTAAGTTTCAATCAGTACATCTCTTTCAATGTTACATCAAATCTTTCTTTCTAATACATCTATTTCAATGTTACAATATTGAATTACAAATAAAATTACAAGTGGGCTTTTCAAGCCATTCCAAATAATACATGAATACATTTATAACATTTAAATCTCTGAACGTCAACCGCCGTGACACCACTAGTCTTCTTGCAAGTTGGGGCCAAGAGTGTGATTAAGGCGCCTTTTCCGCCCAACCACAAAGTACAATACTTCCCCGGGTTTCTTCCTAACTTGAAGAAATCCCTGACCCTTCACGAGGAGCCTAGCAACTTGAAACAACAACGCATGAGGGAACTCTCAATGCAAGCCTGATGCTTATATGCTTTCCTCACATGAGATTCACATATTTCTTGCAACAGGAGGTGGCAGAGACCTATATTCATTTAGTTCTAGGCTTTTAATTCCATCTATTTCAATGGTGCAAGTGCTTGGCCAAGCATAATTTAAACAAGGGATGGTTTTAGAAAAGGTAAAACTACCGTCTTTGTGGTTCCACCTTCGGCATCCTGTCTCGAAAGTTTCTTAGAAAATAGTAAATAATGCATTTCCATCTAAGTTCACTTTCAATTTTTTTTTTACACATTCCTAATTTCAAAGAGATTTCATCATTTTTTTTCAAGGTTTTCCACAAAGGTTATCAACAGTAACTTTCATGCATGCATTCACTAAATATAAGTTTTCTTGTAAAATTTCAAGTGAGTTTTAATGCAAAACACATTCAGTCCCAATTCTATTTTCTAAATTAGTTTAGATCACAGTAAATAATTTTAATAGGTAAATAATTTTAATAGTTTCAACAAAAAGAAAACCACTTTTATTAGAAAATTCACAAATTTTGAATACGCTTTCAATAACCTATATTTGCTAAAAAGATTCGTTTTCAACTTGTAACACAACCTTATGAGTATTCCGCTAAGTTAGAAAAGAAAAGTAGTGACTCACACATTGTATTAATATTCAGATTAATAACAGTTTAAGGAAAGAAAAACAAGGTAATTTTCTAGATTTGCACCAAAAACACAAGTTTGCTAGTGTCCATAGTTATTTGTGGGAATTTAATCTGTTTCTTTTCTAGTTTCCATCATGTAGATATTGTGATTCTTCGTACAAATTTGTATATAAATTTACAATATAACCCCATATACACAAATACTATGTAGACTTATAGCTAAAAGTATATATATACTAAGTTGTGTTTCTTTCTGTTTAAAACCAATGACTGCAAGAAAAGTTTACGATTGAAAAACAATGATATCTATATCAGCGTATATATATATATGTAAGTGTTAATTCTTATATATCAAAAGAATTCAAATAGATTAACAAAGTGCATATACTATAAAGCTGTGATTATTTTCCCAATGCTTGGATTTCTGTATATTTTCAATGACAAGGAGTGATGTTTTTTGAATAAAGCATAAATATATATTTATGTTTGTAAGTGTGTGTATATATATATATTGTAGCTTATATATATATATAGTATTGTAAATATATATCATACTGTGAATAGATTATCCCATTCAAAGATTTCACAGGCGAGTTATAGTTTCGAATGTATAACATATAGTTTTTTTTTTTTTTTTTTTTAAAACTCAAATTTTGCATAAATGGAGGCTTCCGCCCCCCCATTGGGGAGGCGTTGTCTATGGAAGGAAGCGCTTCCTCCACAGGCCACGACCTGTGGAGGGAGCGTTGTCTCCCACAGCGCTGCCCTCCCTTATGGGAAGAGTGCGGTTGGGGGAAACCCCAACCCCCACCACTCCTCACTAAAAAGAAAAAAAATCTTCAATACAAAATGAAACAAAAAATTCGACTTGCTAAAAACAAATCCTGTTCAAAAACTTCAAATTCG
Source organism: Sequoia sempervirens (assembly GCA_007258455.2). Classification (NCBI taxonomy): domain Eukaryota; kingdom Viridiplantae; phylum Streptophyta; class Pinopsida; order Cupressales; family Cupressaceae; genus Sequoia; species Sequoia sempervirens. The sequence continues at coordinate 450,754,049 of VDFB02075321.1, forward strand.
AATTGATACACAGTTTGTAAACAAAGGTATATATATCTATAAGATTTATATATATATATACACACATAGGGAAATTATGTGTGTGTATATATATATATATAAGTATATATATTTACATTTTCAGACTTATTGTAGAAAGAATGAGCAATCTGGAATAAAATTTAACCCACAGTTTAAAGAGAAAAATCCCAATCTAGAAATGGGGAAAATATGCATTTTTTTCTTAAAGCACGCAAAAGAAGAGAAACTTTTCTCAATCTTTCACAATCTTGCATACAATTTAAACTGGCATTCAAATTCCTCAGTAGTGTCTATTTATTTCAATCAAGATTTGTGGAAAAAGAATGGAGAACCTAGAAATTACGCTTCCAACTAGAAATGCTCTTCAATCAACTTCTTTCCTTTGCCCCTGTTCAATCTAGTTTCCCTGAGCCAACTTCCTCTCTTCCTTCTTTCCAGTTGCTTCTCCAGCTCTTTATTTTCCTACTATCCTCCAAGAAACAATGCTCAACTCAATGTTTTTTTAAAGATTCAACATCTTCTTGGTAGCCATGAGAGCAAAATTACAGAGCTTATTTTTAGGAAAGTTTTTCCAAGAACCGTTACCTTCTTGGGAACTCACTTCCCTATTTAAAATTGCTTTTCCATTTACAATTTCCTGCCCTAATCTTGAAATGTATTTTAAAATTAATAATAATTTTCAGTTTAATTGCATGTTAATCCCTTTTTGAAAATACTTACTTCAACAATAAAAATAAATATCTTATAACTAATGATTAACTAATTAACTCAAAGTTTAACACAAAATAAAAGAAGAGTAGCATGCATAAGCATTTAAATCAAAATTCATAATTAACTATAATTAAAACTTAATCCTTTATTTTATCATGCTTTTATTTCATCTTTTATTTAATTTACTAATTATTATTTAATTTTCAAATAATTCAAAACAAACACACATAAATTAGACATTCCTAAATGCAGTCTATATGAAACTAAGTGCGTGTGTGTGATCGAGAGGTCTTCCTGCTTTGTCCTGTCAAGAAGCTAATCACCTCTCCTTAATCACACCCTTGGTCTTCAACTTCCTGCAACTCAAGTGCACTCAGGCACACAACAATAATTGAATTAGTATCATGTCAAGATATAAATAAAGCAATGCATTACATTAATAAAAATGTTTCTACTCTATCTTGCTTCATTTTCAAAATAAAATGCATTCAATACTTTTCAACTTTTCATAATTTAAATAAACACTTTCATTTATCTCCACGCCAAAACATCATCATTATGTAACAAATCCACACAAAGCCAAAAGTAACCTTCATCAGGATTGAGACGTGACAAATGGTAACTTCTGAGTTGTTTTGTGTGTTCTTTGTTCCAAGTTGCAAATTGGTACTTACAGTTTTAGAAATTTGGAAAATCAGAGTTGAATGCAAATGTAAAATGATGCTAAATGACAATCAAAATGACCTATTTTTAAATGCAATTTTGATCCATTTCTTTTATTTAAGTGATTGAAAGTATGCTATTATGTAAATACTATGCAAAATCAATCAAACATTATGCAATTTTTGTTGAATTTTTAGATTTAAAATGAATGTAGAATGCAAGTTTACACCTAAAATGCAAGGCAACTTTAGGCCAAATTTAGAAACCCTAAATGCAATGAATTAAGTCAAATCCCAGATCTAGGGTCTCAATGCACTTCAAATTAGAAATTAGAATGTTCAAATTCTCAGGTTCACCAAAATGAAACATAGAAAATAGGGTAGGGTTCAAAATGCATAGGGTTTTATACTATATTTGGAATGTTTTGCCAAAATTACTATAAATAGAAAGGGAAACATGAGGTGTAATGAACCTACCTATTTTATATTTAATTCAGGAAATGAGATCCTCCAAGATAGAATTAACTTTCAACCCTTAGGTGAGTCAATTCTATGGAAGATTTGCAAATTTCCTTTATGTGTGTGTGGACGGGGGTCAAAGTCAAACAACACTTTTGAGAGATGAAAATAAAATAGTAAATGACCTCAAATCTATAACATAAGACCCGATTCATGTAGATGAAGCATAGCTCTAATAGAAATAGTCAACTTTTTGCAAATTGGATGAGTGGAGGATACTTAAAACTTACCTAAAAAATGGTTGCAAAATGTCATCAGACAACTTATTGACATAAATGACTGTACATGGGTATTGGGAGAAAGATTAAAAATACCAAATACACCCATTCATGACATGTAAAGGTTGTATCTGATAAATGAAACATAGGATGAACATAAATAGTGAACCTTTAGTAGATTTGAGAAGGGGAAAATGTTGTGCACTTGTTACAAAATGTTGTTTCTAGAAGTTATCTTGGGACTAATTTTCCTATAGGTGAATAGGTCTTTGTAGGGCTTTCCAAAATTGATTTCTAGTTCATCTTCTCCAGTGTCTTCACTTCCATATTCTTCGGGTTTCAAAGTCGAACAGTCAGAAATAAATTTGGCATCTAAGTTTTCATAACTTGACAAAAAAGGTGACAACAAATGCAACTTTACAATTTTGCACTTTTGAGATCTTCAAATTTTCTTCAACCCGTGAACCTGCAAATCTGCAACACAAACATAAGAGTGGATTTTTGTTTTTGTTTTTGGTGAATAGGGGTTTTCCTTGGTCAAAACCCATTTTTGTAATTAAACCTTAAAATGAAATTAAATAGCATGAGATGAATGATGAATGAATGACTCAATGTTGCAACTCACCAAACCCTTGAATAAACCTTGGAAGGAATGAAATATTGCATTATATGGCTTCAATGGATGTGGATCTTGATGCTTGAATCTTGCTTTGAATCTTTGACTTGAATGGGATTAGATCTTGAAACCTACATCACAATATTAGCTCCAAATACATGCATGAATGAACATAACTTTGATATGATGCTTGAGATATTGATTGCTGCAACAAATGATGAAAAATTTGCTCTTGAACACTTTTGAAAATAATCTTTTCTCTTGTGAAGTTGCTCCAAATTTTCTAGTTGATTTGATAAAATAACCTTGTATTTATAAACATTTATCCTTAATTTCCCAAAAATTAGACATTACAAGTCTACCTTTGAAATTTGAATTTGGGATGATAAAATACTACCAAAACATGTTTTAAAAATGGGTTCAAAGGTCTAGAGAGGACCCATTCGCCCATGGGTGAATGGGTCCTAGGTCACTATTCCTGGAACACACATCGCTCAAGTTGTTTAATTATGTGTTGGTATTAATTGTTGTTAGGTTTCCCATTTGAAAAATGTAATTTATTAGGCTTGTAGATGTAAAATAGGGCTTATTAAGGCATAATTAAGCTTAATTTAGTAAGAGGGCCCAAACAAAGTATGTAAATGTAAAGGAGTGCATTTTTCAACACTAAATTGACATTATTACGTCTATTTCAATTGACGGGCCCAAACAAAGTGTGAAAATGTAAAGGGATACATTTTAATATATATATATATATATATATATATATATATATATATATATATATGATAAATATATATTATATTGTTTTATATATTATAAGTGTTTTGAAATGAAACTGAATGCATGGTAAAGGCGTTTCCTTTTAAAGGCAACATATATAAATATGATATGGCACAATACTTTGAGCATTGCATATAAGTATAATCATTAAATTTTTTATGCTACAAACAAAGAGTGTAAGAATGTAATAAAGTGCATGAAATAAGAATGAAAGCCAACTAAATAAGTTTTAAGTGTTGCACATATTTTAAGGCAAACGTATGAATTTGGAATAGACTGCAATGCCATATAAAATGAAATGGAAAATCAGGACATAGGTAGTGGACCCTATATTAGTGAAAGTCATGAATAAAGATAAGCAATACAAAACTTAAGTGTTGTCCAAATATTGGGCATAAGGAATAAGTCAATATCCAATAGATAAAGTATGAGAGACCAAGTCAAACCAAAGGATGAAGCAAGTATGATTTCATGCATTGTTGTGTAAACATTAGAAGGGATGTGTAAACTAATTTAAATGCCATGAGAATTAATCAAAAATCCACACTATAAACTTGGGTGCCAACATACAAATGTGGTGCCATATTAACAAGTGTTTGGAATGCTTAAGAGGTCTTCAAAATATGCATAAGCTTGAAAATAGAATAGAGACTCAATCAAGTGCAAACTTGGAAAATTTTTGTAAAGGAATTCGAATTATGAAACTTGTTTTGAGCTTGTTGTCCCATATATCAAGTCGACTCAGTCATTTAAATGGTAAGGTCTGTGATGTATTGCAAACTTGTAAGTTAGTTTGATGAGTTGTTGCATGAGGATAGAAAGGTGGCAGAAACATTAATGTGTTTGTAGCCTTCGGTTGCTCACAATTTAGTATAAAGAGAGGTGATCATTCTACCAATTGCTACACTTATCAATCTAATTTCCTTGTGTTATTTTGCTGCAATTTCTGTGCAAAGTGAGTTGAGAGTTCATGAGTGAGAGAATTATTTTGTTGAGTTACTTTGAGATCGTTGAGAGAATTGGTGAGAGCTTAGAATGGGAATTAAGTTGATCTTGAAGTGAGTATCAAGTGGGCTTGAGGAATTGAGCTAGGGAGTTTAACCATTTGGAGCTTTTATATAGGCATGCTATTTTCTATACCTTTGTCATTTATGTTGGAAAGGTTAAATATTTTTGATTACTATATTAGAAAGATTAAATAGTTATGATTACTACGTTGGAAAGAAATGGTTTAGAGTGTACGTTGAGATGCTTGATTATGCTTGCATGTTCTTAGTTGTTTCCTACTTTGGTGGAACCTATCTATTAGGTTAATACTTTTATATACCCTATATGGGAATTTATATGATGGGTTTCTATTTTGACTATACATAGTTAGTCAATACTATATACGTATGTAGAATGAAATGTGAAATGTAGAATATATCGATGTTTTGAGGTAACTTGACTTTGATAAGCTTATAATGCTTGGTAAACCCATGTGAATAATGAGGTTAGAAATACTACAGTAAGGATGGTATGATAAACATATTTTTCATCGATAAGATGTGACGTCAAACAACCACATTGATAACCTATACTTGATTGATCACTTGATCATTACTTTACTTTCGAATAAAACCCTAGGTTGAAGAATAACCTATTTAGTTAGGATATTTACTTGATTATTGATTAAAGCACATAGGTTGGGGTTAACCTATATAATCAAATCATTTGATTTTTGATCTTATCTTTTGATTGAAATCATTTATTGTTGAATATTATACTTCTGATTAAGGTCATTTATTGATGAGATTATACTTTTGATGGGAGTCATTTATTGTTGAGATTACACTCTTGAATGGAGATTTTTATTGTGGAGATTGTACCTTTTAAATAGAGTCGTGTAATGTTATAATGTTATTCTTATCCATGAAGTTAATTAGTAAGATAGAGTTTCTTTGAGATACTTGTAGCAATGTCATTTAGATGTGAGTCAATGAGAATGTTATTCCTGGGGTTAGGATAATCCATGAGAAAGGGAATAACCTAGAATAGAATACTAATGGTCCAAAAAAAATCGATCAATTGTAGAGATGAACATAGATAAACTTCACTTGAAGTATTGGGTGTTGAATCTTTGGCCAAAGTAGTGTAGGTAGCCACTGTCTACACTATTAATTCACTGTGATCTAAGTACGTACTAGGCTGAAAATATCATAGAAATAGAGGTTGAATTTATGGTAAGCTCTAGATATGTAGGACACAACACTATGCTTAGGAAAGGCTATATGAAGGATGAGGTTACCAAACTAATCTCTTCATTGAAGGGAGGGCCATCTTACTAAGTTTGTTAGGTGTGCGGGGGACCAAAGTTAGTCCATGGTTGGTGGAAAAGCACTTGAATGATGCTTCTCCTCATGCAATTGGCATCCAAGATTTGCGAGGTGGACATTATGGACCATTGGTATTTCTAATTCAAGAATTGAAGATGTTTGTGCTAGTATTAGGGACAGCTAGAGGGTATGCACCAAGAAAAGGAGACATCTAGAATGTATGCACCAATGTTGGGACATCTATAGTACTTTGTATTTCTAGTTCATGTGAGCTTGTTGAAGCTATGTATATATTCATGTATCCATCTATATAGAAATTGTAAATGAGAAATGATATCTTGAATATATTTATGTAAATTGAATCATACTTATATTATTGAAAATATTCTTTGATTATGCAATAGAAAATTTTGGAAAGGTTATGTTTAAATTGGAAAGAAAAGATTTTTTTTATTGCTTGTAATTTTAGTAGCACAACTGTCCACTTGTGGGTAAAACATAGAAATTTTTACCAGGTAGAACAATGGGCATGTTACACATGGTATCAAAGCTACCAGGTTCAACTCTAGAACCTATGAGTTCATTACACAAAGTGATGCGTAAATCCTATCGAAAGATAATGGTTGAAAAGTTCTTATGCCAAGATGGCAAGAGGAAAAGAACAAAGTGGAAAAAAAAAGGGAAGTTAAGTTTCCTAAAAACTTGTTTAAGTTTGGGACTAGGAAAGAGTCATCCTTGGAGTTGGAAACTCCTAATCCAACAACTCTTTAAGAGTTACCTTTGGATTGCGGAAGATTATGCAACCAAGTTTGGTAGGAAGGTTTAGGAGGATTACCAATGAGTACCTTCATCCTATGAAATAGTTTAAATGACTCAGAGGGATCAAAATAATTGAAGTAACTCCCCTTATTGATAGCAATCTGTAGATGCGAAGATTCAAGGAATTTGGATTAAAGATACTCTAAATCTATGAGTATACTCTATTAGAAAATAACTAGTTGAAAGCATAAATTAGAAACTTAGTCAAAGTAGAAAGTCAACATTTTGTGAATTAAAATCAATTAGAGAGGTATCCAGGAGGCAAGATAACCCTTGAAAAACCTGATTCAATACAATTTTAAAACCTTGCAATGATAGTTGGAGCCAAGAGTGAAGAGTTAGTACCTTAGGATAAGGGTAGAGACCAAAATGATCAAGAAATGAGACCAAATAACCTTAGAGTGTCTAAGGTTATGAGAAAGTTGAATTACCAAAACTTGGATGAAATTACTTTGAAAGATGGTCCCAAGGAAAAATCTTCGAAATAAAATCAAATAAATTGGACAAAGAGCTCAATTGGAGCATATTTTGGTTGAAGTGCGAATTGAACTTACCGACTTGTCAAAGAAAGTAAACTTATGTTAAGATATCCCAAAAAAAAATTGGACATGGAGGAGACTATGTTGTCAAATCAAAAGAATAATTTAGAAACAACTCTCAAAGGTGAAGACACAAATGACATAGGGATCCTCAAGCAAGATCATTTGACACATCAACAAAAGCGGCTTTGCGGATATAGGATATTCTTCTAGTATGGTTAAAATGATATTAGAATACGTGGAAGAGAGAATTGGAATGAAATACTAGAGTATCTCTTAGCTTGTAAGTTGTTTATTCATTAGATCTCATTACAGTGGATCCAATTGTTGGTTTTGAGAGATTAGAAGGTGATGATGAATCCAATTTTGGAAATGAGAAATAATATTCAAGGTATACCGTGGAAGGTAAGAAAGGAAAGTAGAGTCATTCAAAAGCTAACAACAAGAAATATTAAACCAATTCAATTAATTTGGAGAGAGAGTGGATAATTTTTAAGAGTTCAACTTTGAGATGATCTAATGTTTTGAAAACACTAAGGGGAAAAAAGGGAGAGTAGATGTACACAGATAAGTACCCTTTCTAATGAATTTAAATGTTGAATCTCTAGTAGAAGATAATTTTAACTAGATTCATGAAATCAAATGACCACAACAAGGATGGTAAAGTTAAATGATAAAGTTTTGGAGTTATTAGAGAAAGATATTGGAAAGTTCAAAGGCTTATGACCAATGAGAAAGAGATATTTACAACAAAAACTCTATATGTAATTTTTTTGGAAGAAGAATTTGTTACATCAATTGATGCTTTAGAGAAGGATAGGCAATATGCTTCATCAAGGAATGCATGATAATCACCTATGTCATTGAATTTATGTACTCTTGAATTTGAGTTATCAAGAAATGTTCATGCTTGGTAACTAGGTATGTAGATATCTTTTGGAAGATAGTATAAAACCAACATGATGTAATGAGAATTTTTACTCGAACTAATATAAATGCACATCAGAAGAGATGGTTGAAGCTGAAATTGGACTACGACCTTGGAAATAGATTGAAGACAAAAGAAATCCAAGATATGGATGTCCTAAGAGGAAGGAGTTTAACTCTGCCAAAAATATTTAATTATTATATTTCGAGAATCAAATGTAGCATAAGTCCATGGAAGAGTTTAACTATTTTGAATAAAAAAAGAACCTATGTACCCAAGTTTTGGGAAATTAAGAAATGAGATGAGGTAAATTGATGTCATATTTAGGACATAAAGTAATGACAAAATTATTTGTTGGATGAGGAACCACTATAATCTAGAAGGGGATAGAGTAAGATGTTGCAAGGTATAGCAAGTTGTTGCCTACTATTCCAGAGGATGAAGATAGGATGTTGTCATTGGAAAGACTTGTATACTCTTAGGGAATTAAAGAGAGGAAGTGGTAGATCATAAAAATAGTTTTGATCTCTCTATGTGAATAGAATTGACATAATGCTATGGTGGATAGACTCACTAAGGTAACCAATTTTGATTTGGAAACTTGATTTATAGGATATTAGTCCTAAACAACATATTGTGTAAAGTAGTTGCTTAATGTTCACGAGAAGGTTATCTCAGATGGGAACAAGCAAGTAATGATAAGGTTTTTTTGGAAACCATGATCATCTTATGAAAAATTCAATTGAATAAATGCTCAATTTATTACTTTAAGTTAGCCAGTTAGGCAAAAGGGATAAACCAAATCTAGGAGGATTTTTGGTACTTATATTACAATAAAACTTCTATTATTGAAATTTGGTCCATTATATGGGAAAAGGGTTGAATCTCTATAAAGTAAGGATAAGATAGGGAATATGATTACCCTTAGACCAAAAATGTTGTCCTAAATGGAATGAATGATCAAAATGATCAAAGAAACTTTCTTGATACAAAGTTTGAAATAAGAAACAGTATCTTTATGGTCGAAATTGATAGGTGTCTAAGGGAAATGTTATGCTCAATATGGATAGTAGTCAAGGGCAGTACTATTATGCTTAAGTAAAATGTTTGAGTTAGTGATGGACAATCTTGGATTTTGAGTTATCTGATGGTGTAAGAACCAAAGGGAAGGATGGACCCATGGTGTAGTGCACAATGCACCGATATTCTTTTCTATTTGGGTTAAACTAAGGATAATTGTATTACCCAAGGAGAATGTGTTTTTCCATCACTAAGGTATAGGTGACGTGTAGGGTATAGTCACTATTGTACTTATGATGTACATATGAGTAAATATAATTATGATGTATAATTCTCTAGAGGGAAATTTTGCTTGAGCACACAAGTAATCCCCGTATGTTAGCACAACCACTTAGTGCAAGGTTCAGGAAGGATGAGATTGCAAGGAGTCATGCTATGAGGGAAGATTATTTGGATATTTACTTATTTTTAGCATGATTTGGAAAATGGAAAGTAACACCTTTATTTGAATATATCTATATATTTAAATGCTTTAAATCATCAGGGACAATGATTCATAAGGGGGGAAGTCTGTTATACCCCATCCCTCAGTTATCGGGTTACTTTTACCTTGTAAGTAAACATAACGATAAATGTAAATCAAAACTCTAATATGCTCAATAGGAGAATGAAATACTGAATGTGCATTATGATGTTATTACTTTTGAAGGTATGATTATGTTCTATACTGATAGGAAATGCGATGAATAAATAGTATTACAATGTGAATGCTTTGATGATGCAAATGATTTATGATTCTAATGGATTTTATGTGAACGACTAACTACCTATGTGATGTACTAAGCTAAATGTAGGAGTAGGTTCGAACCTCCGAAAGAGAGGGGGAGTATCACTCAGGAGAGGAGCTTGGACTGGTAACCTTTAATTCAGCCTAACTAAGCATACACACACTCACGTCCTAGATTGGGTTAGTCGAGTCAAAATCTTGGGAAGTGGTAAGTAACCTTAGTCTTGTTCTGTGTATGTTCTTGACTAGGGTTATGTGATTAAGTTTTTATGTTGAGAATGAGTTCTTCTTCGTATGATCATACTTGCATGTTAGTTATTGAATTATATACACACTTCATGTATATACATTGATCAATGAATATATGAGTATTTGTGCTTAAGCATGTATGTTAAAATAATGTTATATATAGTATATATATATTAATATATATGTATATTGTTACGTTAATGTAAATGTATATTCATATATATTAATATATGTATATATGTATGACTATTTTAACATATATATATGTGTGTGTGTGTGTGTGTGTGTGTGTGTGTGTATACCTAAATATTGAGATATTGATATATGCATATACTATATAATATATTAATATATGTATGAGTATATAGTTAAATACATACATATTGATATATGTTTATGTATATAATATATGTGTGTGTACCTAAATATTGAGATATCGATATATGTATATACTATATAATATATTAATATATGTATGAGTATATAATTAAATACATACATATTGATATATGTTTATGTATATATATAAGCGCTAGTGTATGTATGTGATTGGAAAATGAATGATTATGTATATCGATGGAAATTGATGTATCAAATAATCATGTGAATGTAATTATATATATTATATATGATAAATATATATTGTTTTATATATATTATAAGTGTTTTGAAATGAAACTGAACGCATGGTAAAGGCACTATCTTTTAAAGGCAACATATATAAATATGTATGGTGCAATACTTAGATCACTGCATATAAGTATAATCATTAAAGTTTTTATGCTACAAACAAAGCGTGTAAGAATGTAATAAAGTGCATGAAATAAGCATGAAATTCAACTAGATAAGGTTAAGTGTTGCACATATCTTAAGGCAAGCGTATGAGTTTGGAATAGACTATGTTGCCATATAAAATGAAATGGAAATTCAACACATAGGTAGCAAACCCTATATTAGTGAAAGTCATGAATAAAGATAAGCAATACAAAACTTAAGTGTTGCACATATATTGGGCATAAGGAATAAGTCAATAGCCAATGTATAAAGTATGAGAGACCAAGTCAAACCAAAGGATGAAGCATGTATGAGTTCATGCATTGCTATGTAAACATTAGAAGGGATGTGTAAATTGTTTTAAATGCCATGATAATCAATCAAAACCCATGCTATAAACTCGGGCGCCAACATATGAATGTGGCGCCATATTAACAAGTGTTTGGAATGCTTAAGAGGTCTTCAAAATACACATAATCATGCAAATAGAATAGAGACTCAGTCAAGTGCAAACTTGGTAGCATTTTGTAAAGGAATTTGAATTAGGAAACTTGTTTTGAGCTTGCTATCCCATATATCAAGTCAACTTAGCTATTTAAATGATAAGGATTATGATGTGTTGTAAACCTATAAGTTAGTTTGATGAGTCGTTGTATGAGGATAGAAAGGTGGCAAAAATATTAACCTATTTGTAGCCTTTGGTTGCTCACAATTTAGTATAAATAGAGGTGCTCATTCTACCAATTGGTACACTTATCAATCTGATTTCCTTGTGTTATTATGTTGCAATTTATGTGTTAAGTGAGTTGAAAGTTTGTGAGTGAGAGAGTTGTTTTGTTGAGTTACTTTGAGAGATCATCGAGAGAATTGGTGAGAGGTTAGAATGGGAATTAAGTTGATCTTAAAGGGAGTATCAAGTGGGCTTGAGGAATTGAGCTAGGAAGGGAGTTTAGCCATTTGGAGCTTTTATATAGTTTCTATACCTTTTTCATTTATGTTGGAAAGGTTAAATAGTTTTGATTACTATATTAGAAAGATTAAATAGTTATGATTACTATGTTGGAAAGAAATGGTTTAGAGTATGTTGAGATGCTTGATTATTCTTGCATGTTCTTAGTTGTTTCCTGCTTTGGTGGAACCTATCTATTAGGTTAATACTTTTATATACCCTATATGGGAATTTACATGATGGGCTTGTATTTTGACTATATGTAGTTAGTCAATACTATACATATGTAGAATGAAATGTGAAATGTAGAATATATCGATGTCTTGAAGTACTTAACTTGACTTTGATAAGCTTATAATTCTTGGTAAACCCATGTGAATAATGAGGTTAGCAATACTATAGTAAGGATGGTATGATAGACATATCATTGCGGATAGGATGTGACGTCAAACAACCATATTGATAACCTATACTTGATTGATCACTTGATTGTTACTTTACTTTTTATACCATAGAAAAATGGATCTTGGAAATTTTCATGGTCATTTAGGTCTTTCTCTTGTGATGCTTGACCTATTTTTCTTTGATTTAATGTTGCAATGTAACTTATGCATTCACACCAGGTCCTGAATATTCAAATTAAGATCTCTTGTGAAGGTGCTGTGAAGTGTTGTAACACATTTCTACACTTTTCTAGACTCTTCTTATTATAATTTATCTAAATATTCCCCTTTTATCCCTTATCAAGTCATATTTCAAAGTGTTGTAAAGTCTTGTAACAAACTTTCATGCTTTTTTAGGCTTTTCACCACTAATTACACATTTCTTATGCTTTATTTGGCCCCTTTATGCACTTACAGGTCATAATTAAGTGTGTTTTTTAATACAAACCCGACAAACAACATTAAAAGAAATTTAATTCTTGACACCCACTTGCAAGCCTAGAGTGAGACCCATTCACCATGGGTGGCGAATGAGTCCCTCTTGGCTCAAAATTTAAAATAAATTCAAATTTCCTTTGGGTTTTTATTTATTAAGACCTTGTGTTGGCCTATGATGTTGTATTCTTAGGTAATTAGGGAATACGTGTGTATAAATAAGTGATTTTCCATCCATTTTAACCCCCATTCATCTCATTCACTCATTCACCATCAATTAGCATTGTTGCATTCAATCCATCAAAGCATCATTCAATCAAGCAATTATCAAGAATGTTGGAGCAGCCATTGACATATCTTTAGACTTCAACAACAAGGATTTGGTGAGTTTAGGACACTTGCATGTTGTTTATTTATCATTCCTTTCTTGTTTTCATTTCATTTATTTATCAAGGGTTTGATTACCAAAGTGGGATTTGACCAAGGAAAATCCCTAAACTCTAACCCTTAACCATTTCCCCCCTCTTTGCATGTGTGTTTGCAAATGTTTTTTAGGAAAATTTATCAAGGAAACAGGTGTTGGAAAGTGGTCAACAAGTCATCAAAGTGATTCAAGTCAACCAAACCCTAATTTAAGCTTGGAGACAACATTCAACCCATTTTCTGCAGATTTGACTCTGTCAACCTAACAAGAAGACAAGTGTAGATCTGGACCCACAAACTTGACCCTTGAATTTGCAAAATTTTGGAGGAGGACTAATTTGCCATCAGTGGAAAATGAGTCCCACTACCAAGTTGGAAAACTTGATTTCATCAGAATTCAATTCCTGACAGTTAGAAACCAGTTTCAGGACAACTTACCAGAAGGAGGATTGATTCGCCATCAGTGGTGAATGAGTCCCACTGGTCATCAACAATGATTTTTGTCAGATTCTAGAACCCTCCAAAATCAACATTTCATCTCCATGTGCACTTTGTTCACTCTCATTCAATTCTTTTTGCATTTGTTTATGTTTTTAGTTCATTTTTGCATATCACACCATGTTTTCAAACACTTCACATTTCATTGGTTTTGCATTCATAATCAATCGATTTTATCATCTAGCTACATCTAGATCATTACATTCAGTCATAATTTCATCATACATACCTTAGTTTGAGTGAACCACCTCAATTTTTGGGTCTATCTCTCTCCTTTTAGGTGAAAAACCCTAAGAGTGCAAGAGAAGCACATAACACCACAAAAATTGATGGTTCGCTTTCAAATAAAACCCTAGGTTAAAGAATAACCTATTTGGTTGGGATATTTACTTAATCATTGATTAAAGCACATAGGTTGGGATTAACCTATATTATCAGATTGATCATTTGATTGTTGATCTTATCTTTTGATTGAAGTCATTTATTGTTGAAGGTTATACTTTTGATTAAGGTCATTTAGTGATGAGATTATACTTTTTATGGGAGTCATTTATTGTTGAGATTACACTCTTGAATGGAGAATTTTATTGTGGAGATTGTACTTTTGAAATAGTCACTTAATGTTATAACATTATGCTCATCCATGAAGTTTAAAGTTGCTTTGAGATACTTGTAGCAATGTCATTTAGATGTGAGTTAATGGGAAGGTTATTCCTAGGGTTAGGATAATCCACAAGAAAAGGGAATAACCTAGAATAGAATACTAATGGTAAAAAACAAATCGAGCAATTATAGTGGTGAATATAGATGACCCTCACTCGAAGTACTGGGTGTTGAATATTTGGCCAAAGTAGTGTAGTAGCCAATGTCTACATTGTCAATTCATTACGGTCCAAGTACATACCAAGTTGAGAATATCATATTATAAATAGAGGTTGACTTTATGGTAAACTCTAGATATCTAGGACACATCACTATGCTTAGGAAAGGCTATATATGAAGGATGAGGTTACCAAACCTATCTTTTCATCCTAGGGTTAAGGGTTTAGGATTTATAGGGTTCATGAGATGCTTAGAATAACAAATCTATATGGGTTAAGGGTTTGGGGTTCATCTACTAGGCTTTAGGTCCAATGGTTAAGGGTTTAGGAATTTTAGGTTTCATGAGATGCTTAGAATAACAAATCTATATGGGTTAAGGGTTCATATCCTAAGCTTTAGGTCCTAGGGTTAAGGGTTAAGGATTTATAGGGTTCACAAGATGCTTAGAATAAGAAATCTATTATGGGTTAAGGGTTTAGGGTTCATCTCTTAACTCCCCTTAAGCCATCATCTTAGAATAACAAATCTATATAAGATTTATAGGATATGTAGGGTTCACAAGATGCTTAGAATAACAAATTTGTATGGGTTAAGGGTTTAGGATTCATATCCTAGGCTTTAGGTCCTAAGGTTAAGGGTTTATGATTTCTAGGGTTGACAAGATGATGAAAATAATAAATCTATTATGGGTTAAGGGTTCATATCCTAGGCTTTAGGTCCCGGGGTTAAGGGTTTATAGGGTTCACAAGATGGTTAGAATAACAAATCTATTATGGGTTAATGATTTATGGTTCATAGCTTAACTCCCCTTAAGCCATCATCTTAGGAACCCTTAAGTCATATCCTCTTACAACCCCTTAATCCACCCTCTTGCATCCCTTTAAGTCATTCTCTTAACCCCCCTTAAGCC
Organism: Sequoia sempervirens; assembly: GCA_007258455.2. Lineage (NCBI taxonomy): Eukaryota > Viridiplantae > Streptophyta > Pinopsida > Cupressales > Cupressaceae > Sequoia > Sequoia sempervirens. The sequence goes on from VDFB02075321.1 coordinate 450,769,490, forward strand.
ATTCTCTTAGGACCCCTTAAGCCATATCCTCTTAGGTCCCCTTAATCCATCCTATGGTAGACATCACTTGAATTTGTAAAGAATTTCTAAGATCCAATTTTCTAACTTTTAGTATGTATTGTTCTTTTCTCACATGAATTATCTAGTTAAATGACTCATAAAAAATATAGTTACTTTACTTACATTAATTATTTTTGTAGGTTCTCGTCAAGTCTATCTACCATGATTGTCATTGTAAGAAAATTTCATCATATAAATTATGTAAATATCAATTTGTGGTCTTGAGCTAAAAGTGGATAAGATTTAATTGTATTTATATGCACATATGCTTCATCATGTTATATAGTTGTATTAAATGTCAATATACATTACATATGTTTGTTCGATGTATGAACTTCAATGAACTTATAAATCACTTTTTATACCTTGTTCCAATTTTATCTTATACAAATCATGTCTTATAAATCACATTTTATATAATTGTTCAGTTATACATTTTATACATGTCAAGTATAGATTTTTGTTTAATAATGAATATTTGCTAGAATTGGAAAATAGTTAAAATTACCCGCCCTTACTTTATTATGAATATGATCTAAATTGTAAGGAATGTATTAAATTGTCACCTAACCATGTGATTTTATTGAAAATTGAAAGTTAATCATTTTAAGAAATCTAAACTTCATTCAACAATGTGTAAAGATTCGAGAATTAACTCACTTACTAATTATAAACCTCATTTCCTAAAATAATTTAATAGAACTAGATAATTATATAGTAATGCGAATTAAGAGGAATATTTATATATTTCACATCAATTATAAGAATGGAATAACATGCTCATCAATAAATTAAGGTCTATCACATAAGATAAGTGATTCGTCAGTATAAATAAACATCATCTTACTAAAGTAAATAAGTTACAAGTATCTCCTATTTGACCAATTTAAGGTTGCAAACGTAAGAAAGGCTTGCTCGTCCATGAGTCCACATCCTAGACCTACAAGAAAATGTTAGTGGATAGGGGTCTGTCTTGGTCAAACCCCGTTTTGGTATTCAAACCATAAAATGAAGAATAAATAAATAAATGAATCAAGAATGATCACACTATGATGTTACAACTCACCGAACTCTCGCATTAAGTTCTTGATTGGAATGCTTCTTGAACCATGAAATCTTCATCACAAATGTTATCTCAATTGCATACATGATACATGCTTGAAGATTTGGCTTTACGAGTTACAATTACAATAATGACAGAGAGAATCTTTCGCTCATAAAAGAATACCTCATAATAGGTAACACTGTTTAATGTTTTGATAAACAAGATTTCTAATTAGTATCCTCTATGTGATACCCTATTAAGATAGTCAACAACACTACACTAATTACTCTTATATAGATATAAGTAAGGTTTATGTAAGAATACATTTTAAGTAACTACAATGAAATATTAGAAGTTAAATATTCCAAGAATGCTTTTCAAGCAATTACATTGATACGATCTATCGAGTTTATTCATTTCCTAACAAGTTAATCATATAATACTCAACCGAACAGAAGATTTAAAACAAGCAAAGGTGTCAAATTATTCCTAACATTGAAACATCCAATTCCACAATAATTTCTAATATTCATTATTGAACTAAAAACTAATAATAAGCCTACACCACTTTTGGTTCTACTTGAATTTTGTCTTTAACAGAATGCTAAATATTCGACCTATATTATCTAAACTCCTCTCAATCTTTTCTAAGGAAAACTTTAGTGACTCCCAACTTAATTAATCACATAGTATTCGACATCAGGTCCTAGCCATAAAATTAGAGAATGCAAAATAATACTAATCTAATTATTTCCATTTCATTTGAAAATTTTGATTATTAACAATTTGGAAAAAAATACTACACATTATACATAAAGCTTTACATTATAATTTAGTACCCTGAGATTAAAGAACAAGCATACCTGTCTCAGACAATAGAGAGAAGAGTGAAAGAACTTGGCATTTCCAGAGACATGCAATAGCTGCCATTGTGCAAACTAATCTTGTACCACTACAAAGTTCTAAGGAGTTACAACAAGCTATCTAATCTCTGATTGGTCTGGTATCTGAAGAGAGAACTGACACCACGATATCAACAATCACGATGAACTCTGAAGAGATGCCTTAAGAATCCAGAGCGAAGCCAATATCAATACGCCATCCCTGATCCTCTTCATACCCAGAGGCGACTGCTTTTCTCTCAAGAATGTCTCTTCCTCCGCGATATTTTAGAACTTTCCAGATTTCCTGTTCTGGCTAGAAGAAAAGTCGATTCATATTTGTTAATTCCACTATCTTAATCATACAACAAAAGTCGTCCAATTCCACATTTTGTGAGCAGTTTAGCCACATCACCTCCTACACCACCAATGCCAATGATGGCAACTGAAAATTCTCGAATCCTTTCAAATTTTTCCACAATACTCCTCCGCTTCAATGCCATTAGTCTACTATATGGATTGTTGTAGTTTACTTCAGAGCTCATATCCTTTATTTTTGGGCGTCTCATAGTAGATCCCTTCACCTCCACAACATCCACAGCATCCGCCCCTTCACTTCCTCCTCCATAACCATATCTACGGTTTCTTCGCCTTTCCTACTTTTTTTTCTTTTGTTCGGCCTTCCCCTTAAACTCCAGATTGCCACGGAGAATCCCCCAATTGAGTCGCAGCCCCCAACTACCCATTCGCTTAAAATGGAGAACTCTTCCTTTTGTAACGTCTCCCACTACCTTGCCATTATTCTTTCGCCCTCTGCATGTTCTACTAATAATATTTTCTTTCGGAGGTTATGGTTTTATTGACTATTATTAGTCATTGTGAGAATAGCGTATTTGGCTGAAGGAAGAAGAATAAACTGGTATTTGGTATTTGCAGAAGCTGTATCATAATAAATGATTCCAATAGTAGAATAGTTATTGTGGGTTCAAGAATTATACTATATATAATTTGACACTTATTCCAAATTAACAAAAGAAATGATCATTATTATTTTTATATTTGTCTAACTTCTTCTTCGGTTATATAAAATATTTGAACAATCAATTATTTTCCAAGAAAACTAACTCTTTTGATTATTGAAAGAAATAGTATTATTCTATCAATTACTTGGTAAATATTATTCCCAAAGTTAACTAGATGTTCAAAAGGGGTGGTCGTGACACAATGGCATATAAATATACATGCAATTTGATTCTAGGTAAGAATTTATAGTGCATATTACTTGAAAATGTAGATAATATGTGTGTGTGTGTGTGTGTGCGCATATAATCATCATAATGAACATAACATGTAGGTGAGCACCTTTACTTGATCAAAGTATATTAAATTCCACATGAAATGCTAGATATATCTTAAGCTAGTTTGGAATTTAAAACATGTACAAATATGTAAAGTTAGAAAAATATATTAAAGTTAGCTCATATAAATAAACACAAACACGATCATAATGTATATAATGTATGTGAAATGGTCCATGAAATAACATGTTCAAAATGTATATGTCAAGTGACACATATATAAATAAAACTATCTATAGTCCATAAAATAAAACTATCTAACTATTAGGATGATCGATCAAATCAAGTCTCCTCTCTGTTCCATGTGGACTAGATGGACCTGTATCATGCTGTAGAAGAGTACAAGAAACTTGAAATTAGATAAAGTTAAATAATTTTTTATTTAATTTAACATAATTGATATTCAAATAAAGCAAACAATCTAGGTTAGAAAATATTAAATTGATAAAAATGATTTTAATTGAATATAGTAAATATAGTAAAGTTTAGGGCCTCTAATGTTATGGACTCATGGTCATGACCATGATCATGAGCTTGCCTACCACCTATAAGGATACTACTATCATCCTGCATAAAATAATCATAGTACATGTAGTGAGTTTTTAAATCACATGTAAATTTCAAACTTAAATAACTTTTGAAAGCACACATCATAGATGACCCATGCATAAAAGCTAATGATGACTCAGGAGTGCTCGCCACACCTTGTGGTTGGTCAGTCATGGATATCGCATGACCTCCTTGCATAGATACAATATAACATTTCACACGTGTACAAATTTAAATTAAATTAGAAATTAGATATGGACAAATATATATATATATATATATATATATATATATATATATATTGGTTTACCTGACTATAAGGTGTGCCCATTTGTACACCTGTTGATGAAAAACAAACATGATCATATCGATAAATTGGCCTCCTTTGATCATGCATCTACATCGAATACTTCTTGAATTAATATTATATTATATATAATTTAATGTTATTATTTACATGAATTTTGCATATTTCAAACAAATTAAAATGTGCCTTGAAAGATGTACATACCTGTGTAGGATGATTGTCAGAATATATTAAATCCAAAAATGACTCCATCGTATACACAAGTGGACCTGAAGTGGATGCCTGAGTATTCCCATAGCCTCCTCCATGCTCTCTATCACCCACTTCAGCTACCACGTGGATAGTCTAATGAATGCAATCTCCTGAGAGAGAACTCAATGCTCCTAATGTCAACAATATCATCTGCTGCTGATATGTAGCAGGAATACTAGGAGATAGAGGAGCAAAAATTAGTGGAATTGGAGAACATCATCGAGGATCGACATGTGCTCCTAATCTATTTTGGGGCATGCCACACCTAGCTCCTTGAAATTACATCATATCAAAATAGTTGGGTTTTTTACCCAAATCAAACTCAACCCATAAATTTCTCAAAAAATAAAGCAGCACCTCACAATTGCCATGTGGTGGACTATTAAAGACCATCTACCATTTGTACCAAAAATGTGTAGCTATCTGTGGGTGCCTACACCGTTTAATTGAAATTCATTTTTTATTGGGAAAAATTGGTTCGTTTGTATGGGGGTTAATGAAATGTTGGAAAATGGTTTGTTTGCTAATATGAAGGTCCTGGATTTCTTTATAAGACAACCCATCTTCATAAAATTGTCTTCTCTCTTCTCTCCATTGATGGAAACTATCTAAGTTTGCATCAATGGATCAAACAAAGTCGACAACAATTTGCATCAAAGATGCAAATCGTGCTAGATGGGGGGGAAGGTTAGGCTCATTTTTTATCAAATTTATATTTTCTTGAATGAAATTTAGGTTTGCATTTATGTTCTCTTGTAACTAATTTTGATCAATTACAAGACGCGGGGGTTCAGGAGGTGGAGAGGGTGTAGGTGTGGGGTTTTGTGGTGGCAAGATATGATGTGGAGATGGTGGATGTAAGGGGTTTTTGGGCTGGTTAGTAGGTATGAAATCCTCTATATTAAACTCATCGACTGGTAAATTTTGCTCCATGTGATGAAAGGGAAAATGCATGTTTGATCCAAGTGGATCTTAGAACCCTAAAAATTGAACTATTCTAGATGTCCTCAAAATCAACACCATGTCAAAGTGCTTGGGAAACTAGACTCAATGCAACTTGAATGGGAAAAAAAGGAGTTCATACGTCTGAGTTATGGCTGGTCAAAGTTCGGTCAAACCAGGTGCAGGGGCCCGTTAGAAGGAAAAAATTTGACTGAATCAGAATTCATCGAAAACAACATCAAAATGAAGAGCATGTCATCACGATCTCGATGACACTCGTTTTGTCAAAAATGGAGTCTGTACACCCAAGTTATTGCAAGTCAAACTTTGCGATTGACCATGTTGACTAGAAGGTATAGTTGATGATGTCAACATGATGTCAGCATACTAACGTGGCAGCCTCATACTGTACGGAAGATGAGATGGACCAATCATGGCGTGACATGTGGCAGTCGATGGGGTAGGTGATGTCATATGTACAGACCAATTAGAGAGCGCCACGTAGCGGTCATACAACAAGCTGGTAGCTGACGTGGATGTAGACACTGACGTGGGCAGTGACAGGGTGATGATGTGGCATAGTGACATGTCTTGGTGACTGAGCGACTAACTGGATGACATTGGCGAATGAATGAGCACCATGTGGCCCTATCATCAGACGCCACGTGGTGCCCACTTGTTTATCCTTCGACGTGCATAATGAGTTTTCTTCAACAAAATTTTGTGAGGGGCTTGACCCATAGACCTCCCTCTTATCGGCATGAGTGGCGACCATTGCACCAACGATTTGGTCTTCGCCTATGTATGGATGGCAGATGTTTTTATTGTTTTGAAGTTGGTGGAGCGGGTTCAAAAATAGCTAGCGGGGGTCAAACCACTAACCCCCTACCAAGAAAAATGCTTGGTAGTTGTTAGACCATTGACGCGGCTTAATCTATAATTAGGCCAGTGTTTGTTTTATTAACATACTAAGCTCAAGCCTTAACCAATATGGTTATTAAGAGGGTTTTTTTAATTAAAATAAAACAAATCCCCTAAACAACCAAGCCCGAATAAGCAAAAAATTAAGGGGCTTAAACAAACAAATTTAAATGATTTAAAGGGGATATTATTGTTTTATTGACAAAATAAGGGGATTGGTTTTTATTTTTCCCTAAAGGGGGAAAATTACAATTTTAGAGGTTTTAGCTCAAATGGGCAAACTGCAAGTATAAAAAGGAGAAGATAGGAGGCATTCCATCAGCACATTCTTGGATTGAATTCTCTCATTTAGAACATCAAATTCTTGGGAGAAGATTTGTAGGCTAAGTTCGAGGCTCAAAGCTTTGTAGGAGTTTTGAGAGAGCTATGTAGAAGCTTGCATTGTAAGGAATTTATCCTTCTGATGTCTGGAGTAAGGTCACTTGTGTGGAGTGCCTTCTTGAATCCTTGGTTAAGGAGAAGGTAGTGTTGGACTTGCAGTTGCACCAAAAGATCGACCTGTCAATGCTCGATACAAGCTTCGGTTAAGAACCATAGGAGGCAATTAGACCATGTCACAAACCCAAGTGCTTAGTGTTGCAAGGAAGACCAAGGGTCACACCTTGCAACAATACCCCCCCCCCAACACAAGCGCGGGGTTTGAACTTGTGACTAGCTCTGATACCAATTGTTGGACTTGCCATTGCACTAAAAGATCGACCTGTCAATGCCTGATACAAGCTTCGGTTAAGAACCATAGGAGGCGGTTAGACCATGTCACAAACCCAAGCGCTTAGTGTTGCAAGGAAGACCAAGGGTCACACCTTACAACAGGTAGTTCTTTGTGTAAACACTTGTGAGAAGGTCCTAGCATCTTGCATAAGCAGGAATAAAACGATTTGTGTTCAAACGGATCCTGAGACATAGCCAAAGTTTGGTGAACTCCATTATCAACTCTCTCTCTTGTCATATGGTTTTTTAGCTTATGTGATTTCCATGTGTTTTATTTTTTCATTGGGTTTTACTAATTCACTTGCAAACACGCTAGTAAAAGATCTTGTTATAAATATGATTCAAGGTGTAATTAGAAAATTCTAAGCACTGATTTCAGATCAATGTTAAACAATTAAAAAATATATATTAACAAAATAATTAAATAATGTACACAATTTAAACTAAAAATCACATTGAACATGCATAAATTCAAAATACATGTCATTTGAAGACACATTCAATTTAAAACATTAAAAAATGCATAACATGAAAATTTAGACTAATTTATGGATCGTAGAAAATACAAACAATTCGAGCCAGGCCCCTACAACACGTACATTAAATTATACGATTAAAGTTATGTACCCTTGATACATTCAACACTCAATGAAATAATAAAAACATATGAATCCTAACTTCCCTTCCCGAGCTAATACTAAATTAATCTCCCCCTTCATCCCATATTTTTGCTAATCACTTTCAAAAGGTCATGGACAAAAATTAAAACATACATTTTTCTATCAAGCATTTATATCAATCCAAAGAGTTAGAACTGGAACCTAGATATTGAATGTTATTTGTACTACACATAGTTCGATAACTTGTTCAAGAATTATGTGACATGTATTTAAGAATTGTGATAATTATTAATTATATACCTACTTTTAATTATAGGTCCTAAGAGGGGTTTAATGTATGAAACTATGTTGAAAGAGGAAATATTCTAGGAAGATTAGAGGAAGAAGATGGATATTTAAAAAGATATATATGTTGATGAGATTTAGGTGCAAATAGAAGATATGCAAATTAAGTTCAATCTATAATAAGATCTAGAGAGCTTGTGACTATTTAAAGTTAATTCCTAGAAATATGTATAGGACCTCTAGCTAGATTAAATGAGAATTAAATAAATAATATTAAAAAATGTTCTCTACATGTACATGATTTAGTTTTACTAATTAAATTATTGTGTCTTTAAAAATAAAGTTTAGATTTGAAATTTCTGGTTGGATAATCCCTAATTAGAGGGCCTTTGACCGAGTAACTACATGGATAGATTCTAATAAACCTTAAAATCTAAAAAGGTGTGAAATACAAAGGATCAAGTAGTCAATATAATACTTCTTGATATCCTTGAGTTTGTACTTCAAAGTTTCTAGTTTTCATATTAGTGTATGTACACTTGGTGTTGATGGAGACTAGAGCAATATTAGGAGAATGTGAAAATAGTGGAGGTACACATATTAGTGTTGTGATGTAAGAGCTAAGGAAATAGATATGAATAGATTGGACATAAATTATTTAATAAGTATTGATCATGGGATGAGATGGTGGTCCATAGTACATAGATCTATATGAGTAGATGTTGTGGCAACGTAGTGGTTATAAAAGTGGTAGGATCTTAGGCGTGGGCACAATTCTAGAATGAATGAAAGCACTAGCAATATTCATAAGGTTCAAGGAATGTAACCACATGGGGAAGGCCACGTATCAAGGGAGTAAAGTTAATGGAAAAGGTGGTAGTATCCATGAAAACAATACAACTTCAAGGTTGGAATAGGAGGATGGATTAGGAATGATTCATTAATTTGATCTAAGACATTATAGAATTTATGCGTGATTAAGACATCCCATTAATGCCAAATAAAAACAATTTGATTTAATTAATTATGGGATGAATTAAATATCAATTTTAGGGTTTAGGATTTTAGATTTAGGTTTTGTGGTTTAGGGTTTAGGGTTTTAGGTTTAGGTTTTGTGGTTTTAGGTTTAGGTTTTGGGTTTAGGTTTTAGGGTTTAGGTCCTAGGGTTAAGGGTTTTAGTTTTTAGGTCTAAGTTTTTTGGAACTTAGGGTTTAGGGTTTTGATTTCTAAGTCTAGGTTTTGTGTGGTTTAGGGTCAAATTAGTTAAATTAGGTATAAATTTTATGATTTTTAATTTAAAATTTAGGGTTTTTGGTTTGCGTTGATGATTTTGTTTGCAAATACAATTCAAAAACTATAAATTAAACAAGCTAATTACAAATAAAATAAACAAACACTAAACTAAAATTACAAACAAAAAATGCAAGATATAAAGCCAAAAAGTGTAGAATTTAACCAACCTAGAGTTCGTTGAGGTCATTTGTGTCAATAGGAGGTGGCAATTAAAAATGGGGTGTTACAGGTCCTCAATAAGACGTATGTGTTGGCCTCTGTTGCTCTTGCTCATAGCTAAATTCGTAGGAGAAAATGAAAATGACAGTCATTTATTCAAAAAATTAAATACCTTAGAAACGCGTATGTGCTATAATGCGTACACATTTCTTAGTGTGTACCTGAAGCATAATGCATATGCGTTTTTGATTTAGCCTTGGGTACCCATTGCTAAGTGCATACACATTTTTTTAATGACGTGTATGTGTTTCATACAAGAATTTTTTTTGGCCGAAACTTCCCCTCTTTGTGGACCCAACTTCTTGATTTTACCCTCATACAAGATGGTGCAAGGATTTGAAAATGGAACCTAAAGAAATTTGGATGCCCACTTACAATTCCCTCATTTTACTTACCAACTAGCTCATATTTTAGCTTCCTAGAAAATCTCTTTAGATAGACATTCAAATTTCCTTGGATGGGGTATGAAAGGTTCTCAGACCTGCATGGTGCAAACTAGTTATATAACTCTTTTAGCTAAGAACCTAGAAGTTAAGTATTCTAAGCTTTGAAAATGAGTTTGGCATCCCAAATGTTGACCTAAGACAAACGATTTCATGTGGCTTGTAAATCTTGATAAACTTCTTCATTATGATAATCTTCAAAATGTGGGATTGTTGGTTCGAATAAATGTATCCTATGTCTCCAAGCTGAAGAGTTTGTACACCATCTTCCTTTAGATTGTCCTTTTATCACTTCCCTTCACCGATTATGGTTTGATTTGGTGGGAATTTTAGGGAATAATTATGAGTCTATCCAAGGCCTTCTTATCAATCAATTGTGTCCTTCATTGGAGCTAAAAGCCCTTAATATGTTGCATGATATTGGTCTTGGTCTATTTTGCTGGAATATTTGGTAGGAACATAATCAACATATTTTCAATGATACTTCTAGGCATGTTTGTTAGGTTTGGGATAATATAATGGCCGATCTGAAAGAAACCTGTTAGGTTGGATTCATGATAATCGGGAAAGTTATTGGTGGGCATTCAAAGTGTTGATGAAACTTGGTATTTCAGTGGTGTCTACTTCATCTATTTCTTTCAACAATCCTCAAAGATTCTTAGATTACTAAATGAGTTTGTCCTCCTCTTGGCTTAGTTAAATTGATGTTGATGGAGCTTCAAAAGGTAATCTTGGAAATATTGGTATGGGAGGTGTTTGTCATGACCATAATGACAAGGTTAAGTTTTGGTTTGTTGGTAGTCTTAGTGTTTCTTCCAATAACTTTATTGAGCTTATGGCCATTCGCTAGGCTCTTTTAGCAAAACATTTTTATCATATTATTTTGGAATTTGATTCTAAAATTTTGATTGATCATTTCAGTGATAAGTCTTCCTCTCATTTCTAGTAGTGGTAGTTGAATGAATGTAAGGAAGGCATTGACATCCTTATTCATGGTTTCAATGTTGTTCAATGGATCCATACTAGAAGGGAAGGAAATTAGGTTGTTGATTTTTTGGTTAAATTTGCTTCCAACCAAAACAATACCAAGTCTGATACTAGAAATGATCAAAATTGTCTATATGAGATTTGAATAGTGCCTTCAATGATTTTGTGAATGTTGATTATAATGCCTCTCTAGATTCTTGATTCTTGTTGAAGTTCTCCTTGTTGGAGTTTTGGCTTTTGGGGTATCTTTCATGCCGACTTTGGTATTCCATTTGTTAATTGTTTTTCCTTTTGTTTCACATTTTTTTAGCATAAATGTAACAATTACTTGTGATACTCACATCATGAACAATCTTCAAGGTCACAAGGGTTGATACCTTATCTATAGAGTTTGGAGGGTTCCTCCTCTTTTTCTCATGTCCATCTTCAATCCATTTAAATTTTCAAGATTTTTTGAAATTGATATACATATTCATCAAAAATAAATAAAAAAATTGATATGCATAATTTTTTAAGTGACAAACTCAATTTATAATTGATTTTTTTGTTTTTTGTTTTAATATATTTTATACCTTTATATTGAATTGACGTTGGTGAGAAGACTAAAAAGAAAATCCCAGACAATTTAAATGTTGTTGATAGTTTTAAATTTAAGTTCAATTTTCCATTTCTTATGTAAGAGAAGAAACAGATTCCCAGTCAATCCAGGCAAAAATGTCAAGCAGAAATGAGAGTTATAACAAAGCATTTCCCTTTACAGGCTCGATAAAGGCTTCACATAAACAACCTTGCAACAGCTCCACTTAACATTGATAAAAAAGCCAATTATAAATCCCGTGGAATTGTGATATCGCTGTGTAAGCAAGGCCGTCTAAGAGAAGCCCTTGAAGTTTTGAACACTTTGGGAATTTATGTCGACTGTTTCACATTTGCTTCTCTTTTACATGGGTGCGTTAAGGAGGATCGATTGGGAGAAGGGAAAATTGTTCATGCACAGATTATTCAGACCGGATTGATGAAATACCCAGATGTTTTCCTGTGGAAAACGCTTCTTAACATGTATGCCAAGTGTGGGGAAATGGAAAGTGCACGCAAAGTGTTTGACCAAATGCCTGAGCGAGATGTGGTAGTTTGGACCATGATGATCTCAGGGTATGCACAGAATGGGGTAGGGAACAAGGCTTTGGAGTTTTTTTCTGATATGAGGAGGACTGGATTTGAGCCTAATTTGTTCAGTTTTGCCAGCGTCATCCCGGCATGTTCGGAGAAGGGAGATTTGGATCAGGGGATGTTGATCCATGGGGACATAATTAGAAGGGGATTTGGGCACAACGTGTTTGTGGGCAATGCCCTTGTCGATATGTATGCGAAATCCGGGTGTATGGAGGCTGCGTACCACGTGTTTGACAAAATGCCTCAACGGAATTCCGTGACTTGGAACGTGTTGGTGGGAGGGTGTTTGCAGAATGGGCTCGTGGAGGAGGCTCTGGAGTTGTTTTGGAACATGCCCGAGAGGAATGCTGTTTCGTGCAATGCGGTAATCGCGGGGTGTGGACGGAATGGGCTTGTGGAGGAGGCACAGAAGATATTTTGGGAAATGCCTCGGCGAGATTTGGTTTCGTGGACAGCCATGATTGCAGGCAGGTATGTCTCACAGAAGTTTGTGTGGCAATTGGCTATTGTTTGTCAAGAAATGCTTAAAATCATATTCTGTAATTATCAAGCGTTCGTTCTAAAAGAAAGAACATGGCTTCCAAGTTTCTGTACGAAAATTCATATATGGTATTAGATTACCCAAAATCCATAATCAAGATTCCATATGAACTGTATGTATATTTATTAGATACCCAGATTTTGTAATAGCGAATGCTATTTTTTTCCCTCAAATATTAGCATATATTACATATGTTCCTCACTTTTGAAATGCACGAAATTATCAACAGATATATTTCTAAAAGATTTTCTGCCCTTTAAAAATTTTCTGATTGCAGGATATGCACAGAATGGTCGTGGTGATGAGGCCTTGAAGCTTTTCAGAGAGATGAACTTGGCTGGTATCAAGCCCAACTCAAAGACTTTTGCTGTTGTCCTCTCATCGTGTGCCAACTTGGTGGCTTTGGAATTGGGCAGGGTGGTCCATGAGATGGTAGTTAGGGATGGGTTTGAGTGGGATGTCTTTGTAGGAAGTGCCCTTGTGGACATGTATGCAAAATGTGGAAGCATAGAGAATGGACGTTTGGTTTTTGACAAAATGCCTTATCAAGATGTAGTGTCATGGAGTACCATGATCCTAGGATATTCCATGCATGGCTTTGGTAAGGAAGCCCTCAATTTGTTTGAACAAATGCAGCAATCTGGCACAAAACCAGACCATGTCACATTTGTTGGTGTTTTATCTGCATGTTGTCAAGAAGGCCTGGTTAGTGAGGGGTGGCAGTATTTTGAGAGTATGCAAAAAGACTATGGCATTACACCTAAAATGGATCATTATGGCTGCATGGTTAACGTGCTTGGTCATGCTGGACACCTTGACGAGGCACAAAACTTTATCAACAAAATGCCAATAAAACCTGATGGTACTGTGTGGGGATGTCTGCTTGGCTATTGTAGAATTCATACCAATATAGAGCTAGGAGAACGAATAGCAGAACGGCTTTATGAGTTGGACCCTAAAAATGATGCACCATATGTGTTGTTGTCAAATATCTATGCTGCATCTGGAATGTGGGATGAAATTCAAAGATTACGTACATTGATGAAAGAAAGACAGTTAAAAAGGAAGCCTGGATGCAGTTGGATTGAGATTAATAAAGAGGTTCATGCTTTTGTTTCAGGAACCAGATCACATTCATAGATTCCAAAAGTTAAGGCAGAGTTAGAGAGATTACATGGCCAGATGAAGGTAGCAAAGAATGTGCCTGAAACAAGAGAAGTGCCATTTATGATATTGAGAAGGAGCAGAAGGAACAGACTCTTTGGCACCATGGTGAGAAACTGGCGACTGCACCTTACCAATATACCACCAGAAATAACTTCCTTATCAGCAATAACCTTTGAATGTGTGGGATCACCACTTTGCTTTCAAGTTCATCTCCAGGATTGTTGCACGAGAAATAATTGTGGGATGTACAAACCCTGTTTATCTTTAGAAGGATGGACTGTGTTTTTGTGGGGATTATTAGTGATACCGGCAAGTAGATGCTTGTGTCGTCTTTACGTCGAAGGCTGAGGAAGTATATCAATTTAAATTTTTAACGTTTTCAGGAGTGAGCTTTTGGTCTATATTGCAAGAAACATGTGATAGGTTACTCCAGTCAGGACTTGAGTAAAAGGAACATATTCTTCCTAAGGGTTCCAGTTAGGATACCAAGTCGAGTAAAAGGAGCATAATCTTCCTAAGGCATAGCGGGATGTTATCCTACGGAAGTGTTTGGAAGGTTTGCATGGTAGCGTTGTTGCCATCTTTTAAACATTCCAAGAATTCCTCAGATAGCTTGAATAGATTTCATGTTCTGGATGAACCATGGTATTCACAAGTTTTAGTTTTGGAAATGTTAATGTTATTTTTGCATTTTCTTATCATGACAGCCTATTTTAATAATGTTACCTCTTGAGCTCGAATAAGACACGTGGTATAAGTGGTCTTGGGGTGGTTCCTTTTTTCGTTTGAAACTTTTAAAGATTAGAATCATAGACTGTTGTCTTTGAGTAAATTAAACCCATCGAAATGCAAGTACTGCATATTCTTGGGCTTGTAGACTCAGAACTATCTTTTTGCAAATATATGAGCTTGATGTAAGAACCTACCCAAATAATAAAATAATAGCAACAAATAGGGCAAAAAACGGAGCATAAAACAATTGTGAAATGGCTGAAAGAAATTATATTGATCTAACTTGCTTACATACAATCCAACAATTTACTTCAACAGTAGTACTGTTCACAATGGACAACCTCATATTTATACTTGAAGCCTCTCAAATCTATAAACTTCTAATATTCTAGAGAACTCTAAAACTAGAATGTTCTTTTCCTTGAATAACTTCTAGTTGCTTCAAGTTTCTAGAAGGTTCTTAATTCTTCTAGAAACATTTTGCAACTGTTCTAGACAATCTTATTCCTTAACATAACCCCTTAAGATTGGATAGAATATTACAAGCAAGATACAAAGAAGAGGGGAAGATACAAAGGAGAGGGGAACATTATACTACTATCCCTCCTTAATGTTCACCTCTAACATACCAAGCATTTTTCGTAATTTCAAAAATTTGGCTTCAGTCATACTCTTAGTAAATACATCAGCTGTTTGTTCTTCACTTGGACAATATTGTAGATTTACAATATTTTCTTGAACAAGATCTCGTATGCAGTGTACATCGAGTTGTATGTTTTGTTTTGGCATGAAAAACTGGATTGTTAGCAACTTGTATGGTACTTCGATTGTCACAGTACAAAGTAGTAGCAGAACTTTGAGAAAAACAAAGCTCAAATAGAAGATTTCGAATCCAAATTGCTTCCTTTCCCCTTTCTTTTGTTGCTCTATATTATGCTTCACATGAAGACAATGATGTAGTTGTTTGTTTTTTGCTGCTCCATGTAATAGGGCTTGATCCAAGCTGAAAAACATAACCGCCTGTAGATTTTTTTTCATCTTTATCACCTCCCCAATATGAATCTGTAAATCCAACCAAATAAATTGAGGACTTGTGGCCATAGTGTATTGTTCCACAAATATACCGTAGTGTCCTTTTTATAGCCAACCAATGACTTTCTATAGGTTCTTGAATAAATCTTGATACTTGATTAATTGCAAAACAAATGTTCGGTCTAGAATGAGTTAGATAAACCAAGTTTCCCACAAGTTGTCTGTATTAAGTAGCATCTATTCACTTGGAAGTGCATTATTTAGTGAGCTTGATTCCAGATTGAAAGAGAATAGAAGTTGACTTGCATTCTAGCATGTTAAACTTTTCTAAAATATCCAAAGCATATTTTGATTAGCAAAGGACCCATCCATCATGTAGTTTGCAAATTTGTAAACCAAGAAAATAGTTTAATTCTCCCAAATCACTCATATGAAATGCTCTTTTAACCTTTGATTTTAAATCATTGAGTATCCCAATATTCGGTCCAACAATGAGTAAATCATCTATATAAACTACAACAAGAATAATCTCATCTTGGACTCTTTTCACATAAAGATTTGGATCAAATCTACACCTTTTAAATCCATGACGCTGAATGTATCTATCTATCTTTTCATTCCATGCTCTTGGTGCTTGTTTGAGATTGTAAAGTGATTTCTTTAATCTACAAACAAGGTGAGGATGTTTATCTACAAAACCAGGTGGTTGATACATGTATATTTCTTCAGCTAAATTTCCATTTAAGAAAGCATTTTTAACATCAATTTGATGAACATGCCATCCAAGACTAGTAGCCAAAGAAAGAATAATTCTAACTGTGTTCATTTTGATGAAATGAGCAAATGTTTCTTCATAACCAACACCTTCCTTTTTATTGAATCCCTTAGCAACCAATCTAGCTTTGTATTTTTTTATAGTTCCATTAGATTTGAATTTTGTTTTATAAACCCATTTGCACCAATAATATTCTTATGTTTGGGAAGGGGCACAAGTTCCCAAGTTTTATTCTTTAGTAATGCATCATATTCCTCTTGCATGGCCTGCTCCCATTCTTTCTTCCCTCTAGCTTGCTCATATGAGATTGGGCCATTTATTTGTAAGATTTTTGCTCTGAGAGTACTTCCATTCCTTCCTTGGAGTTCTGAGCTTTGTCTATATATCTCTTCAATACTCTTTGTATTTTGTCTAGTTGGAAGTTCTTCTTCTTCATCACTACTATTAGTTATATCATCTTTATTAGTAGTAGTGCTCTTATCATCCTTGTTATTAGAGTTTCCATTTCATTGTAAAATATTTGAAATGTGGAAATCATTTGTGGGTGTAAGCTGTGAATGTTCATCAAACTTTACATCTTTGCTAATAAAGATCTTTTTTGTTTCCAAATCATATAATTTGTAAGCCTTTGACTCTTCACTATAGCCCATAAACAAACACTTACGACTTTTTGGTTCTAGCTTTTTCTTGTTTTGTTCTGGGATGTGAGCCCAAGCAATACACCCAAATACTTTAAAATACCCAATGTGAGGTTTTCTTCCACTCCATGCTTCTTTAGGAGTTACTTTTGTGAGAGTTTTGGTGGGGATTCTATTCATAATATGTGCAACACAAGAGACAACCAAACCCCAAAGTTTATTATGCAAACTTTTAAAATGCAACATACAACATGCCATTTCCAAAAGAGTTCTATTCATCTATTTAGTTACTCCATTTTGTTGAGGGGTATGTGGAACTATTCTTTTACTTTAATACCACATTTTTCACAAAATGATTCAAATGCATAATTACAATATTCACTCCCATTGTCTGCCTTAGGCATTTAATTCTTTTTCCTCTTTTTTTTTTCAATTAATGCCTTAAACCTTTCAAATACCTAAATTACTTCACTTTTCCTTTCAAGAAAATAAACCCATATTTGTCTACTATAATCATCAATAAAAGTGAGAATGTACCTAGCACCTGAGATGGAATGATATCTCGGTTCACATAAATCACTATGAATGAGTTGTAGTGGATGAGTGGTACTTCATGCTTTGCTTGAACCAAAAGGATCTCGATGGTGTTTACCTAACACACATCCTTCATATACACTTTTAGATGGTGAGATCTTTGTTAATCCTCTAACCATATTCATTTTAACCATGTCTTGTAATTTTCTATAATATGTATGTCCAAGTCTAGCATGCCACAATTTGGGCATATAATCACTTTGAACAACAAAAACATGGGAGTGTGTATTCATCATCAACAAATCCAACAAATTTAAAGAGATTCTCTTTATGGTCAATTCTACCAATAGCAATAATGCTTTTGGGGTCTTTTTTATCTATTACAATAACCTGATCAACAATAACAACATACTCATATCCAACTTGAGCAATTCTATACAATGAAATAAGATTCACCCCCAATCCTTCAACCAGTAACATTTTTCAAAGTCCCATTTGTTACACTAATAGTCCCTATTCCTAGAACTGATAGTTTCATTTTATTGCCAATAATGATTTCTTAATCTGAATTCTTTCCTTCATGAAAATCAATAAATAAAGATCTATCTCTAGTCATGTGAAAAGATGCTCCTGAATCTAAAATCCATTATTTATTAGTATCTGAAACAAAGTATCACCCCTTTACTCTAGATGTATTTTCGGATTCAGAAGTCACCTCTACACTTGATTTTACTTGCCTGGAGATGGCTACAAAACTTTGTTTATTTGTCTATCCTTCCTTAAACCATTCTTCCTTAGGCTTGTATTGTTGTCTTTCATTGTTCCTCTTCTTCAAACAAAATTTTTCCATATGAATCTCACCTCCACAATACCTACAAATAAGCTTTTTTCCAACTACTTTTCTACACCTTCATTTCTAGAAAATTGGTTAAAATCATCATTATATTGAAATTTATTATATCCTTTCCAATTCTTCTTTCCATCAACATATCTAGGAAATGATTTACCTCTAGTTGCATACACATGATTCTTCTTAATATAACCTTCTTTAATAAGCCGAGTCTCTTCATTTGAAACCAACTTACAAAATTGATCAAAAGTTTGTTGGGGGGTATTAGGATTTAACGGAATAACCCTTTTCCTTGATTCTTTAAATACCTTTTAAGGTTGGGGAGGCTTACTTTGAACCATTTTAATCAATTGAAAATCCTTTTTTGCATATTCAATACCTATTTTCTTCAACTAGGCATTCAAATATGTAACCTCATTAAAATAATCAGCCATTTTTTCAAAATCAACTGGGCCTATATTCACCAATTTTTCTTCTATGCTAGACACACTAGCAATAACTGCATCTTTATAATATTTTTCTAAATTTTCCCATAGTTCTATTAGATTATTAACATCGACAAACTTTCTATTAAGATTGGGACTCAAGGCCTTACCAATAATTCCTCTAGCTTGCTCCAACTTGCATTCCCATAACTCTTTTTCTTTCTTTTGTTGAGGTTCTCCAATCTCTTTATTCACTATAGTCTATAGAGCCTTTTCTCTCAAAGCATTCTTAACTGCAATCTTCCAATCTACAAAACCACTTCCATTAAAGATTGACAAACTTTCATTTGTAGTGCCCATGTTAAAAAAAATAGCCCTCAAACAAATAGATTGAGCCACTTCAAAGATTATCTTGCTAAACAAATATCAATCTAGCAACATCTTAACCATGTTAGAAGATTTTTAGATTTTTAGCTCTGATACCATGTAAGAACAAACCTAAATTAATAAAATAATAGCAGAAAACAGGGCAAAAAATAGAGCATAAAGCAATTGTTAAATGGCTGAAAGAAATTATATTGATCTCACTTTATTACATATAATCCAACAACTTACCACAATATTAGTATTGTTCACAATGGATAGCCTCATATTTATACTTGAAGCCTTTAAGATCTAGAAACTTCTAATATTCTAAAGAACTCTAAAACTAAAATGTTCTTTTCCTTGAATAACTTCTAGTTGCTTCTAGTTTCTAGAAGGTTCTTAATTCTTCTAGAAGATTCTAGGTCTTCTAGAAACATCCTATAACTTTTCTATACAATCTTATTCCTTAACACTTGAGTTTGTAACTAGAAACAAGTTTTAGGCAGTTCCTAGAAAACAAAAGTGTTGTTTTTTTGTTTGTTGGTGTACTTTGTTTAGTATGTAAACTTTTAGTCATATTTGCTGCTTCTCATTAATGCTCAAACATGTAATATTGGAATGACTTATATATTGGTTCAATGCGTTGAAAAAATCCCGCAATGAATGAGTTTAAATATTTTGAACCAAGGGAAATGGTTTTTTGAGTTGAGCTTTCCTAGCCATTTTGTATAAGAAATTATGGTAGGCATACATGATCCTTCCTATGTGTTGTAATGTTTTTCCTATCATGCCTATGGGGAATAACCTCTAATAAAGTGTATAGATGGAGAATAACCTCTACTAAAGTGTATAGAAGAAAGTAGATATGGAAAATTTTTGAGGATGGAAGTAAATGTGGACAATAAGGGACAATCATCATCCATATACCTTCCTAGTGATGTATTTTTTTTAGTGATCACCTCTTGGATGCTAAACCTATTATACAAACAAGAGGCAAGTGAATTATGGAAATGAATGGAGGTTCTCCCTAGGCATGTGTGGCCTTGAGACGATCACTCCAACTACATTGTGGATCCTTGGGCACTTGACATTACTTCTTGGATACATGGTACTATGATGAGATTGTGATGTCCTCATGGACCTATATGTGAGCCATGTGTCATTATCCTCACGATGTGGATGAATAAAAAATGTGCTATAATAAAAGCTTTGCATTGAGTGTATTTGCATGAGTTGTTGATTTGGTATAAAAATGCATTAGAATATGTGAATTCTTGTGTGCATGTGAAATAAGTTAGAATTATAAAATTCACTTTTAAGTTGAATTTCAATCCTTGGGTATACAATTGTAACATCCATATTACCATACTAAAGAGTAACTCTAAAAGAGTACTAAGAGGTTAGTGAGGGTAAGAGTGAGTCAAATTTGGAGATGTTTCGCTTTCCATGGAAAAGAATTCAAATTTTTAGGAGAGAAGGGATGTGGATGGTTATAGTAAAGGATGTGGGCTTGTAAGGGAAAATAAATGAAAAAGGATGTGTTTCCCTAGGTAGACCTTGTTGGATCATGTTGGTAATGTTTCTTCCATGAGAAAGGGAATTGAGAAGATGGGTTGTGGTAGCGTCTCAAATAATCTAAAGAAAGGTGGATATCATATGATGGATGTAAGTGGGAAAGGGAAGGAAAATAGTGAGTTCAAACTTGTGTCACACTTTCGACCAACAAAATTGTTTCTAGTGGGACATTTTTAGCTAAAAAGGTTTCAACCAAAACCACGTGGCACATATGTGGATGATACATTTTCAAGCAAGAAGGTTTTACTTTAAACAATTTTGGTCAAATAAGTTTGGAGTGAAACTTGCCAAAATAAATTAAAAAAAATGCAAAATTTGGCATTTTTCTTGAAACAAACTAGAGCGGAAGGATTTCACCCTTAGCCAACAAGCTAGCCCTCTCACCTAGTTAGGTCATATTGACCTGATTCTATACTGTGTACACACGCACACACACACAAACACACATAATATTGCATAACTTAGTTTAAAGGCTATTTGTTTTTAATTGCAATTTTTTCTTTTACACAAAAAAAAAAAATATAATAATATAATATTGTATGCATGATCATTGAACTCAACTTTAAAAGTACAAGAGAAAATCCAAGAGTTCAATAATATCATCAACAAAATGTGGAAGCACCTATAGTTGTAATGACCATCTAAAATGATCATAATGTAGTATGTGATTTAGAACAATGATTTTATAATTCATGTCTACTTTCAAACTTATTTTGATTATTTTAGTATGCATTAATGGACTTCAAAAATAACATGTTGACCGCTTAGAGATTTTGTGGCCTTCCATGGATCACATTATCCACAAGTATACTTTGACTTTCTTTCCACACCTATTTCACATATTACTACCTTGATTATATGTTAATAACACTTTTAGATTTATAACACATATATGTCCACATTGATTCATGAGTACTCTCAAACTTATTTAGAAGTACAAGAGAAAATCCAAGAGTTCAACAATATCATCAACAATGTAGAAGCATCTATAGTTATGCATGGCCATCTAAATGATCATAATATATTATGCAATTTAAAACAATTATTTCATGATTCATGTCTACTATCAAACTTATTTTGATTATTTTAGTATTCATTAGTGGATTCCAAAGGTCACATGTTGGCCAACTAGAGATTGATCATGTTACCTACATGAATGCTTTGACTTATTTTTGACATCTATTTCAATTATTACTACCTTAATTGTATGTCAACAACACTTTTGGCTCTATTACACATATGTTCTCGTTGATTCATTATTTTATACTTCTCTATGAAATTGTGTGTTTGAGTGTATTCATTGGGCCTTAAGTTCAACAAGTAGGAAGAAACAAAAGACAATATTATTTGAGATAGGAAAAGACCTATGGTGCATCTTCCTAATGTATCACAAGATTTATTATTTGAAAATTTTAGGTTATTTTTCAATATTGCATAGAAGATAATTTTCTCTCATTGTTTTCACGAATGTGCAATGATATGCAAAATATTGTGTTGCACGTTCAATATAACATTAGTTTACTCGCTAGGTTATTGTTTTGTTTGTCACACCATCATCTTAGGTCATGTGGTGTGGATCAAAATGAGTTGTTTTAGTTTCATCAAATTTGGCATGACATCTCAATTTGTTAACTTATTTGAATGCTAATTATTCTTAATTGTAATTCCCCTTTGTACACAAAAAACAATATATAAAAATATAATATTTACATGCATTATCATTTAACTAGGTTTTAGAAGAATAAGAGAAAATCCCATAGTTAAACAATATCAACAATATCATCAACAAAATGTGGAAGCATATATAGTTGTATATGACCATCTAAAATGATCATAATGCAATATGTGTTTTAGAACAATGATTATGTGATCCCATTCTATCACATCACATAGGTTGACAACACTTGTCATCATCTAATCCCTTTATCATTTAGGGTTTGCTCTTATAAAGCACTCTCCTTCATTGTAACTCTATGCAAGCTTTTCTATGTAAGTTTTTCTAGTTGAGGATATAGTAGATTATTGTTTGTAGCTCTCTTGCGTGGAAGGTGTATTTGTTCATTGCTTGATCCTACGTCTCGTATTATTCACAAATCCAACACTCTCAAACTTATTTTGTTTATTTTAGTATGCATCAATGGACTCCAAAGATCACATGTTGACCACTTAGTGATTTTGTGGCATCTCATTGATCACATTACCTACAAGTACACCTTGACTTATTTTTCACACCTATTTCATTTATGACTACCTTGATTATATGTCAACAACACTTTTGGATATATAACACATATGTGTCCACATTGATTCATGACACTTATTTATACACAAAAATAATTTGGGACTACATGTACCAATTTTTATTAAATTTTTCCATGCCACATATGTCACACACATTTATTATAATATTAGAATCATAAGATCAAAATTGACAAAAAATACAATAGTTTACATACATGTCTTCATGACCACATACTATCTATTTATTTGTGCTTTCATGCTTATCTATCTACATGACTACTTATCATTGATCAATACATGACATTTATTAGCTAATCAATGCTATTATACATCACTATCTAGGTGGTTATATGTTATTTATGATCCTTGTCTATTGCAAATATTTCATCTTTATCTCATCATCTTGTCCATGTAGTGGTAATTATTCTGACATGAAATTTCACACTCACATCTTACACTTGTATAAGAGCGAATTTGCACCCTAGGCACAATTCCCCTTTTTGCCTCTTTACACTTTAGAAAACCTAAGTTGGAGGCTTAAATTCACTTAAGCCTGTTGATGGAAGTCCACTTGGCACCTATTTTGTGTGTTAGTGGAGGCATTTCTGTCAGGGACGCCTGTGTAGCGCGCAA
The DNA here is from genome assembly GCA_007258455.2 of Sequoia sempervirens. Classification (NCBI taxonomy): domain Eukaryota; kingdom Viridiplantae; phylum Streptophyta; class Pinopsida; order Cupressales; family Cupressaceae; genus Sequoia; species Sequoia sempervirens. The sequence goes on from VDFB02075321.1 coordinate 450,793,105, forward strand.
ACGTCCACGTGACACGCTTATGTCCCTGGCAGATTCTTGCAGCTGAGCCAACAAAGGCATTACTCTTCCCATTGGCAGCGAAGTTGTAACGCCTCCTTTGGCCACCCGACCCGAATATGGCTGTTTTCTTTCTCATTCCTTCATAATCAATCTTTGAACTTGCATTTGGAGGTTGGAAGAAATCTGGAACAGACTTGCCTCTCATACTCTCACTCTCACAAACTCACTTCCAAGCATTCCAAACATTCAATAGCAACAATATCTCACTTCATCACGTTGGTAGAGCAAGTTTGGGACCATGCCATTACAACAGAAGCTTGAGTTCCTCTCATTTCTCCCCCAAGCAGCCTTGAGTGCTTTTGGTGGAGGTGGTAAGCTTCCCTCTCCTCTCCTCTATCATTTGGTTGAGTAACATAGTACTATTTGTAGTGCTTGTGTTTTTATCACTTCTTTATCTTTTTTCCATTGGCTGTCCGTGGAGGTGGGAACACCTAAACGGGGGTTTGACTGAGGCAGACCCCTATACAGCCACCCCCAACATTCTCTCTCTTGTTGTGTGTAGGTGTTTGAGCTCTTGGAGGATCAGCTGGCGAACGAGTTCATTGGTGAGATTCTCCTCATCTTCATTACTTTCGCTTATTTGCTTTATAACATTAGAGATTACTTAATCTATTTAGTTACATCATTTTGTCCTTTTAGTTAAATAGCTAGGTTGGTAAGTTGTTTTTGTGTGTTCAACCTTGTCTCAGCTATTGTCTGGCCGTACAAACTACAACACGCTTTCGAGATGCCAGCGCGCTGCACTGTCGTCCATAGTATGCGCTGATGTCCTCGGACATAGAGCTCTCTTAGGCACAGAGTTGGACCTAAAAACTAACTTGTCTAGCCCTATATAAAAACTTGGATCGTAGGACCTAAAAATCCTCATCATTCTCATCCTCATACCCTAAATAATACATTTAGTTGAGGTAAGTTAGCGTAGCCTCTCACGTCTTGACCCTCCATGGCCTAGGGTATTGCATGTGGTGGCCCCCCTCTCTTACATTTTTGTTGAACCCGACGTGAACCAACGTCTATTCATTCATTGGTGTTAAAAATCCCTTTGGATATTTCGTGGTTATTGTGACCTTGTGTGTTGTGAAGGTTTATGAGCATCACAACCCAATCCACAACTTCTGGGCATATCGTGAGGAGAAGTATACGACACCTCCCAATGGATAGAATGAAGGTCTCACTTGGTCTCTCTACAAGTCTCTTCTCTGGTCCCGCCGTTAGCTTGGCTGCGCAGGAATAGTTATCAAGGAATGAGATGGGGTTCCCTGACGAAATTGATAACATTCCCACTCCTCCTGCGTCTCCCATGCTATCATCGGTGGATGAGCATGAGGCCGTTCAAATCCCTGTTGAATATGTGTCCGCCCTTACTAGAGGGTTGGGCGACCTTGAAAATCATTTGGAAAGAAATCTGAAGATGGCTAGAGCCGATCGGGTTGTCAGTGAATTAAACACATGATGAACAAAGATCAAACGGGTGTAGAGCTTTTGAGTAGTCTCTTCGGTATTGTTAAAGCATGTGATCCTTCGGGCAGCTTTGGTTTTGCACAAGGAGTCACCTTCAAAGAACACAAGAGACAACTAGGAGTATCAATTCCCCCCACTTCTGTCTACATGGCCGATGCGGTCCCTTCCATTAGTATCCCTTCTGTCCCTGAACAACCAAAAACTATCAAGGTGAATAAGGTCCCATTGGGCTTTAGCTTTACCCCTTTTGTCACCTCCAGTGGTGGACGCCTTGGAAGAATAGGTGGTGGAGGCTTTGGTAGTGGTGGTGGATTCGGTAGCGGAGGTGGTGCTGGCGGAGGTCATGGTGGTGGTTTCGACGGTGGCTCTGGTAGTGGTTTTGGCGGAAGTCACACTAGTGGCGATTCTGGAAGTGGACCTAGCAGTGGTTTTGGAGGAGGAGGTTCCTCTGGCCCTCTATCTTCTAACAACCCTATTTTGAATACTCTACTTCAGAATATGGGTAAGATGTAGAGTTAGTTAGTGAGCCTCTCCCAAGCCTCTTCCCAACCTATTTTGTAGCCCTTCTTCCGACGTAGCCCATTGTTGGTTGCTATCTTAAACACTCCTTTCCCTCAGGGAATGGAGATTCTGAAATTTGAGAAGTTTGATGGCAAAGGGGATTCGCAGACACACGTGTCTGCCTTTAATGCTCTTTGCACCAATTTCTTCCATCATGATGCTTTGATGGCTAAACTATTTCCTTGATCTCTCAAGGACATAACACTCGAGTGGTGCTGTTTCTTGCCTGATAATTCTATTTTCTCATTCGATAAGCTTGTTAACCAATTCCTTAGGAAGTTCCAAGCAAACATTGGGCTGAAGATGACCTTCTCGGATCTTGTCCAATGTAAGCAAGGATACAATGAAAAGATCACTGATTTCATAGCACGTTATCAAGCGCTTCTTTCACAAATCTTGTATCAGCTGCCCGATTCTGACGTGCAAGAGGTATTCATAGGCAACTTACAAAGGCCTTGGCAAGAGAAGTTCACCTTGATGAAATATCCCTCTTTCGCACACTTGTGTGCAACTTTACGAGAATACCAACAGACGGTTGCTTAGTTCGGGGGATATTCCTTGTGCTCCTGTTCTGAGGGGAAATCCATTGTGTCAATCTCCGGAAAAGGAAAATCCATTGCGAATGTAGTAGCTGTTGCCAATGACAATAACCTCAAACACAACCAGAAGTTCACAAAGTCATCAAAATCTTATACCTTTGTCTTACAGAAGTTGTTGAGGGATAAGATCATAACCTTGCCAGCTCCTAATCCTGTTAAGGAACCTTACCCTAACTGGTATGATGGGAGCACCTACTGTTAGTACCATCATGTTAATGGACATGATATCAAACACTGTATGCATTTGCATCATGAAATACAAGAACGCATCGAAGATGGTAGCATTCGTCTCGATGGGAGTAAACAAAACACTAACAAATCAATGGCGAAAGAAAATAGTGAACTACAGATATACACAAACCCATTTCCTTCGCATTCTACTAACATGATTATCGATCCAATTGATTATGCTTCTCAACCCGAGGCCTATGTAAATATGGTCATGGCGACTTCCATTGTTTCACCCGCACCCATTTCTCTAGATATTACATTTACAACATAGGATCTACCTTTGGACAACAAACCCTCACCTCTTTACATTCCCGCTCATATCAATGGTAACATTGTGATAGGAGTCTTGATAGACCCCGCGGGCCGTGTGAATGTTATTACCAAAGAAACATTAGTATTAAACTCACTACAAAAAGAAAAATATGAAGATAAAAGATCCACCATCCGTACCCACGATAGTATGAATCTTAAACCTTATGGCTCGGCCACCTTGTCCATCCTAGTTGGACCTAGGACTGTCGACATGGTCTTCGACATCATTCCGGAGTTGGACTTGTTCAGAGTGAAGCTAGGCATTCCTTGGCTGGATTCCATGAATGGGGTCGCTTCCATTTTCCACAAATCTTTAAAGTTCTCCCACGAGGGTGTTGTGCATGTAGTGCATGATACCGATTATCAACCTTTGGTATCTCATGGTGGATATTCGTTGGATCACTTTTGGCCCTCTCCAGTTGGTCCGCTTCCTCTGAGAACGGACCTACTTTACAAGAACTATGTGAAGTATAAAACTGGAGGCAAAGGGGAGCCAAAGTTGACCCTTCTTGTAATAGAACAACCGATTACCTCCTCTTCCCGGGAAGAGAAGAAGAAGCTTGCGCTTATGACTACTCCCTCTTCGAGAGAGAAAGAGAAGCCCATGCCGGTCCCTTCTCCTTCCCGTGAAGGTAAAGGGAAGGTTGCATAGTCCACTCCCTCTTCCCCGAAGAAGGAGGATAAGCCCATGATGGCTCCCTCCTCTTCCCGTAAGGGTAAAGGGAAAATGACCTTTTCACAGACTGCCCCGTCCTCTCCCCTTTGTTGGGAAGAGTACTAGATGAGCAAGCTTGGTGGCTACTTGTTAAATCCAATGATTCCTCCTTGGTGTAGGCCCAAGATCATAATCGTGGACCTTCCTAATGAATTTCCAGGACCATGGTACTACTTATACGACAAAAAGAAGGGTTCTTGCAGAGAATTTGACCTGTGACCTCCTACTGCTCTTGCTCCTAAGGTAGTGAGAGGAAAGAGGTCCACTACTGAGGCTCTTGAGTCAACTCCTCCCATCACTCCTCAGCCTGCTCCCCCTGCTCTTGCATAGGAACCCGTTCCTTCGCCTGACACGACCGTAGTGGACATTCCTATGATTGAGTAGGAACCTCCTGTCCCTTCACAAGCTCCGGCTTCTAACTCCAAGAGCTATAGGAACCGCCTTGCACGTGAGCACAAGCGTCGTTGAAAGGCTCTCCTGGCCGAGCAGGCCACTTCGCAACAAAAGGAGGAAGAAACGACTTCCCCTACTTCAGGGCCCTCTGCAACGTCTTTTGCCTGATCCGCTCTCGGCTTCTATTGTGAGCACAAACGTGCCTAACCCTAAATGGGTACAAGTGTTCATCACTCCTTTGGTGGAGCCGCCTTTACTGATGACCGTTCCAGATATTCAGCCCTTCCCTAAACCCATGGATATGGTTAACACTTCGGTCATATCCGCTGCGGTTTTGTCGTCTTCCTTTGTACATCTAGCTTCATATGTGGGGAGTTCGTCCCCTCCCGCAAAGAAAGAGGCAGAGGCTAGTCCTCGCAATAAAGGACATAGGAGGAGCCCACCTTCGCAAGGTGGCCCTGTGATGACTTGTTCTGTCCTTGTGACATAATCGTTCCTGACCTCTCCTGAGTTTGTCACCGCTCCCGAATCATTTAGCAAGCCTAGCAGTGGATCTCAGGCACAACCTGTCCCATCTACTAAGGTAAGACATGGCGCTCCCATGGGTTGCATGTTTAACTCTATGGATGAAGTGTCGACCTTGTCGGTGATCTTCTTGAAATCATTGACTTTGACTCCACAAGAGCTTGGCAGAGAGGACCTCGAGGGGCCCTCTTCCTTGGCTCTTATTGCAGGAGGGCCGAACGCCCCTCCTCTTAACATTCCACCCTTGCAGGCTCGTCCTCCTTCCCCTTATGAGGATTTAGATTGGGAAGTGGATGACCTTTTGGATGATCAGTGTTAGGAGGAGGAGGTCCCCACTTTCTTGATCTTGTGTGCGTGTTTTGTAATGTGCTCCCCCATACTCATGCTATGTGTCTCTGGATGACCCTCCTCACCCTTGTTGGTGCGTGGATATAGGCGTGGTTTGTGTGTCGTAAACCTTCTTCTATTTGTACCATCATTATTCCATGTTTGTGCTTGATTTTTGATAAATTGGGGATGATGCAAAGCGTTGGGGGCATTTAGGCTTCCCTTCCATGTTGACCCAATTTTTTATTTTTACTTTATTTTTTGTGCATTCTTCTTGATCTGGTTGGGGATTAATGATATTTCACCTTGCATTGCAGTTACCTACTATTATATGAGCTCAGATAAATTTGACCCTGCTAAACTAGATCCCCCAGTGCCCTTTGTTTGTACTTTTCACCTTCTCTTTATCTTTGTCTCTTCTTTGCTTGAGTTGTCCCTCCTATGTGTGACAATACCCTTTAACACTTCAAATTTCAAAAAATGAATTTTCCACCAATGAATCTTTTCTTGAAAGTCTTTACAATACCTTTTTCTTGGAAGCGTATTCTCAACTTGGAACCCTAACAAAATGTGTTTCCTTCATCACGGGTTCGTAAAGAAAAGACTTGAAGACCCTCCTCCGAAGCAGGAATCGCTTTGACTTCCCCTAGCATGGGGGCATGACCTTCCTTTCAAATTCCTTGATGAAGTGAACATATTTTGAAAGGATTCCTTGATGACGAATCACTCTAAGATGGTGACTTTTGAATTGAGTGTCCCTTGAGTGGACCCTCCTTATACTTCAAGGTAGGTTCCTCAAGGATCCTTTCTTCAAAAGCCTTTGTAATAAATGGAATTTTTCACATCTAGCTTGGGGGCAGCCCGACTAGACTTGTTCCATTCGTCCTTTCACATCTAGCTTGGGGGAAGCTTGACTAGACCTTACTTTTTCAAACCGTGCATCCCTTGCGTGGACCCCTCTCCTTTTGAAGGGTTCCCGAGGGACACCTTTGAAAGTTTTTTGGTCTACGTGACTGACCGCTTTAGACATGTTCTGTCTGCGGGTAGACATGTCGCCGCCTTTTGATGCATTCTATCTGCGGGTAGACATATTAACACTTTAGACATGTTCTTCTTGCGGGTAGACATGTCGCCGCTTTTAGATGTATTCTATCTGCGGGTAGACATATCAATGCTTTAGACATGTTCTATCTGTGGGTAGACATGTCACCACTTTTAGATGCATTCTATCTGCGGGTAGATGTATTGACGCTTTAGACATGTTCTATCTGCAGGTAGACATGTCATTGCTTTTAGATGTGTTCTATTTGTGGGTAGACGCATCAACGCTTTAGACACGCTCTATCTGTGGGTTGACATGTCGCCGCTTCTGACATGTTCTATCTGCGGATAGACATGTCGCCTCTTCCTGACTCTGCGAAGTCCGCTTCCTTGGGGCTTCCTCCATACGAGAGATCTTGGGGGTTGCCTCCTTGTAGGTCTGCGGGGCTGTAAGGTGCTTTGTTGTTCCAACTTCATAGTTCTGAGCAGCTATGGAGTCCTTTGTTTTTCCTGCATCTTCAGGTTCGCCATATCACAGTCTGCTTCCTCGACGATTTAGGTATACTTTTCTAACCCTATTCTTTTCTTGATCTACTTTACCGAGCACTCATCAGTAGTTGTGCTCGCTAAAGTGGGGGAAAATTATATAAGAGTGAATTTTCACCCTAGCTGCGATTCCCCTTTTTGCCTCTTTACACTTTAGAAAACCTAAGTCAGAGGCTTAAATTCACTTAAGCTCGCTGATGGCAGTCCAATTGGTGCCTGTTTTGTGTGTCAGTGGAGGCATTTCTATCAGAGATGCCCGCGCGGCGCGTAGACGTCTGCGCGGCGTGCTTACGTCCCTTGCAGATTCCTGCTGTTGAGCCAACAAAGGTGTTACTCTTCCCATTGGCAGTGAAGTTGTAACACCTCCTTCGGCCACCCGACCTAAATATGGCCGTTTTCTTTCTCATTCCTTCATAATCAGTCTTTGAACTTACATTTGGAGGTTGGAAGAAATCTGGAACAAACTTGGCTATCATACTCTCACTCTCACAAGCTCACTTTCAAGCATTCCAAGCATTTGATAGTAGTAATATCTCACTCCATCATGTCGGTAGAGCAAGTTTGGGACCACACCATTGCAACAGAGGCTTGAGTTCCTCTCATTTCTCCCCCAAGTAGCCTTGAGTGCTCTTGGTGGAGGTGGTAAGCTTCCCTCTCCTCTCCTCTATCATTTGGTTGAATAGCATAGTACTGTTTGTAGTGCTTGTGTTTTTATCACTTCTTTATCTTTTTTCCATTGGCTGTCCGTGGAGGTGGGAACACCTAAACGGGGGTTTGATTGAGGTAGACCCCTATACAACCACCCCCCAACATTCTCTCTCTTGTTGTGTGTAGGTGTGTGAGCTCTTGGAGGATCAACTGGTGAACGAGTTCATTGGTGAGATTCTCCTCATCTTTATCACTTTCGCTTATTTGATTTATAACATTAGAGATTACTTAATCTATTTAGTTACATCATTCTGGACTTTTAGTTAAATAACTAGGCTGGTAAGTCATTTTTGTGTTTAACCCTATCTCAGCTGTTGTCTAGCCATACAGACTACAACGCGCTTTCGAGACGCTAGCGTGCCACACTATCGTTCGTAGTCTGCTCTGACGTCCTCAAACATAGAGCTCTTTGAGGCGAAGAGTTGGACATAAAAACTGACTGGCCTAGCCCTGTATCAAAACTCAGATCATAGGACCTAAAAGTCCTCATCATTCTCATCCTCATACCCTAAACAATATATTTAGCTGAGGTAAGTTAGGGCAGCCTCTCGCATCTTGACCCTCCGTGACTTGGGGTCTTGCATGCGGTGGTCCCCCTCTCTTACAACACTATTGCATTTGCATGACGTAACCGTGTTCTAAGAGTTACACTAGGGGTACTACAATCCTTCCCCACTTTATTGATCAAGTTACACCATGTATCAAAATCCTTATTATATTGGAAACACTACACACCTTCCCTACTTTATCAATTACATGTTATTCCATGTATTGAGATCTTCCTCACTACTACTTGGACATATTGCCTCCCTTTTATGTGCTCATGCCTCCATAGTGGGGCATATGCCTTTCTTAGTGTCCTATACCTTTACACAAATGATACTAGCCATTAAGGTCCATGCCATCACTTTTATTTAGTCATGTTGAGAGTAAGCTCACTCCTAGACATTATCTCCAAACCACGTGCTTACCAAAATGATCATTTTACATGTTTTACTTGTTCCTCACATGATGCATTTATTTACATTTATTTACTTTAGATTATTTACATGCTTACATTCTTAGTTCATCTTCACATTTCATGTTCTATTTTAAAAATTTCTAAAGCTTGTTAAATTTTATCATACATACATTTAATTTATAAGTTAAATGTTTTCGAATTATCATTTAAAAAAAAGTTTAAATGTTTATTTTGATTATGTAGATTTACATACATATACACATATTTAGATGGTTGAACATATTTCTTGTCAATCTAATAAGTCTAATCATGGTCATAGAACTGAATTTTATTTTGTGACAATTAAGAGATAAGATAATGCATTGCACCATTTAGACAAAACTATTCTTAGTGCAACAAAGTGCCAAATAGAGATAGATTGGTTATCATTAAAGAGGATATTGCATGCATGATTGATACAATTTGATCATACAACCCTTATGATGATGTTAGGATTGAACATTTTTATGCATCACTCTTTACCTAAGTGCTACTAGAGATATGAAATGGTCATGTATTAGTAGGGCTAATTTATTGGATATGATTAATAACATGTTCCAATTTTGTATAGGATGAGATAGAGTGTGAGCTATCATATCACCAAGTGAATGGATCCCATTGTGGGTCTATTTATTTATCCTAGATGGTTGGAAACTCATCATATATGACTTTATAATGATGAGTTGCTACTACATTTCTAAAAATATTATATGTAGAAGCATATTTACATTTGTTAGTTGATTATACATCCACCCCTAGACATGTTAGATAGGGGAGAGGGAGGTTTTTCGACAAACCTTAGTATAGAAGTGCATATTTACTATTGTCCATTAATAAGAGGGAATTATTTAATCCAACATTTTTAGTACTTTTAAAATGTTTGGACCTAGGAGTAGTTGCAAAGTTTGTACTCACCTCTTTGAGATGTGACATTTTTCAGAATATAGCCACTATTGTTGATGAGGTTAATCACTTGAAATCTAGTCACATAAGTAGATATATGTTACACTCACATACAAGCCTTCCCTCTATTGAGCCTACATCAACTAGTTATGATATTTTTATTTGCGTTGAGATAGTGTCACCACATGATGTGCCACAAATGATTGGAGAGGATAATTTGCATAGGTTGAGCACATGTCTCACTTATGATATATTAGATGCATAGTAATTTAATAGTGTAGAGTATGGGATATTGCTTGATGTTGTGTCATCACTTATTAGGTGCTATTCTAATAGATGGATGGACCATGACTAGGCAACTGCACAACACTTGAGGCTACATCAAGATGTTTCAGATGATTCTACAATACCCCCATAATATATTCTTGATCAAGTTGATGTTACAACACATTTTCAACTAAGATCATTTAATAGACTTAATTTTGATGACACTCCATTAGTTCTAGAGTTGGGACCAACTAGTGTTACCATGACCTTTCATTCTTTTGACCTTATTGGGATTTAAAGTGTCATCGATGTTATATCATATTTGGCTTCACAATTCATTGACGATTGGATAAATATTAAAATAATTATATTTTATGTAGCGTAGGAAAATGTACTCTTTTACATTTTCACAGTATGTTTGGGCCCCCTTAATTAATTGGACTTAATTAATCTTCTAATTGCCTAAATTATGCATTACTAAGCGTTATTATTCCTGTTTTTTGAAAAAGAAATTGGCATAAAAAAAATGCTAACTTATGTTAAACACCTTAGACATTGTGTGTCCTCGATTTAGGTCCCAGGATCCATTCGCCCAAGGGAAAATGGGTCCTCCCTAAGTCCTAGGTCCCAATTTTTAACATGTTTTTGGTGGCATTTTAATAATTCATATTCAAGTTTCAAATGTTGGCTTGCGGAACCTAATTTTCAAGAAATTAGATAAACACTTATAAATATAAGGTCTTTTTATCAATTCAAATCTAAGTTGCATAATTCAAATTTCATATGACCAAAAGTATTGTCAAGAGCATTGAAGAACATATTTATCAAGCATCTACAATGGTAATCAAGATCATATCATCATGTCAAAGTTATGTGTGTTCATATTATGTTTTAGAGCTAACATTGTGATGTAGGTTTCAATCATTCAAGCAAGCATTCAAGTGAAAAATCAAGTCATCATTCAAGCCAATTCATGCAAGATCCAATCCTTAGAGAGATGTGTTGGACTTCAGTCCTCTAAGGGTAGCCATTGAAGGTTTGGTGAGTTGTGACATAGATTTGTTCATTCATCAATCCTTGTCATTTGTCATTATCTTTCATTATCAAGGTTTACTTACCAAAACAAAGTTTGATCAAGGAAAACCCCTATTCACCAAAAAGAAACATTTTTTCCTTCTCTTTGTGTTTGTAGATTTGTAGGTGAAGAGGGATTAAAAATTGGATCGAGTGCAATTTTACAAAGTTATCAAAGTTGTCAAGCCATGAAAACTTATTTGTAGAATTTATTTTTGACTTTTTGATAGTGGAATCCAAAGGAATCGAGAGTGTAGATCCAATATCAGAGGACTATGAAATCAGATTTTGGATCCCTATATAGAGACCCATTCGCCCTAGGGCAAATCTATCCTAGTAGGACACTCAACAACCCTTTTAGGTTGAGTTAGGTTTGATAAATTTAGCTCATGTGGTTAGTAAGTCTTCCACTTGTGTCAAAATGTTTAGTGTATTGGTATTCATGTTAGGTGTGTTGCAATGGCATACTACACCACCTTGTATACATTAGTGTAATGTAACATGTTCAATATTAATCTTGTATCACAAAAAAAAATTGTTCATCCAAATTATATTGTTAATGTCTTTGATGTCAACTTGAGACATTACAATTTCCATAAAATGTAAATCTATATGCTGTATGCTTATTATTGCTTATACGAGTTATAAAAATATTTGTTTATAATGTTGTTTTCCTTTAATACCAATTGAAGTTTCCTTTTCTAACTGTTATTTTTTCTTCATCCAATGAAAAAAAGAAAGAGCAAATTGTGTAAAGCAGCCTAGAAAGCACAATGCTTTTTTTTAACAAATTAAAAGGGTCTCCAAATCGTCAGCAAAGTAATGCCAAAGAGGTCAAAATTTAAGTGTAGATAATCCAAAGAAAAGCTTGAAAATAGACAAGGTATTAGAAAGAAGCATAATTTAATGAAGGGGAACTTATGGATAGGTTTGCCACCTCATCGCCCCACTTGACATGGAAAAGGTGACTTTTGAGAAAAAGATGAGATATTCATTAGAAAAGAAAGAGAGGGAGTACACAATGAAAAAAACAATAAGTTTTTTTTAACTTAATGTTAAAAGTGGGATGAATGAGCTTTTAAACAAAAGACAAAATTTTAGATATACCTATAATATCTTATGTCCCAAAGCGTATGCTATAATTTGTATGATAATATAAAAATGTACTTGTACAACAACTTTTCTTACATATCAAAATTAAAAGATAAAAGGTATGCAGATATAAAATTTCAACGGTGATAAAAGATAAAAGGTGTAGATATATAATTGTAATGGTGATAAAAGAAAATGTTTAAATGTAATTATATGTTAATAAATTGTATAGTTTTGTGTAAAGTTGAACTTATTTATTTATTTATTTATTTTCAATATATTCTCATATAATTGATTATAATTTATCTATATTTATAGATATCTTTATATATATGATATGTATTTTGTCTATTATCACTTCTATGTGTATACATTTATTTTCCATATTGATATTAGTATTTTCTTGTCTTGGGTCAATCATATGCTGTAGGATTGTTCTATTAAATGATTTTTTCACATTGCATGGAATTGTCCCTTAATTTAAAATTTTAAAATTTGTCAACTCACCTATTTTATTCCTACCACAAGTTGACTTGGTACACGTTATGCATGCTTATTACTATGTAGTAGTACTTAAAGACATTCATTTGAACATTATTCAAACCTTGGAATTATCTAGTAATCATTCATTTTCCTAAAGCATGCAAGGAACACTTCAATTGGAGCACTAAAAGGATCTATCTACATCAAAATTCACATCTTAAGACATTTGCACACTTGCTTGCTCTTTGCTAACAATTACCAAGATCATAAAGCAAACTAGTTCTTAATAGTCATAGACTAGTCTAAATTGAAAAGTAGAAGGATTGATTAAATCATATTCATAGGTTGTACGATAAATCTGCACTCATAGAAGTGAATCAAATCCATGAATTTGACTTAGAGATGATTACAATTTTACAAAAAGTTCAAGATATAGATTGTCTAGATTACCTAGTATTTTATACCAAGACACTAGATTCTAATGCTTCATCAAAGTTTTCTCCACCATTTCTCTAGAGCTAAGTACTTTAACTATCACATTTACTTTCACAAAATAATATGTGATTGTTCAATTAACATTATTAAATCATCCACCGCTTTGTTGTTACTCTATCGACAGTGTTGAAAGAGGAGGTTGACAAGAAGGTTGTCGAGGCTGAATCCAACAACAATTGGGTTGGGGATGATGTGCTAAAACTTCTCATGGAGGAATGAGAGGGAATAGCTAGGTGATGGGAGATGTGTGGTTTGTTGTCGGGTGGGTTGTCTTTTTGCTGTCTTTGTTTTGGATATTATGTTGTTACTAGTTTTTATTTTTTGATATGAAATTTGGCCCTTGGGGCCCCTCATGTTAAGGGTACCGCACCCTATAAATGTGACTTATATTATCAAAAAAACATTATTAACCAAATAATTAATCAATCTAGATTTTTTTTAATGCTAATGTGTGTTGATTTAATTTAATTAACCTACATTGACATTCAAAAAATGTTATTTTCCTTTACATTAATATCTTCATGTCACAAAACTTATTGTCACTAATACATTTGACTGCAAAATACGACGAAACTGTCCAACAAAATATGTAAAATTCGATGTTCGTCGGGTGCTTGTAAAATTTGATGTGTAATTTTCAATTTTTTGAAAGTTTATCCCCAACGTTCGTCGAAATGCCAGATATTATTTTCGTCGAATGTTCGACAAACATGAAAAATTAAAAAAAATCAAATTGTGGCCGACATAAAGAAAAGTGAGTTCGCACCTGATTTATTGTGACAGTGTTTTGCTCTACTTGAGACAGTTTGTGGAGAACTAAGGACGATTTTCTTGGGAAAAATCAGAAAAAATTCAAGAAGATATCACCAGGTTGAGGGTAGTCATTGTCTTTTGCAGAATTCAATGAAGTCGATTGTAGTTCCGGTTTGAAAATCATATTTTAAAGCAACATCTCATCGATTTCATTTTTAGAGGTTAAGGGTTTTGAGAATTTCATGTCCAGATTTTGTTGTGTGGAATCACCATAAGATCACAACGAAGGAACAGATTCTTGTGACTGTAATTATGTGATCCATAACTCTATTGGTCATGTGGCACAATTGTGCTATAACAAATACAGGATGCATTCATGTGTGACCCAAGTTTAATGTGGCTATGTTGTGATAGAAATGGAGGCACTCATATAATGTAGTTAATTCAGGTTGTATAATGTAGGTGTCAATCATCATTGGGTGCATTCAGGTTGTCTCAAGTTTAACATGATAGGATGTAATTATAGCATGATTGAAGAGTGATTACTTATTGCTGCAATAAAGAGCCTATAACTCTGGTTGATATGCAGAGTGGTTGTGTTATATCAATTATGTAGTGCATTCAAGCACAACCCATTTTTAATGGGCTATTCTAGAGAGTGATCAAGATTTTCTAAACCTTTTGAATGTTACTTGACATATATTTGCATAATCTGAAATTCCTTCAGAGGCTTTTGAAGTATCAATGTATCCTATATAGGGTTTAGAATGATTTCTTTTAATTAAAAAAATAAATAAATGATGTATTTCCCTGTAATTAGATAATGTGGAGATCTCCTAAATCTGCCCCAGCACACTATCCTCTTTGGCAATATTCATTACTCCAGCTACTAGGTTTTTGCATGTGACATCTATAATATCTTCATGACCGTGGCTTTTAAATAGATCTCAGTCTTTGCTTTAATCCTTTTCATGGTAACCCTTGAGTTCCATAATCCACCTTCAATCTCTTCTAAGAACGCCTTTGTTAGACCGCATAGTATGCATATAAAGTCCCTTCATACCCGCCATTGTTCCAAACCACCACTCATTTCCTTGCTTAAAATGTTGCCTCCATAAGCACAATAGCATGTTTTTAAATCATGGTTTCCAGTGATTGACCATTAAGCTCACTACTTTCATCAAGATACAATGATATTTTTGTCTTCAAACTCACGGTATTATGCAAGATAACATTGTGAATTTGGTTATCAGGTAATGATTCAATTTTCTGCACATTTACTACTTTGCTAACTTCCTTTAAGATTGGGTATTGCACCTCACTCGCAACTTCAAACAACTCACTACTCATCACTTGAAGATTCCTTTCATGAGCATCCTTCTATAAAATCAAACTATGCCCTATAGGTTGCCTACTTACTACAGGGGACTCATTGTTTCATGGTATTATAGTTCTTAAGATCCTTCAACCTTATTGACACTACTTCACAGTCCACAAGGTATTATTCACTATTCCCCCATCTTAGATGAGTCTCAAAACACCGCTCAAACATGCAATCCACTACCTCCATTATAATAATATTAATGGCTAAGAAGAAACATTGAACCTATGATTACCATCAAGCATTTCATTTGACACCATTCCCCGACATTGCATTTGCCTTGTCTAACACTACCAAAACATTTGAAAAACCCTTAAGGTTAGCAAGGTAAGGAAACCCATCAAGTAAAATCTCCACTTTACTATGCAAGGTTTGACCTTTATTATCTTGTCACTGCTTAGCCTGTTTTTGACTCACATCTCAAGTGACTGCCATTCTTCTTACCATAGATTGCATTTACAAATGTCACTAAGCTACATAGTGTGCTTGTTATTGGCTACAATCTTTAGATTGCAAGATTTTGTTATTACCTACAATGTCTCAATCTTTCTGGTATTGCAACCTCACTAATCCGCTATAGTTATTGTTTATGTTTCTACTGAGGCCTAGGGTTTGTACCCTAATCATGCTCTTACCAATGCTTCTGTTGTTTTTTATTAGGGTTCTCTAATGTTGAGGGTCTTAGGGACAAGCTCAATATAAGAAGTGACACATTGCATCTTTAACTAAAAGGATAAATCCGTATTGACACAGCAACGATGATCTCCGACTGCTGTTCTTAGGAATGGGTCACTTGCTCTTACTAGCTCACCTATCAAGCAGGAATTTTGTGGACGAAACACATTCGATTTTAGGAGTCTTAAATTCATGGAAATCATAGTAAAATCAAAATTTAATAAGTTTTGGAATTAGCATTGTAAAGTGTTTTTTGGGGTCATTAACTTCAGACTATCTTCTCTTTTGCAGGGGTGGTTGCATGCCAAATTTTTTTGGTGTAAAATATCGAAATTATTAGACTATGTTACCTGTCTATGAATAAAAATTATTGGAGTGTGAGTTTGATATTTTTTGAAGATCTAAATAGTCAAGCTTGGTAAAGAAAAATCATGTCAGATAATATTAGTCAAGAACAAAATGAAGAGACACTTGATAGATTGTGGGCTAGATTGAAAAGAAAGGGTGATGGGAAATGTTATTGTCCTTGCAATAATTGCAAGGGCTTAAAGACGAGACGACTTTTAATCACAACAGCTGAGAAACATTGTAGGCAGCATGGTCACGTTGAAGGGGGCATGATTATCGTCCATTGGTAAGTTATTCATTATATGTGTTTATATTGATTGAATTTGTAAACGTTTATATTGTTTTAAAATTATATATATATATATATATATATATAATCACTTGATCATGATCATGGTTTATTTGTGTCTATCATTATTATAAAGGTGGGGCGCCCTAGGGAAGATGATATGGATTATCACAGCCCGGAGAATGTGGTTTTGCAAGTGGATGAACACGGAGCTATGAATATCAAAGATGAAGTTAATGATCCTATGGAAGAAGATGATCATGCGCCAGAAAACAAAGTTGAAGATGATGGTACGAATACATTGATCCATGCCACATTTAGTGGCAGAGCTGATCATGATGATCAAGATGACTTTGATGATGTTCATGATTTACCTATACTTGATAAGGCATACGAGCCCCTTTATGAAGGCTCTAAAACAACTCTTCTCTCTGTTGTATTGTTGCTGTTGAACTTTAAGGTTATGAATGTTTTATCAAACATAGCAATCTCACTTTAGATGTTAAGGTATGTCATAAATAAGCCATCTTTTTTCATCTATTTTAATTGTCAAGTAGTTCATCACTAGTAAATAAAGGATGAAATATGTACCATTAATATTCCTTTATATGAACAAATTATTTTTGTTGTGGATTGATCGGTGAATTTTTGTTACCACCATCAACATTTTACCGCCATACCGGAGATTTATGTGCTGGCCATGAAAGATATCGAATGGAGTATCAAGCAATAGATGCATGTCCCAATGATCATATTATATATCAGTAAACAATGAAATTTGCAATGCATCGCCTGCATCGTCATATCGCGATATCGAATGCATCAAGTAACAAAAGGTGCCTCAAGAAGGTTCTTTCATTATATTCCCATTATTCCACATATGCAATGATTATTTAGGTGCAAAAGCTTAGTGCAATTGATGGATTACCATGCATGGAATAGAAGTGGAGATGATATTCTTCGAATGCCTGCAGATGGTTCTGCATTTAGGGACATGGAGGAAAATGGCCACACTTTAAAGAAGAACCTCGTAATCTCAGGCTTTCATTGGGAGCGGATGGTGTCAATCCATTTGGAGAGCTGAGATCTATTTACTCAGTGTGGCCTATTTTTGTTATCAACAATAACATTCCTCCATGAATGTCAATAAAGAGGGAGCACATAATGTTGTCAATGATTGTTCCAGGTATTTGTTTACATAAATTTTCTTTAACGTTGTAGCATCTCATTTGTCTTATTTGTTGTGTAATGTTTTCATTCAATATTCATGTACATTAATATATATATATTACAGAAAATGGTTATAATAATTATGTAATGTTTATGTTCATTCAACTAGGTAAGTACCGTGTGAAAAGATATGAATGTATATATCTAAGCCTCTTATCAACGAATTACTAAAGTTATGGAATGGTGCCACTATGTATGACGTCTCCAGACCAATAGGACAAAGACAATTTCAATTCCATGCAATGCTTGTATGGACAATTCATGATGCCCCATGGCTAACACATTTTTGTGGTATGTTATAATGTTCGACTGCACTTTAACAATATTTAATTTGATGAAGTAGATATCATGAATGTTTTAAAAATAATCTATTCATTATATATAATTATAAAAATTGACATATTTAATCCAATTATATATCATCTTGCATGTCTTCAAACAAAGGAAAAATTTGCATGTCCAATTTGTGGTCCAAAGATGAAATCTTGTCATTCAACAAGTTTAGAAAAGTAGGTGTTTGATGAGTATAGGCACTTCCTCCATAGAAATCATAAGTATCGAACTACTGAAAAACATCTTTTCAATGGGAAAGAGGAGACTACATCAAAACCACGAAGAATGTCACCTCACCTATGGAAGTTGGAATATAATAGAATCAATCGTCAAGGTTATACATCAGATCAAATTGCTTATCTATCATATATGATATGTTTTGAATTTATATTTTTATATTGTGTTGTGTTTACTCATGTTGTAATTGACAATGATTGTCGTTGTTACTTTTTTTAACTTATATGCTTCATGAAGGTCGTCAAGGCATTAATGGTCGGCTTCCACAAGGACTGAAAAGTTATCCCAGACAATTTAGTAGGTTGCCCTACTATGAGTAGCTACAAATTGTGTATTTGTTTGATACAATGTATATCGGAAAGAATATAAATAAATGTTATGGAAAATATTGGATGGAAGGCATGACAAAGAAAAATTGTAAAAATTTGTAGTGACATTCAGAAGCCAATCATGCAATGAAAAATGTCATTGAATTGAATAGTGATGGAGACCAAATTAATATAAGTGCCCTTCCTTGGTTATTAACAGATGTTGTTAAATGCTATAAAAGTCATACAAAAATTTGATTTCCCACAGGATTTACTGCTAACATAAACAATATAATAACAAAGAAAGGTGAATTTGGGTCAGGGATGAAAATGCATGATTGGCATACCTTCATTAAGGTAATTATTCTGGTATATTATATACACTTGTATAATGCATGTACTTTTCAGTGTATTTTGTTTACTACTTTTGGAAAAATAATGAAAAGATCATTTTATAATTATTGTAGTACGTTCTACCTGTATCTCTCCCAGACAACTTTGACAACAATGTGAAGCAAGTTATATATGATCTTGAAAAATACATGAGGTAAGTAGCGAGATTTGTTCAATTCCCTGTATACATCTTATAATTGCCATTTATTTTACTTGTTATGTAATATATTGTATATTTTTGTTAAATATCATTAATATATTTGTGCCTTGAATCACTTGTAGATGGATATCATCTAAAGAAATTCATAAAGAAGATATAAATTATTGGAAGAGAAAAATTCCTTGTCTAGTGTGTGAAATGCAAAAGTGTCTACCTTCAACATTTTTCAATGCACAAGAACACTATCTCATACACCAAGTTGAGGAGATTGAATTGTGTGGACCTGTACACACAAGGTCAATGTAGATGGTTGAGAGGCACTTGAAATTTTTGAAGGCTTTGGTTAAACAAAGAGCACATCCCGAGGGTTCTATGATGGAGGGATATATGGTATATCAGACCATGGTGTACATTAGTGAATATCTTCCTAAGTTTGCGACAAAGATCCATTTAGATCGCATTTAGGATCCCAACTCCATTAACAAATTCGAAGAGGAGTACTGTTGGGGAAAGGTAGATTGAGGAAAGTGAGAGGTAATTATAAGATGGTCATAGAGATTAATTGGAATGCATTTTCCATATGGTTTTTATGTATATTGTACTTATTTAATTTTTAATCTTCAATATACATCAATTATAAATTAAGTTCGTGTACTGTGGTATTTAACTAATTATACGTCATTTGTGAATTTCAATTTATTTTGGTACAGTTGGTCGAGAGTGGGATGCACTACATTTGTATGTCACAAACAATCTTGATTGGATGACGGTATGGATTGAACGATGTCAACAATCTAGTTGCACATTAACATGGGAAGGTGTGGCTTCATTGGTTAAAGAAGCTCATCGTAATGGAGATTCCAATGTTACACAAAGGGAAATTGATTTAGCATATGGTTTAAGAGATAAACAAAATGATAAATATGGCCAATCAATTCATATTATTTAATTATTTTCAAGTATATTGATGTATATATATCTTGAGATTGTTTTCTTGCATACATTCGGCCAAGAATAAATATGTTTATCAACTGACGATATTGCAATAATTTTTACATGTTTGACATATTGCAGGTGAAACACCACAAGGCTATGTGGTACAATGGTTGTAAATTTCAAATCAAAATATTGGATGACATGAAAAAAACTTGTGATTCTGGTATAACTGCAATCTTTCAAGTGACTAATGTTTCATCTAGAAGTTTACATACATCCGTATGTAAAATTGATACTATGGATTTTGATGATATAATGGAGGACTTTAAGTCCTTTAGATTAATTTTGTTCATCATCCTATGGTATAGGCTATGATTAAATGAAAATGATCCTGAGAGAACTATTATTGAACATGATAATGGATTTACCATGGTTAATACAAGGTTGATTGAGTGAGCTAGAAATGAGCCCTATGTTCTTCCAAGCCAATGTGAGCAGGTATTTTACTTAGAGGTTCCAAGTAAAATGGGTTGGTCATTTGTTGTTAGACATGATCCAAGAGGAAGGCTAGCAAAGTATAATGTGGTGGAAGAAGAAGATACCGAAGAATTAGAAGATGATGTAGATGATGATCAGGATCAACAGTTAGTTGATGATGTCCCTTATGAAGATGTCGAAGAGGAAGAACTAGATGATGATGATGTAGGAATTAATGTTCATGAAGATGACATCTGTGTGGATGATGACATTATCGAAACTGATATTGATGATGATGATGATATGACCAATCCTTACAATGTCGAATCTGGATCGGATGATATAGACAAAGAGTTGGATGATGAAGAAGATCAATGACATTGAAATGTATAAGTTATTTCATTATATTATCTATTTGATATTAATTTCTTGATAGAATTATATTTGAATTATGTGGTTACATAATTAATTCATAATGTTTTTAATTTTTATGCCATTACATGATTAATTTAATGATGTACTTTTTAATGTTTGAAAGGTCAAAAAATTAAAACATTTCAATAGTGATGTTAATAACCTTGAAATTAGTGTGTTTTATGTTTCATGTGATCATAAAAGATTAAAAAGTCAGTTGTAGAGGTGGTTGTTCAGTGGTTGACGTGTATGTTGGTTCTTTTTACAATGTAACCAGGTTTGTCTTCTAATATACCTATGAAATTGCCAATTCCAATCGAAGGTAGCTCGAAGGACCTAGACCAATTGATGAGGACTTTAAAAGCTTCCTACACTTTGGGTTCTACAAGACCCAGGAAGGTGATCCCTTAATGTTTTTACAACCTCTGTACCATTATTATAAACAACATTAACAATAACAAATGATCTCACTTAATAGCTCAACATGATAAGATAACATCAACTAGAATTGGTCACTCATAGACAATATCAACTATCCGAGCGATAACTAAACACAATCCATTGTATAAAGATGGAGGCTTCCACGATTGCAATTTGTAGCAAGCTCTAGGAAAAGACAAATAAATACTGAACTACACGAATAATTACAACTTAGATCAGTGCCATATATCCATTATAGGAGTCAAATTCATAAGCATCTACAGGTTTATAACAGATTTAATATATAACATATAAGATCCGTGACAATATTGCATTATAATTTCATCAGTGTGCATTCTAACCCAGGACTGCTTATCAAATCCTTATACAGCACATATCGGCCTATAATCCCATTCAAGCATTTTGATTAATTCTTTGAATTAAAGCTAAAATAGAATCATACACACTAATAATAGTGAGATGATAAAACAACCCTCTTGCTATTTCCCATTCAAAGTTCAGATATGCATGTACAATGGAGAGACATGAGCTCAAATTTTTATTTCAACTCAAATGCTAGTACTGTTATACAACATTAAATCTCTATGAACTCAAAACCTATTACATAATGAATCAAAACCTAAATTGCATTTCTCTAAAACCATCAGACTTTACAATTCACTCTGCAACTTCACCTAGACTCGACAAAAGTTATCTAACTTGCTAACCCGTACTTTTGGCCTTGAAATCCTTCTTATAGAAAATGAAGGAGCAAACAAGCACCGAGCCAAAAATACACCTGTCACCAGTCAATTGGAGCACCTGGTGATATTCCAAAATTTGTTACAATAGCCACCACCTTAAAAAATATTCTTGTTTAAAAATCGTTACAACAACAATCATCCTGGAGCATATTCTCGTTCATTATGTCGGTGGAGAAAGGTTGACGCAATAACAAAAAACCATGCGAAACCCACGCCAAGAAAGTCATCCATACAAAACTAGAAACGTTGTAACCACAACATCTGATTTGCCACCTATTGGTAGCCCACTCTTTTTACTCATCATCATTCAAATACTTAGCCACCCACCTCTGGTATTCTTCATCAGTTGGCTAGTCAAAATCAATCACTTTTTTTACCTTTATACTATAAGGCAAATACTTTACCACTACTTGATTAGCATCTGTTTCAAAAGATTCCAAAAATGAGCCGGTACCAATAATCTTATCCATACAATTTACCAACAAATCATAATCTGAGTCATCACAAATTTTTTTAATTTGATTATTGATGACTCTACTTGCTTGATCCTGCCATTGTTGAGTGTTCCGATTTCCTCCCTCACCATCGGGCCATATCAAGTTTTTGGTCACAGGTTACCCCAATCATTGAAGTTCTTACCAACTCCCCTAATCTTCCTACTTCTAGATCATCCGGGTAAGGTCCTAAACTTTGCAATGATTTGTCCATTATATATAGGCTTCAATGATTGGGGCCCGTTATTTACATCAAACCTTGAGGATTTAGTCATAATATCTAGATTATTTTCCCTAGGGATCCAGTTTTGAATTATTGGAATCACTATCCCCTTATCCCTATCAATATTATTTATTGCTTCAGATAGCAAAGAATACAAAGAATGCATAGAGGGCAGTTTATTATCCACCTTTTCATTTAAATGCTCCAAAACAAGAGTAACAATTTCTTTTTCTTTGAAAGAAAACCCTCCTCTTTAATTCCTTAGTGATGGCTGTAATTGATCAATTTCCTGCATGAGTTGCCTCTTTGTTGGATCAACAGAGCACTTTGTTTGTTCATCGACTTGTTCTAGAGGAGGGGTAAGAGCAGGATTTTGAATGGGAGACCCTGGTGTAGAAACATTTGGAGAAGCAGGAGGCATTGACCCTACTGTGGGAGGTGATGTGCTGGTTCGTGGAGCATTGGATGTTTCCCCAGTATGTCTATACTTGAACCTTTCTACTTCAATTTGCAGCTCAACATTCCTCTGTTGCATTTTACTATATTCTTCAATTAAAATGTTATACTTCTCCATTAGGCTCTTTCTTTCAGCCTCCTCCCTTTCAGTAGTCTTTTGGGCCAACTTGGCCACATTCACAGTTAAACTAGTGGCTTCAATTGTTGTAGTATCTGAAGCTCTCTTTATTATTAATCCTCCTTTGAAATTTGGATTAATATCAACAATGTCTGGCTTTTTTCCTTATGGAGCCAATGCCCAAATTGCCAAGGTCTCATATTCTTCACTGAAGGCAAAGTTTTATAATGCTGCCTTAACTTCTTCTTCAGAATCCTGAAAATGATTCTTGGACTTCATAATGGCACTGAAAGCCACTGCATCTGTGATGTCCTATTTAGGCAAAATCAAAACACTAGCCTAATTCACTAGTTGTCTTCCTTCTTCAGGAGTGATATTTTTGAACTCTTCCATTAGTTCAGCTTTCACTTCATCATTCTCCTAATCTGACCTGTCAGGCCTTATTTTTCTTCTCTCCTTGCATTTATTTTGATATTCCTCAAATTTCATCCTCCATGCCAATTGTAAGAATACTGGAGTCTTTACAAATGCATTGTCATCTAAGAACTCCTTGCAAGCCTCCATTCTTGCATCCTACACACTCTTACCCTTCATATCCAAATCAGATAGAACCAATTCAGCTGACCTAGGAGGGGATGGCAGACCAACCTACATGTCTTGATCAGTAACAATAATTTCATCTATGAGATCCTTAGGTACGTGATCAGTTCTTTGCCTCTTAGGGCTTGGCTCAGGTGGTGGTGATGGGGGACTGCGCTGTGGTGAAGATTTTAATTCAATGATTTTGATAGCCCCAGGTACTTTGAATTTTGGGCCTGGTCATGAAGGCACCTTCATTATTTTCTTCCCTTTTCTATCTACTTCTCTCATCACTGCCAGATCCCTTTTCCTCCTATAGATGGGCCGCCTTTCTGTAGGCTGACATACTGGCCTTGTTTCAATTGGCATATCACTTTGTCCTTGCATATCCAAACTTAGCCTTAAATTTATCTTTTTGGTTGTCAAGGTGTCCATTATCTCCTTGAAATTCTTTATTAAAAAGTCAATTCTCTTTTGATATGGAGTGAATTCCATCAATAGATCATATGTCGGATCCATTTCATGCACAATATTCAGTAGCTTACTATAAACTATCCACTTTTCCTTGTTCAATTCTTATCTATTTAAATCAAATTCATTCCTGATCGGGTCCTCAGGGAAATTGAACTCATGTGCAAATTTTCCACCTTTTATTCTTTGTCTAAAAAGAGCAAAGAAACCTTCAAGATCATGTTTTTGCCTTGGACCAAATCTCATATGGTAATCAACAAAGAATTTGTCAAAATGTGTCCAACCTCCCTTTAAAAATGTAAAGTCAGACACTACTATATAATCAGGGAATAAGGTTCCCTTCCCCTTTCCAATTAGGTTATCTTCATGAATACACCCCATTTTCCACATAACTTCTGCAAACCCTAGTCTTGGTGGCACATTGTATGGCAGTATGTGAGGGGTTCCTTAAAATCCATATATTCTTAGGATAGTGCTGACTAGATATGGGATAATGTCACCCCAGTTATATAAAACTCTCAATTCTAGTTTCCTCTCCTTCGGCCGAAGGAAATCATGCAGTTCCTGAGGGATCCTAGGTACATTTACCATCAATCTAGCCCTCAATCTTGTAGCAAAACAATGATCAAATTGCACATAACTGGTACTCTCCTTATTACAGGACAAATTTGCAGCCCATATCTATACTGACAATCTTTCTCTATTAACTGATTGTCTTAAGTTCATATTCTCAGCAAATAAATCAACATTCCTAAACAAGAACATATGCATCAACATGGAATACCAAAAGAATTGAGTACCAGTATCACCATTTTACAGCTTTGACAGTCCTTCATGTATCCTCTCCACCAAAAAAGAAGCGAAGTCATATGTTACAGAGAAGTTAGGGTGTTGTCTTTGCACCCCCATGAACATGTATGTAATTGACATTACTGCACCAGGGCTGAAATCAGATATCTGACATAGTGAATAGAAAGTAGCTAGGAAAGGCTTTCCAAAACAATTCAATCTGAAGGGTTCCTGGTCACTAGGGCTGATGTGAAATTGTGAATCCCCTGCCTTAACCAGATGAGGTGGAAGCAGCTTAACCCTAACAAGAGATTTCTAATTTTGTATACTTTCTCCTTCTATTTCTTCTGGCGATTAGGAACCAAGTCATCACTCGCTCACTCAAATCAAAACTGCTGGATAACATCTCCTCAAGTAATTTCTAATAGAACCCCTCCATCATTATCTCTGATTACCCATGTGATAGGGTCATATCTTATGGCCATTGCTCTAAGTAAGTCCACATCAGGGAACACATTTGGAACAACCAGCTTCCCATATCGTACCTCCATCCATTTGAAAAAGGATGAGGCAAATTCCTCTGTCCATACCATAATCTGAACATTTGTAAGCCTGTGAGTGGAACCCTAGCATCAGCAATGTTGGAATTATTACACACCAACCCCTCCCCTAGGATTTTTCTTCGCATCAACACCAAACCTTTTATTCTATCATTTGTTGATAATAGAAATTGATCTAGGAAATCATTGTACAAGTTTCTTTTCAAATACTCAATGTGGCTAGAGTGCTGCTTGGTTGGCGCCATTTTAGACAAACTAGGGCCCTCACTACAATGTTACACTTGCAGTGGCTATGACTAAGCAGAGATAGGAAATTATAGAGTAAAAATATCGCAATTCCTCACAATTTATGATTAAACAATAGCCCTAACAAAATATTTTAATGAATTCAGTGACAAGCATAGCAGACCCCCCTGCTTTCCCAAATTTAGGTGCAAAATGATTGGGAAACAGAGAAAATTAACTCACGGCTTTTTTCGCACAAACTCCAATTTCTGGCAGCAGCTGCTCACAATTTCACCTTTGGCTCTGAAACTATTTTCACGAAATACTTGGATACTTTGTGATACAAATGAGATGAGTAAATTGATTTTATGTCGATCAAATTCTGCCAGTGGATGTCTCATCCGCCATTAAAGCTCACTTGCGGGCTGCACGAATGGCTCCAACCATAATTTTATACATATTTAAATTTGAGCCGTTGATCCTTCAGTTTGATCAAATCATCGATGACCATCTTCAAAATAGGCTGACATAATCACCAACACGGCAATAAAGGGGCCCACTATGTCATACGTCGTGAAGGAATGCCACATGGCGGTTGCCCGCGATATCGCAATTCTTTGATTTATCATCACGGGATGGCGGGCACCGTCGATCTTTTTACCATAAAGCCTGCTCCTTCAAAAATGGTCGCTATCCTTTCCTTTAACTGTCGAACAGCTTTTCCCTTAAAATCATAACATCTACATTGAAATAAAACACATGCATCTTACAAGCGCATTAGTAATATGCCTTGTAATACATTTAAAATCAGCGAACGCTTTCTTCACTCCTTAGGCTTCATTGCATGAGACACGTGGCAGGCACCCGCGACATCGCGATCCCAAAATTCTTAATCGCGGGATGGCGGGCATCGTCAATCTTGAAGAGACAGCTCATCAATGGTCACACAGATTTCATCCTTTATGAAGGGCATGTGGCACCCGCCCGTGATATCACGATCCCTGTAATCGCTGATCGTGGGATAGCGGGCGCCGTTGATCTTGTTAACCTTCGAGCAGCGTTTCCAGTGAGATTATAACATATCCATGGATTTAGAACATGTGTGTCTCGAGAACACTTTAGTAATCCGCCCCTTAATACATTTAAAGTCAGCTAGTGTTTCCTTTACTCTTTAGGCTTCATCGGATGAGACACGTGGCACCCGCCCGTGATTTCACAATCAACCCAAGCACCATCGCGGGATGGCGAAGGACGACTCAGATCAAATGGTAGTTGCTAGCCATGTCATTAACCTTTGAGCAGCTTTTCTAGCGAGATTATAACATATCCGTGGATTTAGAACATGTGTGTCTCGAGAACACTTTAGTAATTTGCCCCTTAATACATTTAAAGTCGACTAGTGTTTCCTTTACTCTTTAGGCTTCATCGGATGAGACACATGGCGCCTGCCTGTGATTTCGCAATCAACCCAAGCACCATCGTGGGATGGCAGGGAATGACTCAGATCAAATGGTAGTTGGTCAGCAATAGCTCAAATTTGATCCCCCGGATAGGACACATGGCGCCCACCCGTGATTTCGCGATCCTTGAATTTTCGATCACGGGATGGCAGGCACTGTTGATATTTGCAGGAAATAGATCAACGACAGCACTAAATCAACCCTTGAGCTGCCCCAGATAGGACACGTGGCACCCACCCGTGATTTCGCGATCCTTGAATTCCCGCTCACGAGATGGCGGGCACCGTTGATATTTGCAAGAAATAGATCAACGACAGCACTAAATCAACCTTTGAGTTCCCCGGATAGGACACATGGCGCCCACCCATGATTTCACGATCCTTGAATTCCCGATCATGGGATGGCGAACACCGTTGATATCTGCAGGAAATAGATCAACGACAGCACTAAATCAACCCTTGCAAAATAAAACATTCATTAAAAAGAGAAGTAGGCATTACTAGGCGGACGACAAATAAAACAAGAGCTACAGGGCAGCGAAGTTCCTGCCAAAAAGTTATTAAATAGTTATGTTTTAAGAAATTAGAAATAAAATTATTGATGAGGTGGGACTCTTATGTAAGAAGAACAAATGAAAGTTAAGGATTGTATTTGTTGTTATAACTTTGTTCTAATATATTAAATTATATTTTAGATGGTATATATGTTACATATATATTGTATATATTATAATATTATAATGATGTTAAAATTATTATTAGATATTATATATTTTACATATGTATTATATAGTGTATATATTATAATATGTTGTTAAATTAATAATATAATATATTAAAAATATATTATTTATTTGAATTTGTTATTAGATTATTTTATATATTTGAATTTAATAGAATGGAAAATATAAAAATAGACAAGTTAAGTTAAATGATTTATATTGGTAACATAGGAGACAAAAATTAAGAGAAAATATGTTATTCAAAATTAGAAAAAATAAAACAATATGCTACTTATAACACTATTTTTTCATGAAGTGACTATTCAAATTTCAAATAAAAACATAAATATTAAAATATATAACATAAATTTTAATTTATTTTAAAATATAAAAATCTAATTAAAATGTGGTAATTTGTTTTTAGAGTTTAGACTTAGATTTCTATTTTCCCTATTTTTATTATTTTGATCTTGCATGCTCACGTTAACCATAATTCATTGATACAAAAAAATATAGGAGAGATAATATTTTTTTTATTTTGATTAATAAAAAAAGGTAAGTATTAAAGATTGATAAATTAAAAATCATAATAAAAGATTGATTCAAGAAGAAAATTATTAAAATTAAAATTATTTATATTAATAATTAAAATATAAGATAATAAAAAAATTAAAGGAGTTGAGAATTTTTAAACTTAATTATTATAGTGGATGTTTTAAACAATTATTCTTTTGGAAATATCAAAACTAAGAATGAAACCAACATAAAATTTTAATAAAATATATTTCAATAAAATGATGTGTACACTAAGTTAAAACATTTATATTGCTAGTCAAATAGTATGTAGGGAAAACAAAAACTAAGAGATAAAAATATTTAACAAATAAAAATATATACTATCTATAGCAACAATTTTTTGGGGGCTAGAAATTTATAAATTATAGGTTGGATGGTAAGGCTAACAATTTTTGTTGTGGTTTGTATTTTTCTTCTGTGCTTTGTTTGTGCTAAGCTGTTGCCCATTTGTCTTTCACTCTCTTTGTTTATGCTTGTGTTTCTCCTTTTAGTTGTTTAGTTGTTTTGTGGGTTGAGGTGTCTACTTTTTCTAAACAAAACCATTTAAAATTAAATTATATTAGTAGTCAAATGCTATTCAATAAATAAATAAATAAATAAATAAAAAGTCTTACTTTGTAAAATTGGAAAACCTAATTATTATAATGATGAGTTTGTTTATATTAAAAGAAAGGTAAAGATTACATGAATTATTCACACTTAAAAAATTGGAAACATCCTACTTATAGCAACACATTTTTTTCACTTATTAAATAGTGACTATTAAAATTTCTAATAAAATAAATAAATATTATAGTATAGCATAATAGCTCAAATTCTAATTAATTTAAAAATATCAAAATATAATTAAAAGAATAAAAATAATTACCACTGTATACCACTAACCTAAAATAATGAAAAAAGAGATAAAAAGTCTTTGTAAAATTGGAAAGTCATTCAGTCAAATTGCATCTTATAGAAACTAAAAATATATACCTTTACTTGGTAAAATTGAAAAACCTAATATAATAATTAACACATTTTTTATGTATTAAGAATGTAGAAATTATTATTTAAAAAAATATTATTTATTAAAAATTTAACTCTTTTTAATTAAAACAATGAAAAGAATAGTCAATTTATAACACTAATCTAAAAGAATGTAAAAAAAATCTAAATTATATATAAAATATTTCAAAATATAAAATATAAGAGGTATAAAGTTATTGAATAGGTTGAATGACGGGTCTGTGGGCATGGGTTGGTGGACATGATTCTTCTTAAAAATTAAAAATATTAATATTAATATAGTAACTATTTTAATTTAAAAATATATTTTAGAATTAATATGAGAAGTATGATTTGTTACAATACAGAATTAATAGATGATGAATATGGAAATGATTTGTTACAATGCAGGATTATACAAGTGATAAGATTAATAGATAAATACTAAGTATGATTTGTTACTATGCAGGATTACCCACCATTCCATAATAATCGTTAATGGAAGTAATGGAAGCGCCAAAATCACTTATATCGGGTGAAAATTGTGTACCAATTAGATTCAAAAGAATTGATTTTTGAAATATATTTTGTTATATAATTCACATCTATACATTGATAATAGATTGAAAAAATTTAAATAGAAAAATTATTCAAGTTCTCGTTGGTTAAAGTGAGAGTTATTAATAACTAGTTAAATTATGGTGGTGCCACTGGTTAGGACTAAAATTATATTTATAGAAGAAAAATAAAATAAATTTACAATTTGTTTTATAATTTCACTTTAACTTTAAATGTATGTTCACTCATTAAGTTGTATTTTTTTTACAATCACATTTTTATTTTAGATGTTTGTTTATAAAATATAAAGATGCATTAAAAATATATTAGAAATATTTTTCTTTATATTATATAACATTCATAACATTAAATTAACATGGAATAATTTCACAATATCACTTAACCAATCAAGAAAAATTTGTAATCACATTACTATGCAACATTATTCTCACATCAAACTAACAAATAAATATTGAAAAGGCACAAATTTATTTATTCTCACATCAAACTAACAAATAAATATCGAAACCCTCTATCACAAGCTCAACATTTTCTGCAAAATCTCGGGCGCTTGCCTTTCCCACCTTAAGTCTGTCTGCCTTGGGTGGGTTGAGCAGCCGCCCAACTGGTTCAAGAGCTATAACTTTCAATGGGGTGGCCCTAACAAGATTGTGAGATATCTTGGTATTCCCTTCTCCATCGACCCTTCCCTTAAAGATATGTGGTTCTGGGTCAAAGACAAGATTGTGAAGAAGCTCCATAAATGGCATAACAGGGCCCTGTCGCTGGCCAGCAGAGTGCAGGTTTGCCAGAAAATTCTGTCATCTTATAATATTTATTACTCCTCAGCTTGGATGTTCAGTAACTTTCAAATCTTTGAGATCCAAAAAGAGATTAGGAAGTTTCTCTGGTTTGATGGCAAAGGCAAGAACAAATTGCATGCGGTTAAGTGGGAATAGTGTCACACCAACAAATTCCTTGGGGGGCTTGGCCTGAAGGATCTTAAGCTCCAGGGAATTGCCCTGGCCGCCAAGTGGATCTTTCACTCTCTTGTTGGTGACGATCCCTGGAAGGTCTTGGTTAGAAATAACATAGAGAGGGGTATCCCCAAGAAAGCCAAGTCTTGGAAGAATCTTCCTTTTAATGATCTTGTCCTTGGTGATTTTCCCGTGATTGTGTAAGGATCTGCTATTTTTAGATCCATCTGGAAAGCTTGGAATTATGTGAAATGTTTTATAACTAACAGGTCCTTCCATGATGATGCCCATCTTTACGATGAAAGATCCATTTGGTGGAACCTGAATTACTCTGGCAAGCCCCTTGCCCTCTCTTAGGGCTACTCTGCTAGGCAATGGAATAGCAAAGGCATCTCCCAATTGGCTGACTTATTTGAGCATGACAGTTTAATTGAGTGGGAGGTTCTTAGTAATAAGTTTGACCTTCCCGGCTCCTAGAAGAAAACGTACAGTCTGATCCGCAAGGCCACCAGAAATCTCCTGACCTCCTGTCAAATTGACTCCCACAGATTTTTACGCATCAAGTGGCCTGATGGGACCGTTCTTAACAAAATCAAAGCCAAAAACATTTACAACACTATTGGGCACTCTGAGGCCGTTATAGATCACATTAACAAAGTCTGGTACTCTTCTCTTGACACCCGTGCGTGGAAGAACATATTTGAAATTCTTTGGAAAGGGCCTATTGAACCTAAGATTAAATGTTTTAACTGGCTGGTCATTCTTGATAGACTCCCTATCAGAAGAGATCCCCTTGGTACTGATATTTGTCCCATGTGCAGGTTACCCGATACTGGTAGACACATTCTTTTGGACTGCATGTTTGCTAAAGAGATTTGGCATATGTTTGGCATTTTGTATCCTTCTTTCTTTAACAGCTTTGAGATTATTATCGGGCATATTGTTGGCTTGAAAAAAGATACTAATCTTTTTTGGAAAATCCTATCCTCTGTGATTTTGTGGCAAATCTGGAAATGTAGAAATGAAGAGAGGTTTCAGAATAATCCCAGAATTCTTACTGAGTCTTTTCGGAAACTCATCTACCTAAAAATATTTTTGCAGGTCCGCACTACCATGTTGATTGAAAAAGAGAAGCTCAAAAGGTTCCTCAAGAATGGCTCCGCCACGTTCTTCATATACGAGATGCAAGAAGGTTATGCCTGGAGGCAGACTATGGATAATCTGCAGCTTTTTGAGAAAACGTGCAAGATCCTGACCCAAGAAGTGAAGAACAACAGGAAAGTCAATAAGGAGCAGGTCCTCATGTTGGCTCAGATTCAGGAAACCAAGCACATCGTTTGGATGGAAGGCGCCTTGGGTTGGGTGGCTTGGGTGGATACCATCGAAGACACCTTATGCTAGTGTCTGCTATGTTTTGTAACAGCTTATCTTTGTACTGTGCATAGGATGTATATACTCTTTTTTGTACTTCTGTTCTATATTTTCTCTTAATGTGAGGCCTTGCCTCGCTTGAGCAGTACTCTTCGGTGCGCCCTTAGGGCTTATTTTTTGATCTCTCTATATATAATACAAAAAAACAAATTTATTTTTTTATATTATAACATTCATAACTTAAACCTTTTATACACAATATCAAGTTAATTATAAAAAAACACAAAATTATTTATAAGCAACTTAAATTGTTTAACAATTTAATAAATTATAATTTAATATAATTAAGAAAAATTAAATAAGAATTATAGATAAATTTATATGAAATATTGATTTACTTATCAAGAAAAAATCAATTATAAATTTTATTATTGATAAATTTGCCC